>SJOL01008692.1:309352-427568 GCA_004794785.1 Opisthorchis felineus
GTCCGTGAAAAGTGCGTGTATGCCATTCATGGTCGGTAGGCACGTGGTTTTTTGCTGGTTCGTTCGGAGACTGAACAGGTCCGCAAGATATTCCAGATTTATTTCGCTGCGTTTCATCAGGCGGGCACTGAAGATTCGGCCTCCATTTGCAAATAGCAAAAGCTTCAGCAAATTTTGGAACTCTACGGTTTGCTGTTCTGAACACGATAACAGATGCGTCCGCTGGATCAGTAGGATGCTTCCTGTAAATCAGATGACGGGAAACTGACAAGACCGGTGGTGAAGGTTATGATCCTTTTTGGCTTTGATGGTGTGTCGTTGTATCAGATTGGTCCAACTGTCTTCACACTCCTAAGGGCACGAGCTCTCAGTCGTTGTTGCCGTTCATTTCGCTACCTAGATAGGTGGCCGTGTTGCCATTATCTTTATTTGGCGACCTCACTGGGGGATTTTTGCAAACTTGTAAAGTCATGGTCAATTACTTGCAACATTCTACCGTTGGTCCATTTTATACTCAGATCGATCTTTCTGTGTACCTTCCCTTCGTAATGTTCATTTGCGCTTTTTCATTGGACATCACACCAGAGCTCGATACAGGGTGTAGAAGAATGCAGCCACTTGCACTGTCGAGCTTGAAGGTCGTTTGAGATTCTTTTTAAGAAATCGTTCAAACTGCTTGCACATTGATGAGGATAGAGTGCATCCACTATGTATCTACCATTTTTATGAAGCCAATAACCGCGATTTCCTCCGTGAATTAGTTCTCACGAAGGAATATCTATTAAAAGCACGCAGCCTTGAAAATCAACTTTCAGGGTTATGACCAGGAAGTTGTATTGAAAGCTTCGTACTCAGCTCATACAGCTGTTTGAAAGATGACAGAACGCGGTCTTCACCATTTGGAGCGCGGATGATGCATTCCTCAGGTGCCTTGCTTCTTTAGGACTTCAACTGGAAATTTTCAGCTGGGTGGTTAAACGTAGACATAGCACAATAACCTGGGTTAGAACGATCGACGGAAGCATGTGATTTGCGATGCTCCTGATTTCGGCAGATCCGTAGTTCAGACATACAGGCTATCTGAAACGAGACGGTCGTAAAAGACATTCAGTGAAGCCGCAAACCGAGTCAATGGACCAGGTATTCATTCAGATCCCCCTGGAAAAGTGTAAACCACCACTTTCATGTGCAATAAAATGTTGGATGGCCCATGTACTTTTTGGAGATTGATATAGGTTGAAGATAAGCTTACAAAGCAATCAGAAGACTTGGTGTTGGCTTATATTGTGCTCTCAGCACAAAAGCTTCATCAGCCCAAATAACGAGGTTACAAGGTCGGATGGGTAATAAGATAGATGGAGATCTTTTCTCACTGGCAGGCCAAATCAGTATTAGCTATCTTCTATTTTACTTTGTTTGTTGGTACGGGTGAGCAAGTTTCAAGATCGATAGCCTAGAGGAAACCTACAGGAATTTTGGGTGGGGAAAAGGTCTATTTCACTCTGTTTATTTCAAGGGGAAATCTCTGTAGAGTGTCGTTTACAATTTAGGTATGTTAGCACTACAATACCCCGTGAATTCCGGTCAGGTTGGGCTTCCTACATTGGATACAAACAACTTCTGTAATGTTTCATGACCTGCAACCTCGCAACGCCCCTTGTCAAGTCTGGTTGTAATAAACCGACCTGGAAGGGCTATTTCCTGATAGGTAGTGAAGGTCCTTGTTGGTAAACAAAGGTATAACGCCGAATAACTGAAATCTCCTTAGAAACTAAAGTGTGCGTATTCGTCACGTTGCTGTTTAAGATGGACGACGCTTGAAGGCCCTCACTTGTTGGGGAAACAGCATGACAGTGCGTGAGGATCACCGAGAATGGGGTTGATGCTGCTGGTTTGTCGCAACCCAACTTTTAAAGCAACAAAGTAGTGCGCTTATGTCCAATGCTTTACTGGAATTTTGTGACAGAGCAGTATCCCACTGGAACTGTAGAAAAAACATGACGGCTGGTCTAAAACCTCAAATGCGACAACCTGATGACAAGTTGACACTGAGAACCGTCAAATGCAACGTTTCGTGAGAGCGACTTCATAGTCGAATTCTGAAAGGACAGACAAATCGATGTAGGTGGAGGTTCTGGTTGCTGGAATTTTCCTTCACAAAAAGTCGTTCAAATAATCACTTCATAAAGTGCAAACGTTGAAAACACTAGTTTTCTCGGTGTCTACAAAGTCGACGCACGAAATCATCAGAAATGCAAACCCAGCAGTCATTAGATGTAAACGAATAGCTTGTTCATGATATTCTGCAACCGAACGTGCTACCCAAGCACCGTTTCTTGCTACGCTTGAATCACTTTCCAGGATAGCAGTGTATTTTCTATTGAAACCAAACTACTTATACGGTTGATGAATCACGTCTCACAGCCCACCGACGGTTCCGTCACTTAGACATTTATTAACTGGGCATAGTGTACGAATTTCGGTCAATCTCGGTTCCTAATTGAATACCAAACGTAAGCTTAATTGAAGGAAACAACCGCTTGTAAATTAAGCTGGTTTCAGCTGGTAACTTTGTTCAACCTCTCTTTTATAAGTCATCCCATAGTCACAGGCAAACACCAAATTAAATTTTTAGTTGGGTTAAATCCCTAGTGGATGCATATCGGTTTTCAGTACGAAATGAGGTTGATTGGGAGACTGCATCTATCTAATGAGCCTTAAGATGGACGGAACCGGCACTGTGTGCTCCAAGAGTTTTCATCAGTCTCAGAAGGAGAATGGTAGTGCTTATGTTCTGAACAGCCAGCTCCCAGAGGCCCTGACAGATGCCGAAGGCAGCTTCTGTAAACGGTATCCAGTTTTTGGAATTTACCCATATTACAGCTGGTCACTTTTGTTGATTCTTTAGACGGAATGGTTTTTTTCGTGCATTCCGTGCACCTAGCAAGTATAAATTATTCTTGTATGCGATGTCAAAAAAATCTCGTCGAAAAGTACACCGACTATGAAATAAGTGCATCATTCTTCAGAACAATTCTCTATCTTCCTACATCAATGAGTTTTTCTTCTAGCTGCCCTCAAAAGGTACGGTAATGGCCTCCTTTTTGTCAGATTATTTGGACACTAAGTCTTCAAATTAGCTTAGCCCCGACTCAGATGCTTCACAGATTCCATCGCCGAGGCCAAAATAAGAATATATAGCTGGATTTCTATTGGTTACGTTAATGGTCAAAGGGCCCCGAATATCAAACCAACTGACACAACCCTGGTCTCCGCATTCGATTTCTACCAGCAAGGAATTTTTGACACATTTGGAAATTATATGACCATACGATATCCAAAGGATAGAACACAATTCATACTTTAGATTACGGAAGCCCCAACAGAAAATGTGGGTGGTAATTCACGGAAATCCAATGAGGGCAACCACTATCCTAAAAGAGCTTCGTACACTCCGGCATATCAGAGCTTAATTCATGAACCGTAACAAATACTTTAAATGGCAGTTTTTAGAAAAAGGGCGAAAAATTCAAATGCAGCAATTAATTCTTCTTCCGAAACTATGCTATTCTTTATCATTGTCACCTAGCTTGGTCGTTTTTGAAGGGTTTCTATAGATATTCTAAGGACATTTATCTGCTTTTGTTCTTTTGCGCTTTATCCTTGTTATCATTATTTTTTCATCCTGTGGGAAGTGCAGTCGCTTTCAGAGCTTCCCTTCGCCAAGCTATCTTTGTCTTAAATCCGGCCATAATGCAACCAGAACACAAGCTAAGTGGCAACTCGATAGCACTGTAGCCACAAACGACCAATCACAACTGAGGACCGGTTCTGGCTAGTGTTGTGCGCCCATATGCACAACATGAGTCAGTATACTCTCACTGGCTCACCACACCACTTCACTACAAGGTAACGCACTAAAATGAAACCTTGATTTTGTTCTAAGCGCTTGCAGTCAAACTACCCAGCTCAGCAAACAAACCAGCGGTCAACCCAATCTACTAATATGCCCCTCAATAGCAGATCTCTACTGTACCTTTTAAATGTACTCGCCTCGACTCGTTCTTCTCATTCGCCCTTTCACGTGGCGTGTCCCTTCGCTCACCCCAGCCTTTCCAGCATCTGTACTGTGTTCACTTAGGACACTTTTCCACCTCTATCTATTTTATACATGGTGCAGGTCGAATTAGTTGTTTTACTCCAATTTTGATTTTACTGAAATGCACAGAATGGTTCCTGTTGGAGATTAAAACAACAGCTTTTCACATACGGTGGTAAAAATGATGTGCTGAGATCGATGTATTAACAGCAGTTTTAAAACCGGTTGCCACACGATTCTCTGAGACGCGAAAAGTGCTGAATTACCTGTTAGTTCAAAAAAAGACTGCAGTCAAAGTGCTTTCAATCGGTGCCTGTCAAGGGCATAAATTGCTGATGAATACTCACCACGGACCGGAGCATATGGCATGAGAGTTACCGTGTAAATTAATCCTTTCTCGGGTGAAGAACATGGTGGAATATTTCGTCCCTTGTGCTAATCCAACTCTACAACAGCGCTGTCTTCGTACTAATAGTAAGACCCTACTGAAGTCGAATGCACGGACCAAATGCATTATGTGGTATGCTTTGTATACAACTTGGGAACGGTAGAACACTTGACCTAAATACAGTATGAACTATGTAATATTTAGTGGGAGAGACAAACCATATGTTAGGCAATTACGAATGAGCTTCACAGAGATTTTTGCTAATAACTTCATATCTGACTTTCCATCTTCTCTCAGGAATAGCACCTTTGGCTTGTTTGTTCACGTGGCCTTCTTTGAGGAGGTCAACTATATTGCTGAAATGTATGCTACTTTAAACAGGAAATAAACTTGATTGGGCAGCTCACCCTTCCAGCATCACCATCACCAATATTATCATCATCGCGATCACCGTCATCGTGACCGTCGCCATCGTCGTCATACGCCTCGACAGCAGGAGCAGCAGGAGAATTTTCAGAATGGGAGATTTCGCTCGCTACAATCATGCATTTTGTTAAGAAGTCCTCCAAAACCTGGACTGTTTCACACTACGTTAGTAATATAGCTACAACATCCTCACTACCCACATTGTCAGCTCCCGTCACTTGCATAGACATAGCATACCGTTTCCATCGCTAATACTGTCGCGTGACCCTGGTTTCCCGCCTATCACACACCCTGTACTGCTTATGCGCCAATCTACAACTCGATGGAAGTGTACACCTCACCCGCGAACTTGGCACGCGCACGCACACGCACGCGCAAACGCAGGCACACATCCACATGCTGGACTTTGGCGATTTTCACCAAGCCAACAGTCAGTCAAAATGGGATTGGCCGATTATGGTGGCCAATCCGACAAGGTACCTGTTTGAATGAATAAACGTGTGCCCCCGACTACTGACCAGTTTAGGGAGACCACTCATGGCTGATGATCATTCCACTCGTCCTCAGGACTACTTTGTGAGCGCTCACCGGATTGTATTCGTTTAAACATTTATTCGTGTTGGTGTGACATGAATTTTGCTACCGCAGACGTCGTTGCCTGGGCGGTGTTTCAGATTTGGACTATGGTGAAAGCCTAGGTGAGTAACTGTACTTGACGTCGTTTTCAAAAGGGTTATTTGGGAATGGTACTGAGTCCAAAAGTTTAGACCGTTTTGGCTGATTTTCTCGTGGATATTCTTGTGTCACATTATTACTGCTCTTTTATGGGATAGGGATGCCCGTGTGCTATGATTCGCGGTGCGTTTTAATTAACGTCGTACAGTGGGAGTGCATTAATGCAGGTCGGAACAAACCGCGCCAACGAGTAGAACAGATAAGTCCCACAATTTTTCACGTTGGACACTTTGAGTTTGATCCGTCGTAGTAATTTCAAGGTCTTTTTCTGCGCCGTGTGAAGTCGGTATAACAGCGTGCGTTCTGCATAGGCAGCCATGAAAATGACAACAAAATAAGAAAAAAACTTCGTGGCTAAACTTCTAACTTCGATGAGCTCGCCGCAAATCAACAACTCAAAAGGGTGTGAAGGACAGAAGTGTAAGTTTTCGTGGTCATTCACTGGGAGCAGTCGCCACAGTCGGGAGATTCCACAAAGCTGGATGATTGTTACGTCCATTGGTGTATCCGACTAGATCAAATCGTTTTGGAACTTCGAGTCTACTTGATTATCATACCCTAGTTTGTAAGCAAAGCTGGCATTTTGTGACGGAAAATGCGTGTGTCGCTCGTGCCCCGAGCACATTGCTACCATCATGATCCCCTGTTCACACTACAGGTGCTGCAGAACTGCATGAGCTTGAGATGGCTGAGCAATTCTACTTTGTGTGCATACATGATCCTATGAAGCATTATTTTATCAACCCAAAACATTCCAGTGAATCCTATTTGAAGATACAGCATGCTGTTGTGAAAAAACGCAAACATTGACACTCTAGCTAGGACTGACCAAATTGTTTCACACATTCCATAACACGATAATCATTGAAAGCAACTACGTCAAGAGTGTTACCCTTAAAGAGACCACTTCGTCCAGGTCCCGTAAACTTTACCATTTGAATGATTGGTGCAGTGCCCCTCGAAAAAAGAAAGGAGAAATCTTTGTCAGTTTTGGCCCTATAACCGTCAAGATATGCTGGCACTGGTTCGCATATCAATTTGTTTTACTGTGGTGTCTTTAAAAGCCAAAATCAATTTCATGGGTTACCTCCGGTGCACATTCCTAATGCTGCTTGCTAAGCATGACTACTGAATTTTCCATGCGTCGGGTAGTTTTATGGCTGTTCTTCAAAGCAGTAAATCATAAAATACACAAGGTAGCTGGGCTCAGTGTTTTTCTAGCCGACGTTAGAGAAATTGAAAATTACCGAATCTTCTTATACCACCATTAATATATAAGTAGCTTAGAGGAAGAACATTTTCTTCTGTAAAGTCGTCACTCCAGGAGTCAGTCTATAAGTTACCGCGTGATATGGTTTCCATGCTTGAAGGATGAGTGGTGCTATGTTCTGTTCAGGTGAGAGCTAATCACAATGATAATCAACTGCTTGTGGCAAACGGCTAAATATTCAACCATTGGATGTATGGTGGCGGGTTGGAAACTCCATGAGTTTCGTGAGATTCGCATTGCTGATGGTTCTCAACAAGGACAAAAAAGCTGTACGCGGCTTTTCGGCATTTCAGCCTAGATTATCTTCACTGACTAGATGAATTCTCTAGAGAAGAACACTAAAAACGCCTCAAAGCTTTGTTATCCCAGTCACTCAATAAGAACCCGTCTCTAGTAATCCAGCGGAACACCTCAGTTTCTTAGAAAAAAATATTATGAGTAATAAGATGTTCTCGCCTTCAAATGATGACGTAAAAATCGCTCAGTGCAATCAAAAGTCCTCGTGGGACATTCATCTACTGTTGCAGATGTGCCGTGATCACCGCCTTCGAAAAATAATAACGATGCAGGACATTTCGCGTGCAGTTTCCTAAAGATCCATTCGCGCACCCTGAATAGGAGTGCAGTGGTAAAATCAGCGCGGATTATTCTGACCCGGAATGCCCCTGCTCAATCTTCAAATTACCTAACACAACAGTGTGCCGCAGACAGTTCTTTCTTGCATCTTCGGATCGGCCATCCTGTAATTCTGACTTGATGATAGATGCAAATTGATCAGTGTAAAAGGTGTCCAAAAGCCTGCAACTGATGTTAGTCTCATCCATTTTGGCACTCTGCATTCTTATCAGTTGAAGGCGCGTTTCATCGACTGTAGGTTGCGTAAATCAGGTGTAAACTTGGACCGACTGGTTGACATTGGTTTGCCGGAAAATTTGCTTGTTATAATTTGTCGTAGACTATGTTCTTTAGATGACGGAGACCTCTCACAGGGAGATGGAACAATGAATGACAAGTTACCGCAGACTAGTTTTAGGGCCACCGAAATAGTCACGCGGTACCTACATTAGTAAACATGATTTTTCTAACAAATGGGCTGTTAGGACCCGAGTAGCATCTCGAGTTGGTTACCCATTTCGTCAGAATTGAGTTGAACACGGAATCGAATAAAAGGGGAATAACAACAGATAACAAGTTTATTAAGAAATTGAATAGTTGACATGGGTGCCATTTAACTGTCACATCAAACTAAGGATATGGTCACTCTTTCGAGATCCATTGGGTGGCCCCCATCTGTGGGACGATTCTAGTTCATTCCCTAGGTGATCGTCACTCCATCTCTTGTCCGGGGTTACTCAATCAATGAGTAACTACTAACGACTTCGGAACGTTATGTTTCACTCTACACGTTTCAGTTAGATCTACACAACCACAGTCTTGCTGAATTCGGTAAAGATGACCTCAATCCAAACTATTCCTGAGTCACACAGTTTCAGACGGGATCAGGTCACCATCTTGTGTTTTCACAATTTTGATGAAAGTCTCTAACATTGAGTGCACTGAATTTTCAGTTGAAGAGTTTTCTGGTACAAAACGTAACCCGGCAAATTGTACGGATATCAGTGGGTTCACGAGGGGCGTCAAACAGGTGCACACTCTTGAGAGTGTTGGCGTCAAAGGAACTGAGATTTTATAAGGATCCCACCTGTTCTTCGTGGATCTATATGGCGTGCCAAATCTAAGCCTACAGTTAACTACCTTACTTGCGTACGCATAAGTCGCACGCAATAAAAAGTGTGCAATCATAGTCGGTTGAACTTTTTTGTCAGGTGCATGAATGGTAGTCATTGGGGTTGGATCTTCGAATGCTTTTGAAACTCACTGTCAGTTTTGCTTATTTTAAACTTTCTACATTTCGCTGGACCATTACCTACAGTGTACCATATCGCTTTGCAGTAACTGTGTCAGCCGTCTAATTCCTAAATTCTTGTATGGTGTTCTTGCTACTCGTAATGAAAATGATACTGCTAATTTGCTATGTGCCGTAAACTTCATTAAACCTTAAGATGGTAGCACAACCGTGGTTTCCAGGAGCCTCATGAAAACCTTCACAACCGAAGGTCCGAAGTGGAGCTAGAGGTTCTTATATGTCAAGGGAACAATTTCGACCTCTTACATTACAATCTAAATAGTATGAGTGAAGGAACCTATTAAGACAAAGCGCTGGGAAGGTTGGAAATCTCATAGGTAGGGTGTAACTCGGGTGAAACAATGAACGACATTAGTACATTATATGATGCGCCAGTTCAGTTCGGCCCATAAAACTTGCACCGAAGGGAAGTTGTTCCGGTTGCTACGGCTTCATTCAACGATGATAAGGAGAAGAAGGGAATGGGAGCCACCCGTTAGAGGTAGTAGCTTAATTTGTGCATTGGCAACAAATAGATTTGTTTGTCCAGTGTGGCAGGAAGTAGGTGCTACGCGGTGAAGAAGATAAGTTTCATACAAGTGGCTGCGTGACACAGCTAGGCTCACTAACTATTGGTTTGTCTCGTCCGGTGGTCCCCATCCGGGGGAACAACAGTTATCAACGCAACCATGTTGACTGGTAATGGCTTTCACGCTTCGTTGTCAGTTTATGGACTGATTGCTTTCAACCTTGTGATCTTTGTGCTCAAATGGAATTCATACAATCTCAGTTAGAGTCAAATGCATCAGTCTGAATTAGTAAACACACTAGTGAAACACATGGTGCATACCGTGTCACCTTGTAGCAGTTTCTAGGATTCCTGTGAACGGTGTTTCCACAGTACATCCCTTCCACTATCAACACTTCCCCCCTTAGTTCAAAACGAACCGCCAAGATCACTTTATCTGCGTAACATGAAACAAAACTTTCTCAGTTAATACCTGGTTAATTTGTGTTTTACTAATCAGCTGGGCCGAAAGTCTTCTGTTGATGATACATGGATGTGTTCTTTGAGTCTGATGTAGAACAAGCTCCTTTTGAAAGATGAAAAGCTATTGAAAGAACGAAAGCGATGGTAAGCAAATTGTAGGTCCTCTGATACCAGCTGTCTCTTGAAGATGAAACAGTAGGTTTTCAACGTCTTGCTTGAAACTTCAATACTTCTCTCAAATGTGATGTCCAATAGCGATCAGAATAACCATGAAGTGAGATCCATTCGTTCACTTGTCGCAGAAACAAGCAAAGAATCTACCCAGGGAACGAAAATCCGCTTCTTTTCACATCTAACATGCCCGGTTTGCTCACGAATCCGAAACCAGCACCATCCTTCTCAAAACCCTGTGGCCCTAACCACTTCAGTTCGTTTCAATTTTTCAGCTTACAGTCCATGCACCTGGTGTTGACCAGGTTCTGTTACAGTGTGGGTTTGAAAGTAAATCATTGTTTGGCTTTTTAATTGACCAGAAGGATCGATTAGTGGTTCTTCAAAGCCCAACTGTATAATACTGTCTTTCTCTGATGTCATATGTTACGAATTTGCCAAGGATGATGTGAAAGTGAATTCCACAAATCCAGCAACCGCCTACAAATAATTCCGTTGTAGCCTGCCTGTAAGTAACTTGCTCCGGCTAGCAAAACTACTTATGTACGCCAAATGACTTACAGTCGAGCATACAACAGGTTGCTGTAGCCTACAGAAACCTTTGTAATGCGTGCTATTCATCATAAATATCTTTTTTCTTGTACTTAGCCAGTTCTGAAAGCAAGGTGGCAACAGTGATATCCACGTCATTCAATTAACAGCGATTACAACACCATCCAACAGCTGTTGAATTCATATTGCGCCAAAGCAACTCACGTAGCTGTAGTTGGTTGTAGTAATCCAAAGATGTGTCACAATTCATTTTGACGTGGTAAATCACAACTGTTCATTCGAAGACCTTTTCTATAGGCATCTTTATTAATTGATGTAAGGGAATTTGATACTGAGGTTTAATCATGCATAAGTTAACGCGATTCTTGACCACTGTGTATGGCAATCACGACCTGGTTGTTGGTCTGCTGAGACTGCGGTTGCAACTGCGGGTAGATGGGTTTGGTGGTTTTTCACAATGAAGGTGCGCTGGCCAATCGTCCACGACAATCGAATGAACGATTCTAATTATCGTCAAACGAGTGAAAATTTATCCAGTCTATATGGCAGCCTGTCTTCCCGCTACAAGCAGTCGGTGTTGCTAGTAGACAAATGTTTTTCACCTTGGTTACCGAAAAGAGTCTTCAAGTGTGCGAGTTTATTATTTCTTAGCTGAACTGTACATCCGACACGAAAGCGGCTCAAACGAAGAACTGCCGAAAAAGCTGTCTTACTCTGGATGTCACTCGTAAGGATCGATAGACATCTGACAAGTAACATATGTAGCGATGAGATTCTATTCTAACGCATGATTAAGGTTAGTTAAAGTCTTTCCCCAACCAATCTCATGATGCCTTAGGATGTTAGATGATTTGGAGGCCGTGATTTATGATTTCATTTGCCTCCTCTCTCGTCCGATCAACATTGTCGTCATGTGCGCGAAAATGACTAGGCCGGCATTCTCAATTTAGCTTCCAAGCAATGAATCTTTAGCATGCGCTGTACACGGCAAATTATCCTATCTTTGCACGCAGCAACATTCAGAGAATAGGGCGCAACAACAACAACACCAGCCAGAGAACTGGAGTTGATTTATTACGTTGCAATCAGATTGGCCTGTAGGGTGGGGCGATGATGATCAGTTGGTCGCCCCGTTAGTTTGGAAGAGCTTGTGTTGTAAGGGAAACGCTTGGTTAGATGAAATGATCACACCATTCAATGCCATACTGAGAGACTACAGGATTTTAAACAATTTCACAGGACTCTGGACGATTTGATAAGGCGGTATTGTGGAAGTCAGCTGGCCGCTGAAGAGAAAGTGGACCGGATCATCAATATATGTCCAGTTGACAGGACATCCTGTAATGTCATCAAGAACACGAAGTTAGAGAAGCCTTGGTTTTTTGGATTTGACCACCAGGCTAATACGTGCCTATCTGAAAACATTAAGTTCGCTTCCCCGGGACAGACATAGCTAGGATAGCATGTAAGGATTTGAGTGCGTGTCTATGAACCAGACGAACTGCTGGAATCATAACTTTAGGATGACCGTGAGAAACCTATGTTAAAGCACTTTTGCAATCAGATTTTTGCTCACAAGTAAAAAACCAGCATGGACCAATTATCGTCGGTCGTAACCTGAGAAGTGAAGTCCGATTCAGCCAGGTAAACGACCACATACACTAGCAGCCGGTACGACTATTCGGAAAGAATTTGGTGTAAAAATTTCGTGACTGTATGAATCAGACGTCTTGAATCACAAGGTCAAGAAGGACTCAGCTTTCCTTGAAACCCGGTAGCTTGGTGCAGTAACCGTATGTTAACTGTTTCGTCTGTGGTCAAGCATCGCCGTTGGATAGATGCAAACAGTCTGTGAAACGGTGTCAGGATGATTTAGAACAGTCACGTGACTACCAATAAAGAGCATAGTGTATTCCAACCATGGTTTGTGCTAAAATACAAAGCCAACTAAAATTCTATATTTCCACCTAATATACATATACAGTCATATTTCCTCTTGTGTTAGGTTTTTGGCAGTCCCGGATTACGAATTTAGTTTCGATTGTGTCGGCACATACTTATGTGTGACATTAGGCAATAGACTATACCGGAACACATGAATCTTAAAATGTCAAGCTTAGGAGAACCGAGAAGTGGATATTTCATATTGGGCGTAGCACAATAACCCAAACCAGCACCCACATGTAGATGTCAAAACAATTTGCCAGACGGATCGGATAGTATCCTTTTTTTACCGCAAATCGATGACTCACTACCAGTTGGGCAGAATGTTTACACTGTCTAAGATTGTACGCAGAACAGCGTCCGAAACCGATCGATCATAACAAATATAAACGCCTCAAAGGTGACCGGGTTTGCCTGAAGTGTATCAGAAGGATAGGCTTTAGGTCCACGAACTTCATTCTGTGTGTAAAAAAAACAAGATTTGTCGTTTGCGAACTATACTCACTTGCAAACAGATTTCGTTTTAACGGGTGACTCATTTGAATCCCAGCTGAACGGCTCAGTTGTGATATACTTCAACAAAATGTGCTACACAAAGTCCACCTCATGTTCCACTTGATGCGATATTAGAGATAGGGCAGTATATTTTTTTGATGAAACACTATTTGCAAGGTTGCTGAGTACTCCTCGACGGCTTAACGCCGAATTTGTTCTTCTTAAAGCTCATCAGGTAGGCGCAGTCCTCTAGTTCCCGACAACCTTATTGTGCGGCACATTCCGTCGAGAAATATCACAAACGAAAGATTCAACTGAGTCTTCCGTTGCTTTATTGGTTGGTTGGTTGCAAGTTGGTTTGCAAATCAGTGTATTTTGCTGGCTGCGTACAATTTAGGTCCGGGTAGAACCTAAGGTTTACGGAAACCCTGGTACTGTGCCCACTTGATGAGCCCCAAGAAGAGCGAAACAGATCATGAGCTGTCAAAGAGTTTTCAGTGGTAGCTGGGATTCATCGTGTCTGACCGGAACTGTTGGTGGTACGACTTCGAATGGGACGCTTCCCTCGTTTTATCTAATATTCTCCTGTAACCCTTCCACATCTATCTTCTGCATTTAGTTTTTATGTTTGCTCTTCATAATAAACGATACTAGTGTAACGGTGGGTACTACTGATGAGGCATGCGAGTAGTATGTGTGTTCTCGTAACTTCGCCTTGATCTAATGGAAGGTGGGGTTTATTACGGAATTTGTGGAACTACTTTGCAGTTTTCGCTTGCAATTGTGCGATAGTCAATGAATATCCAGGAGAGTTCAAGAAGACGCGTTCGAGAAGAAGATGGATATTCCGTTTTTTTAAAAACAACATGCAAATGAGAGTTTAACCTTCCTGTCCAATCATCTGTAACCGTTTAGTTGGCGTTTTTCTAATAAACAACTCCGCAGCGAAGGGCTTCCCTCCTTACGGTGGTAGCGGCAATAGTGTACCGTCAAGAACGTGTATTGCCATATGTCCAGCACCGCATCTACTGGAACACGGGGTGGAGAAGAATACCATAAACCAGAGATTAAACTGGGATTCAGTTGAGCCTCCGATTAGCACCAGATAACTTTGTCATAGAGTGTATTTCGCAAAGCTTCGGTAAACTTTGGAGTAAAACGACAAATGTCCGGCTTTCGCGCACTGCTTACATCAGCCGTTTTTGTTAACATCTGAGAGAGCAATTACGCAAAATTCTCCAAAATCGGGCAGTCAGCATACTGGTCTGAAGGATATAAAAGCCATTCTCTTAGTTCTGACTATCTCTACTGCACCTCGATTGCCTTAGTTCTGACCTCATGGGATCCTTCATTTCAGCCCGTTTAATAGCACTCCCCTCGTGCATGCGACTTGTGCTCAGATGGTGTGCAGTACTGTTGTAGATACCTGCAGTCTATAACCGAAACGGAGTTTGTATGAATCATTTACTGACACTCATTCTTTACAATGGGAATAGAACACTGAGAAGTGCTTCGCATCCACTTTCCGCTATCATCACCGTAAAATTAGCCCGTTGACGCCTTGGTCACAATGATTTGTTGAAAATTATTTAGTCGATAGATGAAGTCGCCCTGAAGGACGCCTTAAATATTTTCCATCACGTTAAGATGCGAGCGGCCAGTTGGTTCATTCATATGTACTGAAACGTCAGTCGACGATCTGTTCGGTACGACGCCTGTAACAAGGCACGATCACGTCGAAATATCGTTTAATCATCTTTGCTGTTGGATCTGGATGATGTTGTTGACCGTGTTGTCCTACACTCATAACACCGCTATCACCTAGCTTCACTAACTGACATTTTCTACCTGAAGAACTCGTCACCAAATCGCCGATATAGGGCTACAACACAAGTTGTAAGTATTAAAAGCCAGTTGCGCTTTGAAAAGTCATCACAAAAACACGAAGTTTGATTGAGCCCATCACGAGGAGTCCTTTTGTCACTGAACTTCTAATTCCTCCAATGAGAGCAAAAGTGTTGTTCGACTCCTCACATCTGAAAGCTATTGAAGCAATTGCTGCACTCTGCTTGCTCGCAATACTGAAGGCAATGAGTTCCAATTCGGATGCATTTGTTAAGTGTCACACAATGAAGCTTTCTTCGGGCTTTAACGACCAGCTCCAGCTCCAGCTACTACGCCGTCTTCCTGAACAATGAACCCGGAATTTTTACGGTACTACTGAGAACCAAGGTTCCCTGACAGTTTCAGCAAACTGTCGGTCTTTCTCTTACTCAACGACATCCCCATAAAGCTCAGCACTTTCCTTGCTCAAATTTAGGCCCTGATGAATCACATGGCATTCAGTCTGAAACAGCCGATTCAGCCGAATCTCTTGTTTATTATGGTCGAAGATTTTTTAGCAACCTTATGAGTAGTGTGTTGCTTCTAGACAACCTCATTTGAATGCCACTTTTGGCCTGGAGTGTCCTCCTGTTGAACTGTGAACATCACTCACATTATGGCCTGCGTTGGGGGGGGGATGTTCCAACTATGGGTCAACAAAAAGACATTTTTCACGATTCTTGCATGGCTTCCAATAAAAAACCGAACGCAGAACCCAGTATACAATGGGTTAGTTGACGAGCGTAAGCCTTGTTTGGAAGGCATATAAATTACTTGAAAAATAATGTTTTCATGAAATACTCCGTCAGTACTCAATGACTGGAACTTAAGTAAGCCTAAAGTGGACGAAAAGGTAGACACTCAGGATGGACAAAAATCTCACCAACCTTCTGATTGGCTCACGAGTACCTTATCAGCTGACTCAGTAAGAACATGCATCCACTGTATATTCTGGCATGGTAATCCCGGTAGGTACGACATGGATTAGGGCGCGGAACGTGGACCAACATGTGCGGTGCTCTGGCCACTAAAACACCATTTCGACGAGCGAATTGTTGCAGGTTCTGCGCTTTCAGTATGCGCAATTGGATTCGAGTTTGAGACTGTAAACTACCGTTTCTTCCCTCGCATTATTGATCTGCTATGAACTGGTTGCTCCTGATTTCTATGGAACAACAGAGAGAGAGAGTTAAAACCATTGCTTGGTTTATTCCGTTCCCATTTTCTGGACTTTTCAGGGTCGCAATACACGGGTGACATTTCGCTTCCACAGTTGGAATAATTGGTCTATCGCAACACTTGAAATAAAGTACAACAGACGAAGATTTAGAAGTACCGCTAAACGAATTTGTCATCACGCACTCAGTGCTGTTTATGTTTTTCTCGTTTTAGCGCTACATAGCACGAATGACATAAAAGACTGTAAAAGACATAAAGCACCTTCGAAAGCGGAAGCGATTGTAACCTCCCATGGTGATCCAGTTGTTTGAGGCTATAAACTATCTTCAGATTTTGAAGTACAGTGGTCAGCACACTGCTGGCTTGGTGCATATTCAAATATGAGTAATCGATAATGACTGGGTAAGTGTATGTATCGCGGATGATGTATTGTTCTAATTGTGTCATGCACACATGAATGGCAGGACCAAAATTCCAAAACATCTGTCTATTAACTTTTGTTACAGAGCGGAGCTCCCAAATTACTGGGGGATTAACGCTGTCCAGAGGCAGTCAATCCAGTGTTTAAAAACGCCATGTCAATAGATTCAATAAGCCAGGGTAATAACTGGATATCACATAAATAGACTTCTATGCCGACGTGAAGCACCCGTTCTCCCCCGCATCCTCTGTAGAAAGCGAAAACAGATGGACCAGTTCCTTGGGGACAAAGGACAAATTGCACACCAGAAATATGACTGACCTAAACCTACTCCATAAAAGAGTCACGTCATTCCGCAGAATCCCGGGCCTAACGAAGGAACGCTGGGACGTAATGTTTCCAAAACGTTTGTCTATTAAAGGTAGTCAGACATACACATCACACTTTTTTGAGGGCCTGTCCTTCAGTGAACGGAGCTTATGCTGTGCATTTCTGCGGCCGTAGTTTCCTCCATTCTACTTCAGATAATCCATTCCTGATCAACTTCCACCTGACTGTTTTCAGTGTATTTTTCTTGAGTGATCACCCTAATGTATTCGCGTGAGAACCGTCCTAGTCAACCAGCTTTTTTTAATTCAGACACTCATGGATTGGCAAAACCAAACTTGACTGACGGAATTTTCGGGAGAGTAGCCTATTTTGGGCGGAGGATCACTTAAGTGGATTCCTGCTGTTCGCTTAGCCTTATGTTGTGCTGTTTTTCTGAACCTCACGGTTGTAAACAATTGGCTATTTCATGTCCGAATCCATATTGCAACGAATCGCTAAACAGAGTTTATGAGCGTCCTTGTGATTTTGGAGGAACGCTTGGCTACTTGCAGGACTTCCGGTGTCATCTTTCAATTATTTATTATACAAATGGGCTTATGGAATATGACTCATTGAACGAAGTTGCTCGTGTTGTTCAAATCCTTCGCAATCAAGAAAGGCCCAAAGATATAGACCAACATCGACCTCTGATGGTATTGCCGTTAGTACTGTTTTGAACAATATTATTTATTAGGGTGGCAGGTCTATATGAACACCTGCGCGCCCTGTCCCGCTAGTCGTCTTCTCCCTCACTCAATCGATCAATTGATCGAACGAAAAGTATTCCGCTATGTTAGCTGATCGATTTTCCGTCCGCATTCAGTGTCTTGCTTATAGTATTGTTCACTTCATCAGTTGGCCTTGCACAAGGTAGTGACGTTTTAGAGTCTGTGCTTTCTGAGTAGTGTAGCCAGTTAGGATGGCTAGTGTCTAGCCAGTACCATTGCGGATGTCACTCGAATGATGAAACCGCGACGGTTAGTAATATATCAGTTTCGTTAGTGGGTACCTTGTCATACTGACTATCCGGAATGTGACAAAAGTCCAGCAAGTTTTCAGCAGGTAGAGTTATAGACCTCTTTTGTGAGGGATTGATTTGTGGAACGAATAATTCTCGCGACCGAATGAGATGAGATATGAAGCACATTTTCAAAGCTAGATTTGGTACCTGTTCACGAAAACTAAAGTCCGGAACTTCAGGCAGAAAAAAAGCTAAAACGGTTTAACTAAGGCATCGTGCACCCGGGAACAACTTAAGGGTGTTCGTGTTAACGTTAATTTAGCGCTCATGTGCTCTCCTTAACTATGGGAAGTCAAACTTGTAGAGTAAATACAGAAAGACTTAGACAGTAAATTTGAACGGACAGCCGTGTTCTCCTGGTCAGGACCACGATAAATAAGTGTATTTTCCAGAGATGTTTTAAGTACACTTATGTGATTTATCGAATTTGAGCAGCGAGAACTCACTAACGAACTGGACAGATTACGTAGCATTATTTGGAAGCAAAAGGTCGGACCTGCCCTCTGACCAGTCTGCATTGGCAACTTGGCTACGGATGATGCAACTTCGTGGTTTCGATCTTTTGTGGACATCTCGGATGGTAGGCTCTGCTGTGCTTTCTTTCACGTTTTATTGCCGTTCAATCAGTTTTAAGGCCTCCAAAACGGCAAAAGAACAGATGAATTACGTAGGCGGCAGAAAGATCCGGATAATTACCTTCAAGCTTTTGCAAAGGGAAGTTCCTTTAGTAGTGTGGGTAGTTGAATTTGCGCAGCTTTGTGGAGTCGTCGGTGAGTTCAGCTCACAGCTCAAAGCAGTCACATTTGACCGTCTTAGATCTGATCATGCACACATGTCAGTGCATCCAATTTTGTGGATAGCACCAACTGTTAACCAACGAAGTATTCTGTTGATCCGTATGTTGCTACGGTTTTACGGTTGACAGACATGCCCCTCGGCGGACAGGTGATCCCAGGTGTCCTCATGTTTTTGTCCATTGATGTATCAGCATTGTTGCTCGTGTCGGAAGGCGTCAGCCAACGAGGTAGTTAGTAAACGGATATGTGCTCCTGAAGCGGGTATTTTAGTCGACGGAAACATCCGGCACGAACTACCGCGATTTAAGAAAACGAGTACTGTTCTCTGTGAATCCTTCAGAAGGGCACAAACCACGAAGTTGAAAATGTGTGGCTTGGCAAAAAGGTACGAAACGGTTTACAAAGCGTTTGAGTGTTACCGGTGTGGTGATCCATCCAGAATGGGCTCCCCGTGAACCTCATGCACTTGGATAGAGTCACTGCGGTTAGTCGATATCAGTAGTATTCATGCTGTTAGTTTCTTCCCAGATTGTCTGTTGGAGCTCTTGGTGGTGTAAGCACCTCAGAAAGCTTGCGACAGGCCAGCACCAGATCCTCTCTCTTACCCACATTTTTCTATTGTTTTCTCTTTAAGGCTTTAGATAAAATTAAATAAAGTTTGTGATGCTGCGGTAGTGAAACATTCGTGTCGAATGTCGCTGTCTCCGAGGCTAGAGATGCACTGAAGTGCTGGATGCCTTCAAATTGTCTGTTGACGAAAGCAAAGATTTTAAATTATTTGCATCTTCCCTGTAATGTGATTAACTGGACCTCTCTCCTTTCGTAGTTATCGCTAGTTATTTCAATCCTACAGGAATGCAAACATCTTCCAAACTTCTATGGAAAAACGGGAAGATGGGAAGCGCCAGGGGGTCTAAATCGGTCTGCAATTACCATTCAAACGACGAGAAGGTTCAGTGTAGACAAGTGGAATCATTGTGCAACACAAAATTACAAGCAATTTCTTTGAGCCACTCTACACTCAGTTCTTTTGGGTTTTTCGTTAGTGACCAGTTGACCATATAAATTCGAGGAAGTCTCCGCTCACTGCTGGGTCGTGAACTACAAAAAGTTGTGCCTCAGTAAACAACTCCTCTTTCTGAATTTTCCCATGCAAGATTAATTAATGTGGTACACTGTGACTTTCGAAAAACTGGTGACAACCGACGAACTCTCCAAACCTGTTTAAGACACCATCGAATTTGCACGGGTACCAATCAATAGTATTCATTAGCGAACGGATGCGTAGTAGTCAGTCGGTGCGCCATTTTCAGTTGTCCACAACAAGAACACGTCAAAACCCGACAGTTCTGATGCGGCACTTTCCTGCCCCCGATCACTGCACACATGCGACCACCACCCGCATAGACAGGCGCGCACATAACGCCATACACATCGACAAGTACAGTCGACGTACTTGCGGGAGTGCTTTCTTTCACATTCCACAATTCCCTTAACTCTAGGTTTCAAGTGGGGCCAGTGCAGATTTATGGTGGAATGTGAACAGTGCTGGTGGAGGAGAGATTTCGATTTGGCATACCCTACAATTAGGACCTGGACAGTTCGAAAACTGCATTCATTCATGGTCGTCAAGGTATAATCTGCTGTCTTGGTTGGAAGTTGGTTACAGTGGATTTTTCTCTGACGGAACACACTACTTTTGGGGTTGCTGAAAACTCTTCAGCAACCCATGCCCGGTTTTGCCCTTCTTGGGGCTCATCGGGTAGGCGTAGTCTCCGAGCTTCTATCACCCCCATGTTCTACTTGAACCCAAATTGGATGCCATTCGCGAAATGCATTCATTCACAAATCACAGTGGTGTGTTAACGGCAGGCTAATCTAATCTCTCGTTTATGCCCAAAACCAGAGTAGGACAGAAACCCCTTGAAGAAACCGAACGATGCTATCGACCTTGGCTGTGTTAGGAACAACGGCGAGCTAGATTCCAATATCAGAGCTGAAAGCAGTGCATGATGCAAGTAAGCCTAGCATAAAAGCACAGGCAATTTTTAAAGCCACACGATTTCTAAGGTCGGACAAACTGAACTACGACTGGCTCACTTGGTCTGGTCAGGTTAAGTTCTGATATTTCGTGTCATGTGCAGTTGTTTTCTCAAGTGACGAAACGAAATTCAAGATGGAAAGACCGGACACAAGACAACATGGGCCTGATGCCCACAAGGAGGAAATCAGTTCTAGCCTGAAAACATCTAGTCAGCAGGTTACGGCGTATTCAAACCCTGTAACACAGGCAACTGAAAAATACTGGCTTGGGTTCACTTCACTGATATGTTCATCTGCAGGTTGTGAAGGTTCCCGTTGCTTTATAGTTGACGGAAAGATTTGATCGATTGACAGCTAACCACTTCACACTACACTGTATTAAGAGTCGCTTTATCCAGCTGGTCTAGTTACTTTTAAATTGAGGCTACAGTGCCGACCAACATGCTCCACGTTTGTACTTTCAAAATGAGTCGAGATGTGAAGTAAGCAGAGAACCAATCATAAAATCTTTTAACTGGGGGCTTCTATGACCTGAAACTCTATTTAGGAGCATTTGTTTCTCCGTTTTTCTTGTAAGCACGTATTCCTCTTCTCTAAAAGAAGTCAGGTTGGCTGTATACAAACAGACGTCCACTGCTGGCCTATAATTCTATCGGCTAGGGCATCTAAACCGCTTTTTCTGAACATGAAACATATGCTTCAAGGTTTCTTCTTTAGGACTGAGTTTGCGCCTCGAAGGAAGAACTTTCTTCACTCCTGCATGTTGCACCCGTTTGTTTTGCAAACTTCAAAAGGTCTGAAAATGTTGACCGGTACCACAGAATGAAAATAACAAACAAGCAGCTTGCCTAAACAATCACTTGCGGTCAATCGACTGGGTGCTTCCTGTGCCACGGGTTTAAAAAAGATGCGGTCATTTTTGTCCCTGCTAAACCAGTCATTCACTAGTTAAAAACCTAATGTATTTTCGTGCACCTACACACCGATGTCCGGAAGAAGAATTTTCTGGCACTTTTAGCCATCTCATTTGTAAATTAAAAATGGTTTTTATGATCAGCAATTATGCAGTTATAATCCATCCATGACGGCATGGCTATCTCCGGCAAATGAAATTCGGTGGCACCTCCTCAAGTTTTGAGCTTTGTTTGGCTGAGGTGGCAGCTTAAGTTTGCTACAGCTGAATGACAGTGCTTTTTCTCCGATTTTTTTGGGTGTCTTTTTACATACTCCAGGATCCTATATTCCATGAAACTCCATTTCATCAAACTGTTGGCTGGCGGACTGAGACTTTACGTAGAAATTGGCATGAGCTTCTTCTTCAGGTGTGTGAAAATACTAAACATCTGATTGGGGACTGTGATCTGTTTTTGCTAAAGACTTTGCACAGGCAGGTTGACAAAATGGCCTTTGGATGTCAATGCAGTTTGATAAATTTCCTGCAGTGATGCTTGATAGGTCCTGTTTTGCTTTGGTTTGCAGATTGATTGTAATGAGTGTGGATTATCGGAGTCGGCTAGGCCGCTGAACTCTGAGACTTTTCATCCACTTGGGGATGTAACACATTTTTTCGATACTTTAAGTACAGTGGTTATTGGAGCCTTGAAGTAGATTGACATAATCTCATTGGATAAGCTGAAAGCTTACATAAAGAGCAGTTTTACAAATGATCAGGTTTTGGTTAAAGAGTATCACGGCTAACACCACTGTACACGTCAAACCGAGATGAATACTCAGTCCTCTGGGATACATGCAGCACATGTCCACATTCTCAAAACTTCCGGATAAGGGCTTCAGCGCTATTAAGTGCTGGACAACAAGAGAACATCCGATAAGCGATCATAGACTGTTGATCAAGTCATGGCTGCTATCCTTATGAACAATGATGCGAGTAGCCAAAACAGTAGCCTGATTAGCGAGACGAGGTCAGCATCCGAACCTTAAGTTATCGTAGCTTGCTGGTCACCAATATAGGTGTATGCTAAGGGCTATAACAGTGCATTATTCTGGAGGTTTTTTTAAATCATAGACCAAACTGCCAACTACACCATTTTAAACCATGAACCGATAGTTTACTGAGTTGATCTTTGTCTCCAGGAAAATGGTTCCGCATTAGGAAATTTTCGCCCTTCGCTGAATTAAGTTGATTTGTTCTGGAACGTCACATTTGTTGGTAGTTTCAATTCAACCTCATTATTAAACGCTTGAGAACATGCAAACCCAGGACACTACTGACTAACATTTTTCTTTAAGTAAGCCGTTTTCAAAATATCGTGGAACTAAGTTTCACAACCATACTGATACGATACGTGGTTGTGCCTCGGCTTGAGTACTTAGACTGCACCTGTCAGTCGTCCCATGTGTGGCATCACATTTAGATTTTTTTGAATGGGAGCGCAAATCCACTATAGGTAGAAAAGTTAACCAGTGCTAGCTTACATCAGGATCGGAGCCATTGCAGTACAGTTTCACATGTGCAGTTTCCTAGTAGCACAGTCAAGTGCTCATAAAGACGATCAAGCTACTTACTGTTGTAGCTAAGGGAAGTGATGATCGCGCCGTCAGATCTACATCGCAGCAGCCGAGTTACCACGTCTGGTGACCAATACGGAGTCGTTAAATAGACTGGCTTCACTAGGAGTTGCGGGGACCTGTTTAATAATGAAACTGAATTGGTTAGCTGGTAATCGGTATATGGGTTTGTGTCATAAGGTAGCATAACTCCCTGGCTTACATCCGCGTCGTGGAAGTCTGCTATTAGCTCAATGGCCACTTACTCAGCTAGTACAAGTCACGTGAGTAGTTCTAACACCACAACCACCAACTCACCGCTACGCACCACTACGCTCCCCAATAACGCACTGATGATGTCACCTCGATTGGTGACGAAACGTTTGCAATCAAATTGCCCAGCTTAGCAAACAAGCCAACGACCAGTTCTAACACCGCTTTTTAAATATTGTACTGAGTGCACATCTACCTACCAAGGTTCGTTTCATGTCTGCTGTTTCTGTCTGGCTACTTCAGATGTGTCTGAAGTAGTCAGGATTCGCTCACACTACCGGAGGCTGCGCACTCATAAAGCATTCGTACGCCTAGTGAGTCTTCCATGACCTGATCACGTGACCGCTGTCCGGTCAGGCCAGTTGATCGTGACATAAATAATTTTCACATTTCTACCCGCAGTCCCCACTCTATCTTCGCTTAACTTGTATGAATCTCTTGCTTTTAGTTTTGTAATTCCTCGGTCTGTATTGGTCAGAAGACGAGATCACGAAAACAGAAATTTTCGTCAACTTGTTTTCTAAATTTTACAGGGAATTGTGTACATACGGCCATTATATGCGACATCTACGGCAATCCTTTTATTAGCAGGGTCGTGAAAACAAAACGATACGGGTGCTCATTGATTGGTTTGGCCAGGCAGCAAATAGATATGACCACAAGGGCGAGGGTCTCTGATATATTTTCACAAAATTCATAGGTCTTCCTCTCTCTCTCCCGTATCAGATATGTGTGGATAACACTTGTTTCGTGCCTTTCATTCAATGTATACATAAACAGATTTGATGTAGCCTCACCCATCATCCTCATTTGCATCCAGACATTTTGACTTTAGTTTTCGGAAAAACCTATTGAAAATCTATTGATCTTGTTCAAAAGTTCTTCATCGCATGTGTTCTTCTTCACTAAATTGCTGTCATATCTTTCAATGTTGTCAATACGGGAGACGGAGAAGTTGGATATTCTGAGTGTGGGCCTAAGCACACACAAACGAAAAGTCAGAGTCTGTGAACGGAACTCGAGCCCGCTACCAAGTGCTGGCTGAGCCATTGTGGATGTCCCCACCCAGAGTCGAATATGTAAACCTGGTTTCCACATAAATGTATCTCGGCACCAACGGCCACTCCTGGAACAAACCAGAGATTGATATCGCCGATAAACACAAAGAGTATTGATTTGGGAGAGATGGGACGTCTTGAATATGGACTGGTTGCCTAAGGACCATATAGACTATCCTTTCGTTAGCAGCACGTGTACCTGGGTCCAGAAATAAGTATAGCCTAATTTTACTGCCCAAACAGTAACTGATAAGCAGCATGCCCAACCATGCTTTTTGTCCAACATCTAATTAATACCTTAGGTGATGGATGCTACTTCTCCCCAAGTTCTAAGACGGACTAGCACTTTTCTCGTTGGGATTACCTTTTCCAAAATTAGAAACTGTGTTCACATCTGAAAAAATCTGCATACTTAAGATTTTCCAACTGGATGGAATGAAGTCATTTTTGACTAAGTATAAATGAAGCTGTGTAATGTAACTAGGTGTATCTGGAAGTGTTGATGTCAAGATGCCATTGAATCTGCTTGCTCACAGCTGTATTACAGAGAGGGGATCTCCAGACTTGAACATTTTTTCGGGAGAAGATGCCAGAGGTGGTGCTTTGCACTATGTAAAATCTCATTTGGGAGCACCTCCATCTAGTAAACAATTATGAAGATGTGATATACACCTCTCACTCTAATAAATAATAATAATAATAATAATAATAATAATAATAATAATAAATAATAATAAACAGGCCACCAAAAAGGTTGACGCAAGAGAGGAATTCACAACCAGAGTCCACTACGTCATTGATACAGCCAGATAGTTCTAGATGTATGTCCAAAGAGTTTGTCATAAGCACAGCTGATACACCCACCAGAATGATGAACTGTTTTTGACATGAGGTAACTTGGCTGGGACACTGGCATTGGCTAGGCCAGCAATTCATGGCTGAAATGTGGACTAAAGGTCACATACATACTTTGGGGATGTCAGTATTTCTCGGGCTCTACATAATCATCGTTGTTTTCACCGCCATACGTATTTGTGATCGCTCATCGTGTTTACCGGTTCCCATTCAGGTTCATCTAGATGAGATTACCCCTGTTTTTGCCACCTGTTGCGCCAGCGTGTGAAGCAAAAGTATGCCCGAATGTTGATCAGTCACAGGATTTGCCTCCGATTAAATGAAATTTTTATCTCAGTTTAATGAAAACCGGTGAGAAAAACCAAGGTACAACAAAAAGTAAATACAACAGGACAGAAAACATGCGATAAGTTTATTATTGGTCATCCTTCCACAAGGAAGCATCCCCATCGCGAAAAGTCATAGATGTCTCCTAGACGGAGGTAGAGAGTCGTCTGCGGTATTAACGCCGCAACCGCTAGATCGACTGCAAAAAATAGTTCAAGAGCAAGAAAGTATTCATTACGGCCGAGAAGAGAGTAGTATAATTACGGGTTTCCAAAAAGTGAACACCCGCACAATGACATTAGGAAAACCCTGAAGAAAGAGAAAACACCGTGGCAACCGGAACCGTAGCGGACAGCCCTTCGCCGTGGCAAGAAAGCATATTAGCTCAAAGCAAGGCTATCACAAGCAAAATTGACCAAGTATTCGACAAATCGGCCGATTTATAAGGGAAATTAATTTGAAGTCCACACATCAAAATCGGTGAACCCATGGCAAGCAATGCTGTGTATCGGATTGACCGCATCAAGTTTGACGAATACCAGTTTCGGAAAACAATAGATGAAGACAGTCCACAAGCTTAAAAAACGATGTGCAGATATCAGGAAATCAAGACGAAGAAATGATGTTTGCATGTGAGAAGACAGAACAAGTAAGGAAATTCCCAGGACAATTATACTCCTCGATAAATATTGCCATTCTTATCAATCAGTTGATTTGTCCGAGTGACTGGTGCCGGCAAGCGAACAGCAATTTAATCAGTATCATTTGCAGAAACGGACTCCAAGACCAACTGATTAACACACTGGGTCTACCACGGTGATAGGTAAATAATGCTCATAGTGGAGAAGCAAATGATCCTTGTCAAAAAATCATCCTGAAGAAACCTCATGCAAGAGACCAAAAAGTATACTTAAGTAGATGGCGATTGGTGGGATAAGGTAAGATTCTATATAACTTTACGCACACTAAGCATTAACACACGACCGATATCAACTCAACTGTTGATAACACTGCCAGTTACTACATTAGCGATGAAATCTATCCTCCGCCTCACAAGGCTACCGGTATGTCCTGTTGATGAGTTGGGAAAATTGGTGTTTTTTGATTTCATCTACCTAGGATTTTAAAATGTGTCCTTCCTCCTTTCTGATCGGTAGTTAAATAACAAAAATTTATCCTCTTAGAATGCCAGATCTTTCGTGAAAGCATCCTTTTACGACAAGTCGTTTAGCTTATTGATATAAGCCATGAATTAACGCGCGGTCACTCTCTTTATTGTGACCAGCCAGTGATTCCACCCGTGAGAACACAACATCCCCTCCACAGCGATGTTAATATAATTGTTGTGTCGATTTTGTCATCGAAGTTACATCGAAGTTACCATAATCCCCAATTTGGTCGTACAATCACTCAGCTAAAGTGTGCATTGAACGCAATCGAACTGAGTTATTCATTAAGCTCAGTGATACAATTTATTATCAATCTGAATAATAGGTAAAACGGAAAAGTAAGCTGAGCAGGGTGTGCCTTGCACATGACATGTGTAATGCAGTTAGACTCCATGCAGATGTTCGGTGAGGACACCTCTCACTAGGTAGTCTCGAAATAACTCAACAGTAGTGCATGAAACTACTGACTGGAATGTCTGCGTTTACAACCGATTGCTGTAGTTTAGACCAGGCTAACGTTAAAGTATCTCCATCGTCGTGTTCCCTTTTAATTGCACCACAGCTAAAACCACAAGGGCGCTGCGGCCGAGCTATTATTTTATTTATCATATAGACTAATCGTTGTACACTTGCTAATTACTGTCCCCAACCCGAGTGAAAAAAGATGAAAGCAATATGAAGAAACAATATGGTGTGATACCAAGTGATGGAAGTTTAATTTAGATCGTCAATGTGAGTGGCTGTGCTAGTGAAGTGATCCGGAGAACATACTACTCTCCTTCAGGGTGGCTACTTGTGAGAAAATCGAAAAAAGCACATGAGATATCTTTTAAGCAAAGGAATCCGTGTTCCTGAGCTGGAAAAATGGGTGCGAAATTTCAGGGCAGAATCGGACAGTATTATCCGGACCGAGGGGTTTTAGATCGTCATGGTGCAGGAAAGACGAACAAGCGGTACTCGTAGTGACTTGTAACAGGCGAAATTGAGAGGACGCTGGAGGATAAGGCGGTACAACAAACCAAAGAGGTCGTCAGATGTTTCATTTGGCAGGGATATGAAAGCACGATGCCCGTCAAAGATGGACAAAGCACGGGTGAACAAAATTAGCAAGTGACGGCTTTCGCCAGGTCCTGAAATGAGCCAAATGAGGCTGCAGTATTGTATAATTTGTCGGCCTATTGGCTAAGAAACATATGTTGTGCCTTTTCAAATGTGTCCCTGCAGAAGTTTTGGAAAGCTCATATTCGGAATGATCGAATGGTTGGCTTCCAAGAAAACGATTAATCTAGTAACAAAGGTGACTGGACTATTCCAGGAGTTTCGAGCAACGTACGTTGCACTGGGGCGTACTATCAATACTACTGGAGGCAACCTGGGACTGGTCGTTTGGGTTAGCACGGTTTTATGGACATGAGACAATAATTTAGCTTACCGATTTTCAGAAAGACATATTGAAGGGAATGGTGGATGTGAGGATGAAACGGAACGGGAACAAGCAATTAGACAATGATCTGAAGAGCCAAATGGGGTTGATGGAGTTAGTAAAACATGTCGAGGGATGTTTCGTAAAGACAAATCTGAGGTTTGTTGAGGTGTTGTATCCGGAATGCAAGTGGTTAAATACAAAATCCAGGATCAGCAAGTAGAAAGAAAAAACAACTCTACCGAAAAGCCCTGTCTGACTAACTGTAGAGAAGAGAGACGTTCAGACTTGTGGACGCTTAAGCCTCCGGGGATGTGTTTGTTGCGAGGAGGCTCCAAAGTCAAGGTCGATGTGCGATTGTCGTTGAGAAGAGAGGACACCTGACACACAATACTACCGTTTGGTGGGCAGAATAAACAGAATTTAAGCCAAAAATACTGAAAAGTCTAGGCGCCAGTATCAGTCAACAAAAGGTTGAGGGCGATGAATTGGTACAGGCATAGTGTCTGCCATTAAAACGGGATCATGGAGTTCGGGAATTGCAAGGCCGGCACCACTGAAAACCTGACTGTCTGGTAACGGGGAGATGAAGGGTAAGTTAACTGACATAGAGTGGTGGACGGAATCAGGGATCTTCTTCCAGTCGTGGATGTTGCAAAATGTGTATAGGAAGCTTGCAACAGTGGACCCATTTATTCATGCGGTGTCGTAAGTGATTGTGTCTGATTTAAAGACCAATAAAGGAGCTTCAATTGGTCTCGCTTGGGCTCAGCAGTGGTAACAGCGTGTACGTTGTTTACTACCTGCGTAAGGTGGTAACCAGGTGGTTATAACCAGGACTTGTCTGTAGGAACCATTGTGCGAAGGTTCGCAGCTCTGGCATCAAACGTAACAACGGCTATTCGAAAGGACCCATTACTACATGAAAACACTTAGACGTACCTTTATGTCACGCATCTTTGACTGGAGAATTTGGCTGATTTGACCTCATAACAGTATTTTGCGCAGCGGCGAGTAATAACTATGGGAAGTTGCACCATACACCGCATCTTTCGTTGTTTTTGACGGTAGCGGTCGCAAAATCAATAAACCAGCTGACATTTTAAACAAATCATGGGTTGCGCGAAAATACTGTCTTCTGTTGTCCCAATACAGAAAATAAAAACGGACTTTTGATAACATAAACTACATAAACTATACGCACCGAGGTGACATGGGACCACCTCGGTACCGTGTTATTGTGTCTGGACACGCAATGCGTTATAAACAGAATTCATGCTTTTGACGAAATACACTTATTTCCAATGTATGTTTTCAGCAATCTTGTGAGTAGTGTGTTGCGTCGAGAAGTCGAATCTCTTCTGGAAGGAGCTTTTGAAAGACACGTCTTGATGGCATTTAGATCGAATAGACTGATTATCTTGTTTGTGATGATGAAAAGAAAAACACCACATAATACAAAAAAGTTAACTGTCAGATTATTTTGGGTGCCAAGTAAATTAACTTTCAGCTAGTGTCTGCGTAGTTATCTATGAGGACGGAATATCATTCGGTGATCTCCAATTTGCTCACAAACTTTTGACACCTTTAACAATCGATAGGAAACGCTGTGCCGCGGAAATCAACCCAAAAGGATACTAAGCGATATCTTTTCTTTGGATTTCACACCCATGACATTAACTCGAGAGGGGAGATGATAATACAGCTAAGTAGGTTTTCACTCCTTTCTTATAACCAGTTTCCTTCGAAGCATTAAGCCTCAAGGTCTTTTTGGTGACAGTTCTAGAAATCAGAGTGCATTCACTTTGAGACTAACAACAGTTCTTATTGGGTTCATCCCGCTATCGAACTAAAAAAATAAACTGTACATATTACTGACGTATAAGCACTGGCACCACCGTCCAAGAAATCTGCTTCTATGTCGGAAATGAAGTGTGAAGTAACCAAGTAGTTATTTTGAATATCCCCCAGAAGGTTTTACCTATTGATTTCCAGTTAACACCAACAGTGAATGTTGCTCTGCAGCAAAGGCCGATAAACTCCTATGGGTGGAATAAAATCTAATGCTATAGCTCAAAAACAACAAGAGAAGTTCGCTGCAGCAGTTTAATCCATGTGACCTATCGGAACTTTATAACTGCCCGTCTCACCTGAATTGGGGGAGAACAATTCGCAAATGTTTTTCTACGCACCGCATGCAGTTATCCACAGTGGGCAGGTAGAGTGGTACGGCGTCTCCTTTAAACCGCGCACACTGAGAAAAAGGGACAATGAGGAACCAATTCAGTCTTTTGAGGCTTAAGTAATACAAATATATGTGATGTTTTGTGGCGTATTTATAGCTCAGTTCTGAACTGGAGGCTGAAAAGGTCGCGATCGCACTGGCATTGAGGAACGTTTCCTCAGCACACTTATTCTTGTTCAGATTGGTGTTACTAACGAAACACCTCAACATCCGAGAGACTGCTCTAAAATAATTGAGCCTAATATGGAATTCATGCTAAACTGCACGAGTAAATCAGTGAAACCTAACGCCAGTCATTCCGCTTTACACACCAAACCTGGGATACAGTGGTATCTTATCGAGGAGAGGTGATCAACAATAACCACATCGGTAAAAAGTAATGGAAAATTCATTTGGACCTAAGGGGATTTTTGGGTATCCAAGGAAACCTAAAGCTTTGTTTGCATTTACTGAGCCAACTATTCCGTATATTTGCAACTCCCTGACTGACCGAATTAAGTGCAGCATAGCGGTCTTTCGTAGTAGCCACTAACTCCTCTGAGGTAGGTAAACACAAATCATGGGAAAAAAACACAGGATCAAGTGAAGTTTAACAGTGATGTGACGACGGAAATATAATTTATCGAAAATCTGGAACTCGTAAAGTCATCATATGGTGCTGTGTCATTGACACGTTCAGATGGTTGCAGCTTCTTGCTTATTGAGGACCGGGCTATCAGCCAAAACGTGTAACCTTCCTTCAAAATAGTCCCATCTGGAATCATTCGTGCCCATAAGATCATAAAAAAACGTAACATTGTACTGGTTTGTACCAGTAAAAAAATCGTTCAGCTGTAACACCCTTTCGGTGCCTAGCTACCATGCCACCCAAAGGAAGTACGAGGGCTGGGATACTGCCAGGTTGCCCAGGCCTAGACAGGAGAAGTCGAGAGGCAGAGGTCGGGTTCGAACCACGGACCTTCCGGTCAGTAAATTCGCGCTCTAACCACTGAGCCATCTCGCCCCCCGTTTGTACCAGTTTGTACCAGTACCAGTATTCAGTTCAGGGGGGAAAACGAATGTGGAATTAAGATGTCTTAAGAAACGCGAACATCTCGCTTGCGCTTGCTCAGTTACTGTTACACCAATCCGCAACACAGACATACCCGTTAACCTGGAAAGCGACGGAAGGAGTCATTCAGGTATTGCTTTTCAACTAGGAGATGCGTGCATATAAGCTTGCGTGTCCATTTAACGCATCCATTGAGCATCCCGGTAACTAAGCAAGCGCCTCGGATTCTGAAGAAGGAATCACATTGTTACGCTCACGCGGGAAGTTTTCGTCCCTTAGGGCACGTTAATTTATCGAGGGTAAAGAATGATCACTATCGACGAAGAAGCAGGTCAGAAAAAGATGAGTGAAACTTCCTTCTGAAAAAATCGTCACTCGAGGAGCCGGTCAATACGTGACCACGTGATGCAGTTTTCGAGATTGAAGGATGATCGGTGCTATATTCTCTGTGGCTGAGAATTAATTACACTGCTGATCAGCCGTTCCTGACCAACCTTTGGCCGCCGGAAGCTTGCGGCTTCGAAACTCTCTGAGTTTCGTGAGATTCGCATATTATCAGCAACCCAAAACTGTTCAGGTAAAATCGGTGCATTAACTAAGTTTGCATTGCTGCAAATAATATCAAATATGTTATATGTCTTGCAGTCTGCATCTTTACCTTTGCTATATCGACTCTGTGGTCTGCTGGATGATTCGTTGATCCAGTGAGTTTATCCTTGTAACAGTCTTTTAAAATGCAACCTTGCTGTACTTCAATGCCGCCGATTCGTCTATAACCGCAGGTTATGCGGGGCAATAATGCCCACAAGAGATAGTCGGACAGCGATGATTATTTACCGAATACGCAGGTTGCAGTAGGCAGAACAAATAGTCTGTAGGAGTGTGGGGATTTCGATGTTTTATTATGGATTTCGCAGTGTAATTGGTTGCGCTGAAAAGTGAAGTAGCAGTGAAAAATCTTTACTCGAGCAGCCAGTTCACAGTAGGGCACGCAACTGAAGACTGGCCTCACATGATTTCCATGCGCAAGTTAGCCATACCGAGGACTGGAACGGCCGATCAGAGATTTGCGAGTTCACATGCCCCTGGGGATCTGCGAGATGCATAACGGGATTTCTGGATTTTTTACTCACTGGAAGATTTTTCAAGCGGATGTACACATACAGCAATAAAGGTAAAGGACTGGGGTTAATCAAACTAGACACAGTAATAAATTTTGGTGTACTTCAGGCCAGTTCGTAGCAGAAAATATCCAGTACTGTTAATAAGGCAAACGAATGAACGATCTCGATTGGTCTCTTGGTAGTTCCCCCTAAACGAAAATCATGCTTATTCCACCCATCGCCAAAAAGAAGTACTGGACGCAGACTGATCAAATGTGTGGTAGATTTCCTCATGACTGGTACCGCAGTAAACTAGTTGTCCCAGAACCCCAGAGAGATGGCTTCGGACAAATGTCTCTGTATGATTCTTCGCCAAATTCTTTCCCATTTCCATCTTACCTAATTTTTGATGGCATTGATCAGTCTGCCTTCGTTGCTGAACATTTTCACGCTATTCCTGCAATTTGTCTTTCAGAAAATGTTTTTTCTTTAAACATGAAGAAACTGTCACGTAGAGTGAAAGGTCATCTTTCAGTACAATTCGCGCTTCTCCAAACACTTACTAGCTGTCTATAGGTCAGATGTATCTAATATCTGGGCTGATTGGTACTTCAGCTACGCAAGGTTATTTGACGTTTTGAATTAACGTTTCAAGGGCCAATGAATAACACTGGATGACATCCAAGATTCTGATTTGTGCAATTCGGAAAGACCATAAGTATTTATGAAAATCACAACAGTATTTGACAGCTCGTTTACCTGAAAAAAAGTTATGGTTTCTTCAGGCAAATGCAGTGATATACGTTCCTCAACTTATCAAATGACACCTTCAATTCTGTGGCCCAAAAGTACTAAATGGAGGGCCTTAGTTAGCCCCAACTTTCACGTCCACGTAATCTGTGATAACGTTAGATTTCATGTCAAAAGACAACGAAGTTATTGTGATGTTACTTTTTCAACTGAGATAGAGCTGAACTGTCATTCCAAGACTCAGAAGCTGATCAAAGCATTACGTGGAACATAGCAGATGTTATCACCGTTTCTGCCATCTCTGCTCATTTGCCCATCTCTGAGTGTCATTGTTCGGTGATGCCGTGTTTGTTTTTTGCTGGCATATTCTCTTTCGGCCACCCAAGAAAGTGGATCACTTTGCTGACCGTGGATGTAAGTGAGATGGCCTCCCACTGAAGAAGACCCTATTTAGAAGGAGTGCCTATCTGAGGATAATTTCAAAAAAGAAACCCCCAACCAAGAATGAAACTAGGCACTTTTTGGGCATTTTAGAGGGGACCGCTTTAGTCTATTGGAGATATGGTGAGTGAACAAAGTAGGCCAGACCGGGTTCCACCGGTTCACGACAGATCAAAACGAAGCCGATGGCTCTCAGTTTGCGGCAAGAATTGCAGTCCACCGTAGTCGTTTATGATCCACTCGAAGAGTAAAGAAACTGAACTCACTTGTGGAACCGTCTGAAGAGTCCAAGTTCAACGAAGCGGGATGCATGTATCGTGGGTGTGGTAGGCATTGGTGCACAGCTAAAATGACGAAGTTATTGAGCAATGTCAATCCCACGTCCACTAAAACATTGATGAAGGATTCATCAGCTTTCTCAGGCTACTGAAGGTGTAAGACAAAACGAGTAAGGGTAAACTGTTTGCTATATCATCCTCCAACCCTCAGTCGTATGAAGGAAATAAAATCGATCATAAAAGTTAGCTAGAGGTTGTCAAACAATAAAGTTCATTTAGTGAAATCATTTGGAAAGGTAAAACTGATTTCTTGCGGAACCGTTTAGTTTCACACTCTTCTTTCGATCACGAGAGGTCACATTGGTAGCCAGTGAATAAACGTGGCAGTCGATATCGAAAATTTCAAAAACTGCAGTTTCTTGCAATGCTTATAGACCATTGTGGACGCAAAGCTACATTCAGTTGGTATCATTTGTATCGTTTCGAGCCCACATATTGATCGCGGTGGATAATTAACACGCCACTTACTGTAGCCGTGAGTTGTGAATATTCACTTTTCGATTCTTACGTTTGTTCACTCCTTAAAATTTGAGGTTAACTGTGTTCAAAATGTGGTTCAAAATTTTACTTTCTCGTGCCATTCAAAGTTTAGTTCGGTCAGACTTAAACTCAGTATCATTTGAGTCACACTGTCACAAAGTCCAACAGTCACATCAAGTTTTTCCCACCTTTCCTGACATTGATTTTCGCTTGACCAAACCCCATTTGGTTTTCATAGATCTGACTATTTTGTGTTTTGAAGCCCGAGCATGAGATCCCATTGAAGTATGCCTTTACTTTGTTTGATTCTTAGTGAGACCGTGTGAATTGACCTACAATGGAAGAGCTTCCATACTCTACCAAATCTACCCAAGCAAGTCGAAGTAAGGAAATGATGCCAATGAAAATACTCGTGGATGTATCGAGCTGAGTAAAGAATTTAGAAGCTTCTTGTACACCGAGATTTTTCATCGAGTGCGTCCTTTATGTGGAGGTGTTAAACTTATGGCCACAAAGAACAGACAGTTTAAAGCCCTTCTTATTTTGGCCTTGGTTCATCCCGGATCTCAAATTAAGCAGTCTCGAAGTAATCCTCTTGAATGACGATACTTGTGCTCATTATAAATAAAGTAATTAACTGCTCCCTGATTCTACCTAAGCCTCTGTTGATTTGCCAAGATTCACCAAGGACAAAATGCTGTTCGCCTCTCTAACAGAAACCACATCCATTCAGAGGAAACTTTAGTGCTTACCGACGTTCGACTACCGCTTTTCTGATTACAGTCGAATAAAGCCTAATGTTTTGAGTCTACAGTGGTGCTTTGCTGGACTAATTAGGATTATACTTACGTAGGATGCTCACCGTCTTTTTGAACTTTCCGTAAAATGGAAACAGGTATAGTTCATCACATGGTCACAAAGAATAATATGAAAACTATACCAGTGCCTATCGAGGCAATATGCAACCTTACAACCATATATATCCATATATATAACCACGATAACCATCTATAATAATACTATTAATTGTGATCAATATATCCTGTTTTCCCGGCTAAAAAACTCCACTTTCTCTGATACTTTAAATTTCGTACGCTCTGATCGTTGCCAAATGTCAATTTTGCTCAAGTTTCACTTACTGGAAAAACAGCTGGTCACAGGTTTGCGTGGGTATCAAACGCAGGTCGCCTTGACAGATATCATGTAAAGATCACATGTTTGATATGCTCCTAGCTGATCGATCACCACGAGACTTCCGAATGAAAATGTAAGCTTCAAAGCGTTCGGGATTGTACTCAGGCAAATATTTCGAATTCGAACTAGATTGTTCGGAAAAATCGATAGAATTTTCGACAATACTGTCTTCCGCTTAAATGCGGCAAATTTGATTAGTCACAATTTAATTTCATCAGTTTGAAGAATCCTTACGTTGCCCACAATCAAAATGTCTGAAGAAAATGTGACTACCAAAATCCTTGATCTGTGAAGAATGTACTGCCGATTATGCGCGCGTTGGCCACGTCGAAACCGATATTCCACGGAGTATGTCTGGCACAACTGCTTGCCTCGCATTGTCCGGTGTCTACAAAAATGGAAAGAACAGGCCAGTGCACGTTGACAGTGATAAATGTGTGTAGATTTTGACCGAACTGATCAATTGCAACGATTTTCAACCCGTTACCAACACCAGAGAGATATCAACATAAATTTCTACAAATGTTAGTTTTCATCATACAATTCTACTGATTTGTTTTTTCTTTCATTCTGAAAACTAGATAGAATTATTTGTGGATTATTTTCGGAAAGTAACGAAAATTCTACCTTTAACATTATTTATACTGTCGATGAAAATTCTGGACAGTTCACTTCCGGTTTTGCCCATTTGGGGATCATTAGATAGACCTATTCTCGAACCTCAAACAGTAGACGAACACCAAGGTGTATGCTCTTTTGATAAACCATCAGTTTCAAGCCAGTTTGGTGTTGATGAAGACCCAGCTGAGGTCGTGCTGGATCCGTCGTTTGCTCAGCCCCTCAAAAATAAGTTTAATCCGTTTTTGTTTGCGTTCCGTTTATGAAGGACAACCTCAGTTGTTAAAGTTTACTTCAACTTCAAAGATAACTTCGACTGGGTTGTGATGTGGAGGATCTTGGATCTTGTACCCGGTCTTCAGCTATGTACTTTTTTCTGTGATACTCGGACACAATTTGTATGAACTCAGTTTCTTATAAAAGCAGTTTAGAAGATGGGCCCAATTTTGCCTGGAAATCAAACATAAATATCTAAAGATAGTTTTAGTTCAATCTTTATGTTACGCTGTGGAAGACAGTGTCATATTGTAAATTTATGCATTTTCATCCACTATGAATATTCCAGACAGTATTGTCCGATGAAGTGAGGCTTGGCAGCTTTGATTTGGTGAGTTAGACCTCACAGTCTTTCAGACATTCCTCTGCATCAGATCAATACGTTTTTGACGGAGGTAGTACACTTAAGATTTCTATTTACGGGAAATACGCAAAGCCAGTTGCATCCTCTCAAGACAAATGATAAAATTAACAGGCTTCCTGGTATGTCTTAAGTTGTTTAATCTGATAGCTGGAACACTGACTGGTGGTTCGCCCCTGCTTGTGTTTATCTGCCCATCAAACCGGTCGCATTGAACCAAACACATTGACTTCCCTGGTTTATTTCATTGTTGATATCAGTAATTCCAACATCCGTACGCCTCAGGCACTCGATAGTGGATATCTTGGATATGAGTGAAATCATCTCTTGAACGTCATTTCAGCAGTGCAGCAGTACCTGTGACCATGCCACTTCTGCTGATAAGGTGGTGGCGCTTGTGGAAGCGGCTATCCCACCTTACATCAGGGCTGAAGTCTCATGGTTTATCCGTTTAATCAACACTTAGTACAGTGGTCACCAGCTTGTACTTGCATGGCCACCCTTCACATCCTTTTGCTTCATAGTTCGCAGTGTTAAGTGCTGTCTAAAAAAGTCTATTGTCGCTAAGGCAGCAACCCATGAAAATCTCATCTCATGGGAAGGGACGTATCCTAAGCTGACCCAGGGGCTGGTTTGTCCAATAAGATCGCCCACCAGAAAGCATATCCCCAACGAACCAACCACGGTTATATCCTCCCTTGGCTAATGAATTCGTCCTCATAACCTGACCACTTGAATCTTTCAACCTCACCCAACGTACCGTATGCCGTACTGATCTCTAGGTTTATTTGAATCTTTAATAAACTTCAAGTCACGTTTACTTGTTTGGACAAAGTGATATGACTGGTTGCATTCTGAGCCGATGATTTACTTCCTCAGTGTCTGCCGTGACTTTTCAAATCAGATTTGACAAGAATGTATTCTTTTTCTCGGGGAACTACATCCCTTGCTTTTAGTGGAAATATTTGTGCAGAGAACCTGGGCAGATTATCCTGTACTGTTCTCACTTCGAAATTACTTAAAATAGGAGTAAACTAACAGATGGTTCCGGTATGGTAAGCTAATCTTCAGGAAAGACCCGTGTTTCTCATCTAGAGACTGCAGGCTACATCCGGCAGTCGAAGGTCAACGGTGGAGCACAAGTATTCTCGTCCAGTGTACTTCCAAGGTCCTTTCCATTCATAACTTCAAAGTCTGTCTTAAGATCGCTTACACTTATAAAGTGCAGCCCTATCGTTCGATAAATAGTGTTACGATCAAAAGCGATCTTGTGGAATCCTGTGTCGCCCGTTTTTACAAATTAGAAACCCCTCTGTGGATCGATAAGTTAATGGCACATTTCAGGGCACCAATATGCTTTTTGAATAAACACTTTAGCTCCGTTGTCAGTCTGACGCTAAGTGCATGACATCCATAAATTGCCTAGACGTTTCTCGCGCACAGGCGTGCGCAAGTGCGCATGCACACGCACACAATTTGGGATCAATGTGCGTCTAATCTGTCAAACAGGAGCGATACAGGTCGTCGGCATACCGTTTTTTATCAACTTTTCTGCACTACATAGCGTTACAACGCCTGGCCTTGCGTGTGCACATCCACAGCCAATTTGTATGCCTGCATGTCGCAGACTTTGTCGAACTCAAGTGCCTCAAAATTTGTGCCCTTACAAACTGTCACAACTGGTTCGGTACTGTCTCAGAACTAGAAGTGTTTTTAGTGTTTTGAGACGTAAGCGCATGCACGCGCACGCATAAACAAGAAGACAAGTATGCGTGACGAACGTCCGTTATGCTAACAGCAATTTTATCAAAATCTGATCGTGTCTTTCTGGAGTGGATAAGGATGGTAAATCTGTGGTAATCTGGTCAGCCAGGCTAAAAATGCTTACAAGACAAGTTTGCTTATTTACCCGTGCTTTCTAGTTGGCGATTTCGTTGTTGTCCAGCTTCGATACTTAGTTTCTACTTCGTTCTCCTGTGCAGGGAAAGTTGTTCGGACGTACAAGCCTTTCCTGGGGCTTATCAGGTGGAGAAGCCCCCGAGTTTCCGTCAACCTTATGTTCTGCTTGAACCCAAATTAGAGTGATTTCGACAAATTCACTAATTTTCAGATCAATTTGGTTTCCACGGCAGACTCAATTGGATCTCTCGCTCACGATATTCTTCAACTGAATGTGCTGCACGAAGACAGCCTTTTGTTTTAGTTGGTACGATATTCGAAATATCGCAGTATATTTTCATAAAGTAAACTACTCACAAGGTTGCTGGAAACTCTTCGAAAGTCCACGACCGGCTTCACCCTTCTTGGGGCTCATCAGGCTCATCATGTATAATTCCGGTGAGCACGTTTGGACTAAATATACACTTACACGCACGGCGAGAATAAATTTTATACAATTACAAATGAGGCGAATTTGTGAGTGTTTTTATCCTCAATAGTGTTGATCCCTGTGGATGATTCCCCTACTCACCTAGCCTATCAGCCCAAAGGTACAGCAAAATTCCTCATTAACAGTGCATGCGAGGCACTAAAATTTCCATAAAAATAAGGATACTGCTGTTATCTGGTCACAAAACATTGACAACAGTCTCTCAAAGCAAAACCTCCACTCTAAGGGACTCTGCACATCAAAGTCACGTGTTGTTCTTGTCTGGTGCCCTCTATAGTTTCTCACTCGGACTCTTGAGGTTGTAATGTCGTACTCCAACAAAAATTCTTGAAGATGGCTCACTCGTCTCTTGCGTAAGAGGTCTCTTTTGTCGTGGTAAATCACCAGTCAGACCGAAGAACAATACCGGCTTTTGTATATGGTTGTGTGTTTCGCGTCATTGCATTTCATGTCTGTTGTCTGTTTTAGCTTGGTTTTGTGAGCGGAAGCACCTACCTGTGACTCGAATCCCGAGTAACACGGTAACCTCTGAGTTTTAGATGTTCGATTATAGGGTATTCACGATGAAGACAATAAATGCGCAGTCACATATTGATGTAGGGTACAACGATCGTATCGATAGGAGGGTTTACGACAATTCTCAGCCTAACCAGTCACCATATAAACGGTGTATTGCCAGAGGAGAAACACGGAAAGCGATTCCCCACCGCTTTGTTTGGCTAGCTATTCAAACAACTAACTGATTCACCTGTGCAATCTTGTCCTGGAAGCATTTCGTACTGATGAACGAGAGTGGATTTCCCGATTCTCCAAGCCTATTAACGTAACGGTCCGACTAGTCTCCGTACAGCTTCACGTATCTGATGTCATCATGGAATGTGTTGGAAAGGTCACTCTTTGGGATTGTGGGTCTTAACCAAACGCCTTCAGGGACGTATACATGCAACTTTCTTGCTCTCATCACATTTTCCTGGACATAAACTGAAAAAGCCTTTCTTTCCCTTTTACACAGCCTTATCTCCTGCCCAAAAAGAGTGCTTTCGGATTAGCAAAGGCTGTTGAACACTCTTGTTAAAAGTGAAGCATGCTGCGAAGAGTTGTTGCGCCATATTTCTTATGCATTTTCCATACAAGCTGCTTGTCCACAGGTAACTAAATGGAATACAACTAGAAACTGATAAAGGCCGAATACACCGTATAATCATACCGCAATCTTTATCCAGCAACTCCCTAAAATGGCGCGTAGGTGGTATAAGCTAACTAGCAAGGCGATGGTAAGTGTAACACTTCGTGTAATCGATTAAGTAATGTTTTTTGGAGGGATCCGTCTTGGGAAATAGCACATCCTAAGAACTCCAAGGAAAATTTTATCGGCAAGTTCACGCCTTATCGATTCGGTGAAAATAGGTCACGCAGTTATTTTGTATCGGTGGGCGATATATGAAGATTTTTGAAGGGACGATAGGCGGGAATTCCTTGAACTGTCCACCAAGCCTCGGTTTAAACACAGTGTAAGTGCACCTGAACTAGGTGAGTTCTGGTGCCACGTTGCTTGTCTATTGATATGCAGCATTCATATCTTGTATAATGTTTAAGACACCCAGTCGTGTGGAACTTGCTCTGCCAACAGTAGTGCCGTCTACATTTATTTTATCAAAGTGCGCAGTCCTCAAGTTTCATGGAATCTGTGTAGATACCAAGGAGATGAGCTATGTGGCATGCTGCACTCGCTGGCTCGAATTTTCGACAAGCTTTCGCCAATCTGAGCGTATTGTGTTCGGCTGGGAAACGCGGTTGGGTAGGAGGGATAGCAAGGATCCTTCAGTGCTTTTCCAGGAATGTTTGAGCTGTATGACTTCTCGACTGATTGAAGCAAATGCAGAGCGGTAGTTCATAAGGCAAACCAAAAAGTCTATGGTGGCAGAATCAGGCCCCGGAATCTATATCATACCTTTGCATCTTTTATCCAAACTGACGTGCACCACTGAACGTTCACAGCAAAGGCTTTATGATACTAGACAGTATACACTACAGCAGTTTTAATAAACATGAGATGTATCCAGTGGAATCAGAAGGGAATTCGTTCTACCGAACTTTCGCCAAGTTTGCAAATGTGTGAATTCGATTATGAAAACAAAGGTTTGCGGCTAGTTGTGACAGTAACTCTAGCTTTCGGTTCCAACTTAGCTGTTTTTATTACAACACTGAATTGATCGAAGCAGAAGTTCTACTCCTTTGCAGATTTTTGAGGGACTGGGCTTCTTATGAAGAGACCCATGTGTGAAGAATTTCCCTGTGGCACCTTTGGCTTGAGTGCTTTCTGTATTTTTATATAGAGCTCCACTGAGTGCATCAATGTCTGCATGTAAATTCGGTCGAGAACCACCGTTTAACTACGACTACCAAGTGATTCACCAGTGAATGGAGTGACTATTACCATCATCATCATCATCATCATCATCATCATCATCATCATCATCATCATCATCATCATCATCATCATCATCATCATCATCATCATCATCATCATCATCATCATCATCATCATCATCATCATCATCATCATCATCATCATCATCATCATCATCATCATCATGGACAGCATGGCATCAGTGTTCAACACCAATGCTTCGCTGCCGTACAACCATGATTTATTTGAAAGCCTTATTGTGAAGAAAAGAGCAAAGGTGGACGGGTAAGGGACTTAGTGCTAGGCTTACTACAATCATTCCGAGGTGCCTACACCTCCGGACACTCATTCAGGCAGTCTGGATAGAAACTGACAACAAGATCGCCACTGACATCGGTTGGCAGCCATATCTTGCAGTGTCTCCAACCTGGCGCAGTGGGGATCACGCGGTCCCCAAGACTAATACCACCGTTTGTGTGATCGTCCATCAAACTCAAAATCAGACTTTGTTCCGGATAGACTTTCATTCAGATTCATTAGTGACGAAGAAAGCTTCTTAGCTGAAGCCACATTTGATTGATACAGTACGATGAGGCTACCAAGGACCAAACGCGGCCCGGTATTCAGTCCTGGGTAAATAAAACCAGGGGAAAGTGCACAATTCTTAGGTTTTAACACGTGCTATATTTCCTGAAAACCAGTCTAATCTATGCTCGAGATTTGCGCCCACATTTCGGTTGACGCAATTTCTTCATCCAGCGGATATGGTAAAAACGCTCGATCAATTGTTCCCGCACAGATTCCGAATCACTATCTTGATTTATCGCACGCATTTCGAACCAAGTTGGTTGTCACTCCACTGCGTTACGGAACATACCATTTCGCGCATCCATTCATGGATGGACATCAAAGTCATGTCAACCGGTTCCGACCAAAAATCAATTATCATTCCTGTGGCCGAAAATTTGAAGAGATGGGGAGTGTTCATGTTACTGAGTTTTAGCAACTTTGTCTGGTCGCTTGAGCTAGTTGGTAGGCCGGGTGAGGTTGATACAAAATTTATGGTCCTGACATTGCAAAGTTGTAGCGTTGCTATGGATGACATTCATCTTGGTTCATATTTGTTTCGGAGAAAATTGAAGTTACTTGGTCCAGTTTTAGTTTTCCGTCGACTTTGGAGATTGTTTGCCTACAAAACGACATCTTTTTAATAGAACCTATCAAGTGGACTGGAAAAATGGCGAACGTTTGGTCCAGCACCAAAAAGCCAATCTGGTATTCAGCTGTCGCTTTATTGGGTTGTTCCGTAGAATAAAAGTTTCCTTGTTGATTTCTGAAATGCGTACTGCTAAAGTGGAAATATGACACCATATCGAAATAAAGTGCCCCGATATTACCCATTCTTTAGGAGTTACTGAATACTTTACGAGCTCTGAATTCAAGTTGGGCGAAAATGCACATTTTAGCATGTAAATTTTCTTCCAAAATTTAGCAATCACTGAGTTTCTCCTACTGTAAGATGATGAACAGCATTCACTTCCGGTACTTACTTTCATGCGGATCGATAAACAAGAGCAGACTGGAAAATTTCTACCAGTATCCCTTTCCTATACATGGTAGTTCTAGCTGTCAAAACTTTCCTAACTGCAAACGTAAACTAATCCAAACAGCTTATTACACACAAAACCTCTATCCGCTGGATAAATCTCAAGCTGTGTCCCAGACAGCTACACTCAACAGTAGGTGGCATGCATCGTTCATCGGTAAAGTCCGTCTCCAGACGTAAGTAATGAATCTTGCGGGGAGGGTTGTCACTGTAGGATAGGATGTTGGCGTGAATCTCCTTTCAGGCTTTTCTTGTCTTAGTAATGGGCGACACAGCTAGCTTCATGCTGTTCAAATTCCATATAAACCCTACTCGAGATGAGTATAGCACGTGGATACCATCACGATCTTTCACAATTCCTATTTAGTGGGTAATATTTTGACCGCCGGTCACACCGTTTGCCTTACTCGGTGGCCAAGTCTGCTTAATTAATCTCCATAATTCTGAGCTTGATTTAAACCGATATGTTATGCAGAAATGTTTTTGGTTGCCAAGTGGGTGAAAAGCCACTCTCGATCAAGCAAGATAAAGCGTGATGTTTCCCAGTTGGCTGTTTTTTATTTCTACCTTGTACGATGTCTTCACTGACTGTTACATAATATATATATTATTATTATTATATAATATACATATATATATTATTATATATATAATATATATATGTTTTTCAATAGAAACTAAGATATGAAAGGTGTGATTTTTTTGCGTAGTGATACTGCGCATGCATCGGAACTCTTTGACGCACTAAATCATGAACTCGAGAATAAGCGGGATTTTTCCACTTGTTTTCTGCTACTTGTATTTAGATTTTTCATTTTAACGTAATTGCCTGGGGCTCGCTCTTTAAGCTGACGGAATTCAGTTGTTGGTTCATTATGTAGACGTACTACAAATAACATATGAAGTACAAATGAGAATTCCATTGTGAAGCTGAGTAGCATCCTTGTTAGCACAGCTGATACAGTACGCCCGTGCACTAATTTCATCTGATTTCGTTCATACTGTGTGTACTTTCATTAGCCTCGTTCCAAAGGCCAGTGTCAGCATAACCACTGGTCACTTATGTATGTACTGACCTGGTACTCTGTCATCTCTTCCCTACGATGGGGTTTGCTACCTATGAATGTGACAAATACCTTTGATATACTCATAGTTTCAAGCAACAGGAATTGAGTGCGAAATTCATCAGAAGGCCCCACAAGGTAACGCTTCGAAGAAGCCACAGGACTTTGCATAGAAAAATAAAGCTAATTCCCGTAGCTCAGCAAGTCACTCGCCAAATTCATGGCCAGCGGGTTAGCAGCAGTCATTTTGAAGTCAGATTTGGTTTAGTGTAGGAGTTCCATTGACTTACCTCTTGGTCGACCAACCCTGTTGCAAGGACCTTACGTGAAAGCATATGATAAACGAAATGTACATGGTGTGAGCTGAAACCCAATGAGAAAGGAGCACATCCAAACGGGGACAGTTTTCTATCGTCAGTTATTTTTGATAGAAAGGCATTCAAAGCTTGCTTTCATGGCTGTGCCCAACAGCTGTGGTGTCAATAGGGAAGGAAATCTCTCATTACAGCACAAGCTGGCTATTGCTACCGGTTAGATCTTCGAAGATACGTTTTTTTCGCTCCAACCTTAGGTCAGGGTCACTTAAGAGAATCCAGGGTGGTTTCATTCTGTGAGCCCTATATCAGGAAGGCATATGATGCAAAGAGAAGGACTCTGGTGTGTTGCTGACAGTGCGCAAGTAGTGGGATTACACATATACTTAGAACATTGGTTCCCAAAATTTTTTGGATTACAGGATTTTTAACGTCCAATTAGTTGATGATCTCACGTTTCAGGGTATTTCGTCAACTGCTTAATTCACCATCCTTCAAATGCATCATTCAATAGTCTTCGTCATCGTTTTTCGGTTGTTACAGCTGACAGTAAGCGCTTAATGATGTGTCCCGATTAATGAGTCCTTGTTTCGCAGACTTGCGTCCTGAGATTACTTAGCACCTACCCTCACTTTACTACCTAAATACTTTAGGTTCATTTGTCATCTAGGTTATTCGATATTGCATTCAGGCATCTAGATGGGTATTTCGTCCTATAAGTGAAGCTAACCTATGCTGAAAAGCCAAGAAACACTGTACACAAGTTTTATCCTTATTGGGAATCCTTAGTAGTACGTATCCCATGAAACTCCAAGAATTTTCTAACTCACGACCTTCCGGCTAGCAGTTTCACTACTACCGTTCGACCAAAAGCGACTGACCAGCTATGTGAAGAGCCAGTTAACACGCAATCGTTCAGCTGTAGCACCCTTTCGGTGCCTAACTGCCATGCCACCAGAAGGAAGCACGAGGGCTGGGATACTGTCAGGTTGCTCAAGCCTAGACAGGGAAAGTCAAGAGGCAGAGGTTGGGTTCGAACCACGGACCTTCCGGTCAGTAAATTCGCGCTCTAACCACTGAGCCATCTCGCCCTAACACGCAATCACGTGATGTGGATTCCATGGTAGTAGGATGAGTGTTGGTATGTGCTGTCTAAGTCCGAGGTAATCAAACTTCTTATCAGGCGATCGTCGCCGGACGGTGAATTGTTCAAACTATTAGCCGAGAGACCACGGGTTCAAAACTCTTTGGAGTCTTGTGAGAGGCGCACTGCTGGTTATTCTCAATAACGATGAAACGGCTACAAGGTGCTTTTCGATTTTTTTTCAGCAGAGGTTGGCTCCGTTTACTGGACAAAATCTCAAAAGAAAATCCTAAAATCTCCTCCAACTACCAATCATTTAGGTAAGTAGCCTGATTCGGACTGTGCCGTGTGGAGCTGTTACGTGTTTCGCGTTTGTCTGTGTCTAAGTAGTCTGTGGAGTAAGGCAACAGTAACTGTTGTATTTGGACCCTAACAACACGATGAGCCGTTTGTTTCTAGCCGTCCTGGACTACATGTCAATCTCAATCGCTGGCATTTCCCCTATGTCGACTATGTTGTTCATCTAACCTCACTCTGAACCTATAGCAGTCAATACTTACTGACTGTCGTGTTAGGTATGAACGATTAAACTAGGAAACCAATTGGACTTGGTTCAGGTGAAATAAGGGCAAATTTAATAATGTTTATCCTGCTAAGCACCTGAGACACTAGCCATGGTATTTCTCTCTGAAGATTTATAGGAGAACTTTGTGTTTATCAGCTTTAAATCCATACCTTGGTTTTGCTTAAAAGCTTACGTGGGAAATTCAGCTAAGCGAAAGATACATAGATGGACCCTGAAGCAAAACCTTGAGTATTGGTGGGATTGGCCGGGGTTAGAAGTAAGACAGCGAATTTTTAAGGAACAACTACTAAGAGAATGCGTAAACTCGTGACCTGCCGGCTAACGGTTGAAGATTTTACCGTTCAGCCACGAGAGGCTGGTCAGCAGTGTGATTTACTCAAACTGATACCGTCGACCGACCGCTCTCGATCGAACCGTATAGTCTTCAACTGCTAGCCAGGAGGTCACAGGTTCGAACTGTATTGCTGATGGAACAGCTTTACAATGCTTCCCGGTCTTTCGGCGTAGACTGACTTCACTTTCCGGATGAAACTTTTGTTAGAATTTTAAAATCTTGTCATACTACGACCACATCAACTACGGGGATAACGCTGCTGCCAACGGTTCCCAGCACTTCATGTCATGACTTTATAACTGCAAAGTGGTCGGCTACCCGCTTGGCTAATCACTCCACTAGTTTGCCAGTGGATGAAACTCGGTGATGGTCGCGTTAATGGCAAATGTAAACATGGTAATTCGTAGGTAACAGAACCTGATTTTTTCCGGAGAAGAAAACCAACTGCCTGAGAGATGACATCGGCATCACCTAACGAAACAGTAGAAGAATTCATCAAGTGCACCATTGAACCATCCAGCCGATAAGGAAACTGGCTTATATTCGTCCGACTAGTATATGGGCATACTAGTTGATCGATAGGCGTAGTCAACATCAGCATAAATTGTTAGCTAATTACGTTGCCGGACGAATGCTCCACGTTCTGGAGCTGCATTTCGCTAATTCCTGAGTCGCTGTGTTCAGGACGATTTGTCAATCAGATTGTTCGGATTCGCATTTAATCTTTTGGGCTCGTAACGCGTTTGATTCCATTTCCTATGGGGGCGCTGAGGTTTTCTCCTCATGACTTGAAGACATAGAGAGGTAAGGCAAAGCTGATCAGTGTAGGTAGTATGGGGATGATTATGTACAACTAACAGCTCTTTCAGGGTGGGCACAGTCACATGAATGTAGGACCGTACCAAGCATATCAAGTCAAATCACCGGCATCGTGCGTGATGTCCAGTATGATACTGAACATATATCGGGTTGAACCTGTAAGGCTGTTAATCGACATCAACCACTGCTACTTTCTGGTAAAGCATTCAAATTGAGCAACTTGATTTGGGATCCAAATGGCTCTTTTAACGGGTCAGAGGCATCCTGGTAATGTCATGGTAATCACCCAACCATGAGTTACGTCAGCAAACGTCCCTTTGTAACTCATCAGCCGCCGTCTTACACCTTCAGCTTGCGCGCTCCGTTTGCTGTACACAGAAGAACGAACGAATTTGGTTAACTCCCTAAATTTTGCCATCAGTAAATCCTACACCCCTCTTTTGTCTGCCGTTTGATCATTATTCTCATGTAAGACAGCCAATACTGCTGCTCCAGTGCTGCAACAACCTGGCTAAGAGTGCGACTAAATTGCCCACATATCATTAAGGTGAGGAAGGCATCGAAGTTCTACCATTCTGTGAGGTTTCCTACTAATTTATCACGCTATTCACCTTTTTGATTCGTACACATCGCCGAGGAGTTTTCCCACCTTCTTGAGTGTGAAGTATTGTTTTTCACATTCACCATTCTGGTATCAGTGTTTGGGTACATCTAGGAATTGCGTGTTGTGTAGCTTCGTCTTTTCGCTTGGGCCAAATTAAGCCAAGAAAAGCCTTTTGGATGAAATTGCAACTTTAAGTTGTGAAGTTTGCTTACACTGTGTACACAGAGACTATCTGTTTTTCCACATATTAAGTTCAAATCACCCCAGAGGTGAATCCTCGTTGCTTGTTTGGGTACAAGTTTGTAATCCACCCACAAATTTTGGTTGAAAACCAGCTCAATCATGGTGTTCGAACTACCTGTTAAACATGCTGCAATACTTATAAGGTTGCTGAAAACCTCGATAGCCAAAAAACCGCTTCGCCTTCCTTGGGGCTCATCCAGTAGCCGAAGTACCCGGGTTTCCATCAACCTTAATTTTGATATGAACACCAAATTGTGCATGGGTGGTGAAACAGACTCGAAGAATTTCAGCAACCTAGTGACGTTTATGCCATGTAAAAAAACATACTACAATATCTTGGATATCATGACATTTTAAACATACTTACTGGATGTTCATCTCCCGTTGGCATTGGGTTAGTTGCCGAATGTGTACATTTCACTACCTGTTGAAGATCTTTATCCAAACCGAGTTCTTAGACGAATCAAGAACTGGAAGATCCATATCGGATTCCCTTCAGGAATGGGTAGACTCACGCAGACAGAGGAGTAGATGAATACGACGCACTGGTTTATGCTTTATCAAGTCAACATTTCCAGTAAATATATCTGTCCGGAAATTTTTTTCTAACATCGTTTTTGGTTTGACTGTGAAAAATCATTTTTAGCGGAAACCTGTTGGAAACCCCTGCTAAAAGCTTAACAACAACCAGGTTAGGAACCACTTGATTAGGCTGAGAAAAACTATATCACGCAACACTTACCGTTGTGGGAAGACATCAGTTTGAACGCTTTATTCGCTGCACCAAGGAAAGTTTTCTACTTCTAGCGCCTCCCAAGTTGTTTCATTATCAAGTCGTCAGATCTTTTCCAACTGCCACAAATGATCCCTCTTCTGTGTGGCACTTCAGCCCGACTAACTGCAGCTGGTGTATCGCTGTCCGTAACGGTGGTGATAACGTTGAAATTGATATTACTCTGTCCCACTAACTTCCCTTTTCAAACGGTTTGCTTGAATGCTTCCATCTTTTTGAGTGATCCTTAGTTTTGCTTCATTCATCCATTGTAAGTGCAGTTTTACTCCTCGTTTGGATTTAAGTAATGTCTACTACATTCAACTTTCCCGTACAAATGTTTGGAGCATTTCGTGGGATTACATGACAAACTTATTATTGTTTTCAAATTAAGTTATTAGCACATTGTACCGCTTGAAATATCTGCTATTCCTAACATCTCTTTTGTTTTGTACATCACGCCTTAAGTAGGCCATGAACGTAGAATGTAGGGTTAGAAAAACTCAGCGTGTGGCTCATGGATACAACCCACATTATTTCTTGTAGGTGTACAGCTCTACAGTTCGCAAAGTGCTACTAATTGGTGGATATGCACTGTCCTCGAAGATTCATACTGAACTGACAAAAAAGGATTATTCACGAAACAGAGGTCTCTTTGCCGTCAAACTTTCCAGCCGCTCTATGTGCGAAGATAACTCACACATTCTACCTGCCCTGGTTCGTTAACGGCAGTTTTAAACGGAACGAAGCAAGACGAATACTGTGGAATGCCCGACGACCCTCTGATGGAAACTTTTCAGTCTCTGGAAGTTAAGACCCTCGGATAGAATTCTAGAAAATGGGACTCAAAGTAGGCATCTTTCATAGTGATGGGAGGTTGAGCAGAGATGAGAAACTGAAGGCATTAAGAAGACCAGGAATTTCGCGGTAGCAAATGCAATTTTTTTCATCCCAGTGGGGTTCGTTTCTATGAAAGACAGATCCAATCGACTGGCATAGCGAAATATGGTCGACTGTTGCTCTCCCTGTGCGTCAGCTAAGTCAGACAATGGTTGTCATGCTAGTTGAGGATGAATATAGAGCTGGACAGGCAACAATGAACACATTTCCGGCAACTCATGTCTGGCTAACCCGATTGTTATAATTTATCTCTTAAAAATGTTGTGAACTGACAAACCGAATTCGGCCTTGCATGAATGGTTGAACACATCGAAATGTCGTTGACCAAGTAGATCCACAAACTCACATCCAGTGAACAGACGAGGGTCAGGGAGAACACAGTCGAAGTCATCCCACAAATCCTGAACGCTTGGATACTCAGAGTAGACACACTTGTCATCTGAACCTTGAAACATGTGTGTTTGAGTGCCTCCATAGGCTGCAGGTTTGCTAGGATTGAAGGTAATTCAACAAGTTCCGATAGGCAATTTTTGTTTTTTGTAGGCAGTATTTAACTTAAAGAATATCCAAGCGTTTGGTCAATTAAAAATTCAGGAAAACATGTCAGAAAATAATCGGTAAACAGCTACTGGAGATGCCCAAGCAACTTGATCACCTGGCCCTTTCCCCAAACCAGGACGCAGGTGGAGAATAGCTAGTTGACATCTGAGTTAATTTAAACAAATTATGTTGGCAGGCGACATCTCATAAGGTGGTTGAAAGCTGTTAGACAGCCCACGACCAGTTTTGACCTTCTTGGGTTTCATCACTCAGGTTCACTCCCCGAGTTTCCTTCAAATTTATGCTACACTCGGACGCAGTTGTCTAACTGCACTCATTTGCAAATCACATTGTTGTTAACGAGGGACTCAAATGAGCATCTCTTCCTCAAAACATTGTGCGAATTTTTAATCTAAGTGGGTACTGGAACTACTTGATGTCAACCTAAGATATACACACGCAGTTTGAGGGCTTCATATTCGAGAAAAAACAATCAACTTTCGAAATCCTGACATCAAAACCAGGAGTCATGAATGTTGAAGGACCAAGTCTTTTTTTCCATTTTTCAACAATCGTAGGCTCAACCTTACCACTTGCTGAAAACACTTCAGCAGCCCACGACAGGTTTCACCTTTCTTGGAACTCTTCAGGTAGGCTCATTTCCAGAGTTTCCGTCAACTTAATATTCTGCTTGAACTCAAAATGTCTCAAATCCAACAAACACACTCATTTGCATACCGAGTTGGTTTTCGTGGGAGACTCACATAAATCCCAGCTGAATATCTCGTTTATGATATTCTTCAGTTAGGGTTCAGGTGGGTTCCTCATGAAAACCAAATCGGTATGCAAATGAGTGTGATTGTTGAATATCAGGCTATTTTCAAGTATCATAGTATATCTTTTTCGGCACGATGAAGCCACAGAAAGCCTTGACTGAGTATCGGTTCAATTATACTTACAAGCCCAGGGTTCATCAGGCACAGTGCAGTAAACTTCAAGATCGGCAGATCCAACGGACCACTGTTTTTGGTTCTGTCCATTCAAAGCCGGAGAGTCCTGTTAACTTTACTTTTCCATCCCTTCTTTAAATCGATCGACTCTAATCTACTCGAACTCGTTCCTCAAAGCTCCTGTCAATCTACTTTGCTTGCTACCGGGCGTACTTACCATCTAGCGGTACCGCTTACCCCAATTTACACAGCAGCGTCGTTCTCTTCCATCTTTGTTGTGCCAAATCCACGGTGACAACAGCATTTGGCTGTGTTATGACCGTACTATTTTGCAGTCACGTCTGTTGACGCAGAATTTCTGTACACACCCGATAATGCCACATATCTTGACCTCAATAACATGGTCGTGGACAGGCCAAAATTGCGAAGCTGTTTACTTCATGGAACCACGAATGGATGGATGTTGGAAGAGACTATTCCACCAAAAACAGCAACTCCTCATGATGATAATGTCAAAGTTGTACGTATTAATTGACCCTCCTTGGATTTGCCCAGGAAGAAAGTTTGTCAAACAGTTAAAATGTCTTAGAATTACTTATGGTTTAGTCGCGTTTACTCAACATACACCTTGAGTTCACGAACTATTGTACTGAAAGGATGAGCAGAACTGGACAGATAATTATCGCAGTTTATTTTCAATTGATGAGGAAGTGGGAAAAATCTCACCCGTTTTTCGCCATTTCCTCCAAAATTTTGTTGTCAAATTCAGTCGGTTTCGAATTTCAGATGAATTAATTCGTCATGTCTAAATGAGACATTGAAAATTACATCTTTTCATACCCAGTATGAATCTATTCACCACCGGTATAATTAAAAGTGAAAACTGACTGGTCTTGAATATCAAATGGAAGGCTGTTGACTTTCAAATGCAATCCAAATTTCTTGGATCATGAAATAATTAGGTTGCAATTGAAAACCGCTTTTTAGTAAACTGGGTGGTAAATTCCCCGGTGCTTCTACGGTTAAGGGGCCTTTGTGCAACGACTGGATAGATCGGCATGGAAGGACTGTCTGACTAATTCACTGACATCAATGCTTACTAGTACATAGTCTGTTATCTGCGGTTGTGGGGGTTGCTCAAAATATGCTCAGGTTTTAAAATGTGGTAAGGGGATTCATGGTTTCAACCAGCTCTTAGCCCAACTATTTTTCATTCGAACTAAGTGACTTTTGCCCTTTGAGGATACAGGGAATAAAACTTGGGGTCGCCAAACAACCATCTAGTCCACGATGCTGCTTCAGTTGATTACTTGGCACCGTCACTGACAGCATTCTGCGTTTTTCCACAAAACGATGGAGCTGTTAACTGGGACACTTTTGATTTGAAACATAAAACACCCTCAGGCTAGAAATGAAAATACGAATAGGCAGTCCAAATGAATGGACAGAACCACAGAAAATTTGCACTAGTTTTTGGTGGTTTTATTGGGTAGCTTGTGGCACAGGACCGGGGCACTTACGTGGCAAGCGAAACACACTGAATACCTGTGAGCCCTATTTTCCAGTTGGTTGTCGTCCAGTATTATTCTTTAGGCTTTGTCAGCCATCAGACAGAACTGTTGTATGTCGCATGAGTTGTGGGCCAGTACAAACCTAATAAAATAACTCAGACTGACTGACTCGATGATTCGTTTTGATTGCATAAGGGGACACCATGTTTTCATGTGTCCTGTTCCAATAGAGGCTAGTGGATGCTCCAGCCCACAACTGGCAGGTCTACCGATGCGCCAATACCTCAAAAGTTTTCGCTGTGAATGCATTCTGAGATCAAATCCATTCATGGCATGCATTTCCTGATGAATGTAAATCAGAACTTTAGATTATGACGTTCAGTGAAATCGTCTTTAAAGTGTTGATGGAGGAAGAGGCCTGTCTGTTGCGGGCAACGGCTTGTAGGGAGATCATAATCTGTCGAGCCTCACGTTTGTTCAGCAAACAATATACCAACAAGAAGCTATGGGGCAAATCTGGATTCTTCCCTCTTTGTAAACCCAGTCGCTGAAACGTTTCTTGAAGAGGAAGCCACTGACATCTGCCACCTGCTCGTTATTGGCCTATCTGATATGTAAGATGTGATGAAAATTTAACTGAACAGGTACGTCACTGTGCCTATGAAGAAATCAAACGACGTGCTGTGAGCATACTAGTATATAGTGTTTTTACGCTCAAATCTTGTAGAGACGACTGAGCAGAAACGGTCTTTCTATAAGGATGGATTCTGTAGAGTAAACCAGCTTGGTAAACCACCCCTTATCTATGAACTGTATTATTGATCAGTGAGGTATTGACGCATGATTTTGCGAATTCTGCTGAGGAAAACGATGAAGGTGCGGGCGAGGGGATGAACTTTACCAGAAAGGGGAAAACTCACCTTGCCAGGGTTTAAAAATAATTCAAGAGAACCCGATAAAACGCGATTTTGTCGGAGCAGCAGTCACTGCAGATGGATTTTACGGTATACCCAGGCTTCATTTTCTATCCGATCTTCAGAGCTACACCAAAATAAAAGATTAACCCGCGATGTAAAACACCAAATAGCCTTTGCTGCTGATAAAACCAAATGAACACCACTTTTCCAGCGGGAGATTTCATCAGGTGATGAGATAGAGGCTTAGTTCACAGCAATACCGAGGTGTACCGAATAGTTTTAGAAAGGAGGAGCCTTCTCAAGGCGAATGAGCTAACCGGGCTTTATGGGTTACTCTTGTTGGGACAAGTTATCTGTGTCAGCGGACCATATACCTTCCAGAGCTCGTTCCACCCGTTCCTGTACCGTGAGGGTCGGACAGTTCATGACCAGCTGCGAAGTGTGAAGACTCTAACCATTAAACCCGATCGGGTTGACCACTATCGTCTCTGTGACTAAGGACCCCGGGACCCCGGTATACGATGATACTCAGGTGTGGCTTAGTTACATATTCAGTGACGTTCTAGCATCAAATTCATCCTCTTTAAACCGTAGGTACCCCGTACTCCACCTCATAAAGCAAGTAGAACGATTCAGTAGCAAGTAACTGCTGAGTCCCTCGCTTCTACTGCCCAGCCATGCCTACCCTGGCTTCCTACCTTTCGATGACTGAAGCTGTAACGTAACATTGTGTCCTCTTCCAGAGGCTACGGCTAGCTAATGAGCCTCAAACAGGGCTGCCTACAAATTCTGAGCAATCGATTCATGATATATGCATTATTCTCTTTGGTTCTCTGTAGTAAGCCTCCCGGAAGGGTACACTGGTTGAAAATACTCGTGAAACTTCCAAGAATGTCAGTTCTTCTGATCGAATGTCATCAAAATGAAATCATTCAAACAAGCTACAAACAAGACAATAGCCTCAGGTGGCGTGCAGGCCGATTGGCGTTGTTGTTGACGAACTCAAACGGGTTACGTGAGTATGCTGACACAGGGCAGCAGCTGGTGTACCATGAAACGTGACTGCCTGGAGCATATGCTGATTACGCGGAATAATTGGGTCTCCGCTGCAGTCCTCATGAGACTAACTTGTGTTACTACAGATGTGAAATGCGAAGCTAAATACGGGCTTAACTAAAGCTGGTAAACTTTATCGGGTTAGAGTGGATAGGCTCCAACAGTTGGGCTACTAGGTAAGACGGAAGACTATGGCCTAGTAAAAACATCAAACCATGGTGACATTTTATGTTGTATAAGTGATGAGTATCGGCTTCTCTGCTACGCGGACTGCTCCAGTTCACTTCTCATATGGGTGACACAAGATGACAGCGTTTTTCATTTAAACACTAATAACAGGTTTCAAGCATTTTGCAAGTTACTTTGAAATCTCATAATGCTGCAGGACCATTCGTCAAGCCTCTACCGACGAAGTCTCAACATTTGTTTGGGAACATAGTTGGTAAAAAGCGCGGAACATGCCTCGGTACCTTTCACACAGACAAATGGTACTTGTTTTGCATAGCTCTGACGTGAATTCCAGTGTCTTCTTGCAACGTGCCCTGAAGATCTTCCTTACTACTAAAATGCTCGCATACGTACATATCGTCAAGCCAAACTTGGCTAATCCGATGGCACTGCATTTCCTTTCAAAACATTCAGTGGCCAAATCTCGAGCGCACTATGTCAGCCTCCTCAGCAAAAGTCTTATTCCATGAGCAGTGGTCCACTGATGTCCGTGAGACGAATCAGCGGAACCGTTCTCTGAGCCGTTCCTGGTCACCCGCATTCAAGATAGAATGGAAAGCAGCTAAACAGCACTGTGTCTACAAGAAATACACTCATTTGCAAATCAACTTGGTTTGTCTACCTCATTCGAGCATAAGTTCAGGCTCACCCGGGCGCTTGATGTATGAATGAACTTCTAATGCCTACAGGCAGGTGCCAGTCGTGTGAAACAGTGACACAGTAACACTCGTAGCTGCAGTAAGCATTCGTTGAATCTTCTACAGTCTAGTGGCTCCCTACCTTCTGGCGCACATGCCATGACTGTTGTGAATTCTGTACATCTAGCAAAACCGACTACCATTAGGAAAAAGCAAAAACTAGCTACTCCTTATAAACAGTAGAAAATTACCCTCGGACGATAAACCAAAATATCTAATCTTTTTTTGTAGAAGGCATAAAATGCAAACACCATCAAATTCCTGATGGATTAACACCAGTAAAACGTGGTGGGCTTGAATTGCCGGACAGTATGAACAAACTGCAAGTGTGACACCCAACAGGACTAAGAGACCAACTGGAAAATGCCATTTTTTTGGGAAAACTTGCATTTTAACAGCATAGCGGTAACTATGGCGACTACTAGAATTCTATATAAACTGAGGTCTAAGGTGGTGAGGAATTTCACTAGTGAGTTTTTCTGAACTTTGAATTATTCCCTATTGAACAGCCACGAAGAAGTGCACGGATGTTTCACTCTAAAGCAGCGTCAATGCGCATCTCAAGAATCTCTAAACGGATTCGAACCTGTGACCATTCTAGAAACTATAATTCTTGACTCTATCTTGTCTGGGTGAAATCTGATCCCATTGGCAATTACCAAACTTATGACACTCCCTCACTAGTGGGGGGTCGCGGATTCGGACCTACGTGCTAAGTCGGAAGTTTCACATTGTTGATTATTTCTAAAAAAAGGAGACAACTTTTTAGTGCCCATCGGCTTTCACCACGAATCGAGATGGGAGCTCGACCGAAAATTTCAGCCACCATGGGTAGCTTCATTGTTTGTCGCAACTTCGTTGTTCTACTAACTAGTTGGTCTGGGTCCAGATTGTGTAACATTTTCATTGTGATGATACATCTTGGAAAATAAGTCAGCCACTTGTGGGAAATAAAGTTTTTTTCTTTCTGGATGTCAGGAATTTACACTCCGAAATTAATACCTTGATAGGCGGCGAAAATCAAATAACAGTCAGTGGTAATCTGGCCGGTTTATTGATTTCAGCGGCAAACATGCTACTTACCAATCACTAAGTAGACTGGTAATGGTTTATCATCGGTTCTATCATTTATATTTATGATCATATCCTTGTGAGAAGAAAACCTTGACGTTCTGGTCAGAACTAGTCACTGTTTATACGAAACTACTCAGTTTATCTGCCCAACTCAGATACTACGACTTTTGTTACGGTTGCAAAAGTACCCACGAACGTGGAACGTTGCGACCGAAATAGAAGAGTGGTGTGTTCATTTGTTGAATCTCAACATCCTTGCGTGAAATTCAACCTCAGTTAATACATATATGACACAAAAACAGGTGGAAAAGAGACTGATCACTCTTTGGAACAATTTAACTGCAAGTCAATTTATCCAGCTGTAAAACAGATGGTTCTGTCAGAGGTGGTTGACCGATGGGAAGCGTCAATAAGAATAACTATGAACATTTTTTTCACGATTTAGAGAAGGATGCACTGGGAAAAGTGTTTACTGAATACGGTGTACAAACATGGGGAAAATAGACACAGGATGTCAGAATGCATTGGCTGGTCGGCATCAAATTATTTTTATTCTGTGTGTGTCATTTGATGTCCTGTTTGTTTATTTACGGTTGCCAAAGCCCTACAATTGACTAGATGGAGCAATATAACCAAAAACGTGTTCCACAATTTTACAGTGCACAATTTTTCGTTGATGCATCTCATCCCTTTCATTGTTTAAAACGACTTTCATCATTCAGTGATCCAGTGTTTTCGAAGAGGAAGTCACGTCTCCAAAGAGTAGTACCTCTTCTTTCCTTTGGCTGAAAGGCTTCCCTTAGGCTGCTCAAATGTCAAGGGGGAGATTGTTTTGTATACAAAACTCCATACAGGAGGGCTCACAACTCTGAAAATTGACGTAAGAGGGTGTGATATTTAGGAATATTCTGTGGTTTAGTAACGGTCGCCGTGGACATGGAAACACTAGTTCAAATTATCTTAAATTTGCCTCCGCTTCCGAACTTCTTAAAAACATGATAGTCTGTTTTTTGCAAAAAGCACTTTGTTTAAACTCTCAGACGGTGACAGCAGACGAGAGTGCATTCTCGTACATCCCTCTGCATGTTCCCTCGTCTAAGGTTACTATATGTGGCAGGGTACTGTTTGTTGCAGACCTGGTTACCAGCTTGGTTTATGGGAAATATCAGCATCATTTCGAAAATCAGAGTGTCTTTGACGTTTTAGCCGGATTCTGCTTGGATGGGTGTTCCGCGTGACAGAAATGATTTACGCAAGCAGTGATGTCAAAAATGGATGCAATCATGGTGAGAGTTGATCCGATAAAGCCCATTTGTGCATTCCCGAAGTCGCGTTGTTTCATTCCGTTCCGTTTTCTGTATCTTCTAGTGAGTGCCATATTACCAATTAGATTGTGTCAAAAGTTTGACATCCGATACATAGTTTGTTATTTTCTGATCTACATTTATTTGCCCGGATCCTTTACCGTCAACATTCCACTCAAATTAAGTTACATCGGTGGTAAAGAAATGACAGCAGTCTTGGAAGACAGTGCGCAAACTTTTGGTGACCAAGGCTTTTTCATGTCACCACTGACTTTTCCAACTGTCACAGATCGCGAGTTGCGTTTTCGTCGGTCTACTGCTGAGTGACATTCGGTATCCCGCGAGCCTGAGTGTTCTGATCGGAACCGGGTGCATGTGTACGTGTGTGTGTGTGAGAGAGAGAGAGGAAGCGCATGCATAAAGCATACGTGCTTGTGTGCAAACAGCATCTGACATTGGAATTTCCATCCACAAATACTAGCTGCCAATGAGGAGTAGGTGCCCCTGGTGGAGCAAAAAAAAACACAGCACGAAACTTTTCACTAATGTTTTTAAGCGAAATCGGTTCGCCCCAATGATAGCTACTCCATAATCATGAACACGTTTGCCTTCTTTCTGTACTTCGGAAGATCACTTCACACGTATGTTATAGGGGACCGCATACTCAAGATCAAATTAGGATATTCCGTCTTCCGTATCCAGTATATGACAACAGCCTGAATAAACATACGAGCCAGATTCCCATTTCTACCGTTTCTGCTATGTACATCACTATAGAGAGACAGCCAAGGCTGAACTTGTCTTCAGGCACTACGACTGGTCCTTGACAATGAGATAGTTCACATCTCATACACCTGCGGCTAATACACACATTCAAACACTTAGCTGACATAGTTATATATTTTCGCGAGCATTGCATACTGCGCTCGTGCAGTCCGTGTTTCCACTGGTTTGGTTCGTATAAAGTTACAAAGCCAACAACTTCGAGAGCGTATGAGAGAGAATGATGGAGTGTGCGAAGGGTAAGGACGCATGGTGGGGCTGTCAAGCAGTCAGTCACAACTACGTGAGCCGTTCACCGAAATCGTAAGTCAGCAAACAACGAAGACCCATGTGAAACTGGGTTTTCCGAAGTACACTTTCGATAAAAAAAAGCTAAAGTGCTCATCATCCAACTCGTCGATATCCTTTGTTTTTAGCACTGAGATAGGCACGGAGACCTGGCCATCCATGATGAAATCCAAGGGTAATCGTTTGCTGTTGTTATTTGAGACCATTTGTTTTGAGACTGGCTATCTTTCCAAACGAGACAAACTGTCATTGATTAGCAGAGGTGCCTCTAACCTCTGGGCGCAAATGAGGTCGTTTTAGAAAGCAGTATGTAAGAAAAGTTTCAAGTTACCCAATAAAAGTCAATGCTTTGCACTCCGACTAAAAGCGATTTGCGTAGTCAGCTGTTCTGCCGGCGAATAGCTATTCATTCCGGCCCTTACTTCGTGATGCAGCATGAGTGCCGTGCAAGGATTATAGACCCATTAAAATAAGACTAGGCTTCTGTTTGACAGAAAACATAATGAAGACCATTCGAACGGATGAGAAACCAGTAAGGATCATCTCAACGTATAGACGTAATACACTACTCATAAGGTTACTGAAAATTCTTCGACAGCCCACGACCGGTTTCGCCTTCTTGGGGCTTATCAGGTGGGCGCAATCCCCGAGTTTCCGTCAACCTTATGTCCTACTTGAACCCAGATTGCACGAAATTAGCGAAATACACTCATTGGCAGACAAATTTGGTTTTTCGGGAGAGTCACCTGGAACCCAGCTGAATCTCTCATTTATGGTGTTTTCAAGCAGCTGAATGTGCTGCATCAGGCCGCCTCATATTTCATTTGGTAAGATATTTGAGATATCGCGATACATGTATAGACATAAGGTTGCTGAAAACATCATAAACGAGAGATGCAGCTGGGTTCCAGGTGAGTCTCCCGCAAAACCAAATTTGTTTGCAAATGAGTGCATTTCGCTAATCATCTCAACGTGTTTGAAAGTTAGTTATAAACGGGACTTAAAGATCAATATGATGATGAGCCCCAAGGAGGGCGAAACCGGTCGTGGGCTTTTGAAGCATTTTCAGCTACCTTATGAGTAGTGTATTACGTCTATAAATATGAAGGGTCCTTTTAGAACTAAACGGAGTGGTAGTGGCAAAACGCATGAACAAGTGAACGCAACTTTGCTGACGGCTGGTTGACTGAATTGTTGGCTGAATTGTTGTTATTTGAACTGGCTAACACGATTTGTCTTCGCCAAAGAACGCATCTCTGATAAAAGAGGAATGACCGGAAAATCAATAACCAGCAATTTTTGGTGCATTGCCTTTGATTCTTACAAGGAGATCACTTACACTTGCATGCTTCTTGAAAGGGAACAAAATAAACTCGTGTTAAATCCACACAGTAACAGTTTTCGCTTAGTCATGGTAGAGTGTACAAAACCACACAACATCGAGCAAGAAAAGCGCTTGTTTCGTAAGGAAATCTGTGTCTCTTCTCCCACATTTGAGACACTTTCGAACAAAGATAAATGTTGATGATCTCCAAGATAGAGTGACTGTAAGTAAACTGTAATAGCTGCGTATCTGATAGTGCTGCTTTCAAAATTCCGCCATAAATTTAACAATGCGCTCTTGGTAACCTGACTTATCTGCGACCAACCAGTCTTCTGTTTGTCACCTCTAAAATGTCACTTGGGGAGAGGGCCACTTATTCCGATTTACCGATCAGCGAGTATGTGACTGGAATGTTTCTACGTTTGGTTGATTCTTGAAAATCTCAGTCTCAAGAGTTGTTTCTCATTCCTAGGTGACCCCGGGATTCAAACGAATTCCCCCCAACTTCTGTTTGATGGTGCGCTGACTGGAAGGTACACAAGAAGGTGGTAGCAAAGTCTGTGCTTCGGTGCTTGGCTTCTAAAACCTTTGTGATGGGCATTGGAAAACAAGTCTGACACAGAAAACGTAAGGTTGACGAACAACGGATCGGACAGTACGACTCACGAACCTGATTTGGAATGCTCTAGGGGACAGTAATAAACGTTCTCAGAAGAAGGACAACTAACTGGCAAGTAGATGGTCTGCAGATGTGGACCCCGGTGGGTGACATCGGTCCACTCTCAGACACAGAGTAAATATGATTGACGGAGAACCACATGCTAAAGGAGTGACCTTAGTCAGGTGACGTTTAGTCACTTGGATAGCATGCGGAACTCTGGCACTGATCGCTCTCATCCGCCTCTTAATCAAGCCAAATTTCTCACTCCTGAGGGAGAGTCAAAAGAGAAACAGATATAAAAAATGGTGTACAGACGTAACGGAGGGACTGCACATTGATAGCGGTCAGCCACGTGAATTGCCTGCGAAGTCCACCATAGAAAATAAAGGAGAATGGCAAAAATAGAGAAATCCGTAAGAATGTGACTACTTGGCACCAGCCAAAATTGATGCAAAATCCTAAAGTTCTGATTCCTATGAAGGATTCGGAAATCAGATGTATCTCCTGTTCCGTCGTGTCTGATTCCAGCTCAACAATCATACGGCACAAGCACCAGTAACAAAACCTTTGCACTAAGCGATTCAAATTGAATTCATCTAAGAGGTGACGATATATTAATATGGTCAGTTCACATGGTAATACTTGCATAATCTGTCTGTACGAACCCCTTTGAGGATGCAAGCTGATGCATTTGTCCACGACCTGTTAACTAACATCAGTAAGTTCTATCATACTGTTCCATCTTTCGTTCCGCAGCTTCATGGCTAACCTCATGACCCGGTCATCTGCCGGATCTCCTCTACATAATAGGCAAACTGTGAACCTTTAACTGGATATAACACATGTTCGGGCCGATGGACCTGTGTCTGTTACTGTCACACAACACCCTGGCGGCATACCTGCTCAACTGGATGACACTCACATATCTTGCGGCTGGTATTCATACTCAGTTACCCACAACCAAAGTAACTTCCTTCAATTTCACTTCAAAATCATCGGTCCCCGAGCGATATTTGCTCAATTCCACTCTTTCTTCACACACAACACGACAGCAACCGAACTGGAGGAGGAAAAGATACGAAGTGGTGGATCGTGAATCGCCGTCGGATCAGGATAGTCGGTGTGGTGAATTTATCAATTCGGTGATCATCCCACAGTCAGTGGCTGCTGTCAAAGATCCTTCCAGTTCAATTTTGCCCGGATTTTTCAATGTTCCCAAGCTGCAGAAGCGAGGGGATGAATATCGGTTCCAAACTCCAAACTACCCTGACTACTTTCCGCATAATTTGGAGTGTATTAAAATCGTTAGAGGTGAGTGGGGCGATGAGTGTGTACACACCTGGTATGTCTTTTTGTGACCACTCGAGAGAACACAAGGTGGACTTCTTTTGGAGTTAACTTTTACTGAGTCACGTAGTTGTTGGGCTTAATTTAGGGGATCGAAATTCATCAGCTAGAGAATTCCTGAAAGTGCATGATGTTGTCTTGTAGTAACAATTTTCCATATTTCATGTAGATATTTATATGACAGGCCAATAAATTTCCTTATTTCATCTGGGCCCAAAATTCCCCGAGGAAATGGACACTCAGATCCAATATCTTTATTTAGTTCAGTAATCTTTATTTGTCTTCAAGCGAAACCTAAGCTCTTTGTCTTGACTCAAAACTCATGGAGTTGCTGAAGTCCGCTTGACAGCTGGTTGCCCTCTTTGGGGTTTCCAATTAGAAAATAAAGTTGACAAAACTCGATGACCTTGCCTACCTGATGGGCTCAAAGAATGGCGAAACTGGTAATGGGGTGTCTAGCTACTTCTAGGATCACTAAGTAGCGTTAGCTAAAACAGCACTTAAAGATCTTGAGTATCGTTCGTAAGACGGTCTCCGTGCAGCATATTAAGTTGAAGAATATCATGAAGGTCGGGTTCAGCTGGGATTCAGTTAAAACCAACATAAGTTTGACTGCGCTAACCTGTCGTGAATTATCCAAGCGTTCAGCAGTTTTATGAGTGATGTGTTGCGTCTAGACAATGTACTGCGATATCTCGAATAATGTACCAAATAAAATAAGAGTACCAAAAACGAGAGATTCAACTGAGTCTTTTGTCAAAACGCAATCGGTTTACAAGTGAGTGTGTTTCGCGAATTTCGTACAATTTTGGTTCAAGTAGAACATAAGTTTCGCGGAAACTCGGGAACTTCCACAAAGAGGGTGAAACCGGAAGTGGGCTGTCCAGAGTTTCCATCGACCTTATGAGTAGCACTGAAACATACTTCATTATCTTGAATGTCGTCCTTACTGGGAAATAATACAGTCTTTGTACAGCACTTTCGGTTGAAGACAACCAGTAAGGGGAGATTTCACTTGTATTAGGTTGAGATTCAAGTACGTGTACGACTTTACGAACGCCTTACTTGTAAGAATATAACACCTTTGTGCAGTGCAATCATTTGAAGAGAATCTGCTGGGATTCAAATGAGTCTCCAGTGAAAACCAGATTGGTGTGCAAAAGTGTATTCGGGAGTTATAACTGTATTTCAATGAGATCGCCATATTTTCCCGTCATCAAATAGCAAGTTTGACTAGGCTTGGATGAAGAACAAGTTTCACTAGCCCCATTGTTGAGACGAGTTCAGAGGTCTTGATTAATTCCAGTAGATCTCATTCAAAATATTGATCTTCCCAGGTCTTCAGATTACGGTTCGCATTTCAAGATCAAGTGCGCATGTGCACATGTGGCACCATAAGTCAGTATACCGTTATTTAGTTTCCCGATAGGGAACTTTGAGTCACGCGTAGATATGACGATCCCGAATAACAAAAGGAAGAATCGGGTTCGAAAGGCTACGGTGCTATTTACAAAATAGTAAGCAAAGTTACACAACGAACGTCAGTTGTCCGCGTTCGTTGCGTCAACAAGTGCACAAGTGTCACTGACTGGCACAGCTCAGTGGCACACCAAACAAGGGCTAGCGGAGTGATGGCTCGATAGCGTGGGTTAGGTTCGTTCCTTCCAAAGCCAGCATCGTGATTCTGATTGGCGGTGCAATGGCACGGGAATAACGACAGAGCAAGCCGGAGCAGGCCCAGGGGCCGGTACACGAACACGTTTGGGTAAGTAGGTCAATGAGACACACGTACATGCTACCATGGCAGTGGCCGACCGGGCGGCCTGTGCGGGGAGGAGCGCAAAACAAGGGGAGATCAATAAGTACATGGGCAATACACGGGCAGTACACGAGTGAATGGGTGACTTATCATGATGTCAAGTTAGATTCGGTAACCGCTGACTGATTTGTGGATCCTTCCGTGTGCTAGATACTGATCGCTACCAGCTACCCAGCTAATGCAGTTCGTTCAGTAGGGTCACTAAAACGGTGTAACACCGAATCTGCATTTTGTCACTCACTACTGCCGCCCGAATTGGGAGAAACCAGAGTTTATGACATTGCAGTATTCCTACAAACTGAAGACGTAAACAGCACAGCGGCGTTTTCTGAGCAAAACACATTGTTAAGTTAGGTTACATGTCCGTGACAAGTCCGTTAGATCAAACCAGCCGCATGTCGTTTGGACAATAAGTTTATGGCTTATTTGAACTACATTTTCCAATAAAATCCAATCGATTTTATTAATTGTGCCTGTCCGTCCGCAGTCGCTGCTAAGTCAGTATAAGCTTGTTCAAGTTCATTCGTGTAGCGAATTTTGGGTGGATTAGGTCAGTTTCACCGGTGCAACGTCGCATGCGAGCGACGGGACAATTCAGTTCCTGGCCTACTTATTAAATACACGTTTATATATGGAACAATATCCCCTCATTTAGTCATGTGTGCGCCCAATTGCAAGTGCATTCAAGTTCACATCGCTCAAGCGTGAACATATTCGCCTGTTCAGAGGTCGTAAATCAGCTGCGTTTGGTTTGCGTTGGTGGAGTAGTGGAAGCAGGCATTTCTCACATGTCAGACGTTCGGAGTTCAAACCCGAGGCACGGCCAATGATATGTACCGCCGATGAGCGGTGATAAGAGCGAAACTCGACTCCAGTGCTTCCCCTCTGATGTAGACGCGAGAATAATTGCACTAGGATAGCAGATGGACTGATGAAACAAGAATGATGGGGATGAAAAATTCACATCCGCCAGGAAACACAGTGTGCGTTACATGCTCAAGTTTTACAGAGGCTGTCAGAGTTCAGTGTCAGAGATGCAATTCTATGGGATCGGTTCAAACATAACTAGCATACTGTACGTAGATTTTTTTCAAACCTACTTTCGTGCTAGGCGTTATCGTTAGAGGAAATGCAATTTTTAGGGAAAAAGTAGTAGAAACAATTCTGTTGCTCGGGTAAGTAATTCTCCGTGGATTGAAACCATTGCGTTCAAAAAATGCAGTGTCTCAAACGCCACTTCTAGCTATGCAAGAATGCAAACGATCCCTAGATGAACTTCCGAAATAGTTCACGAAATTCATCACCATCCTAAACTCAATAATATCGGTGGACGCGTACACCATGAAATACGTTCATTTCTAGCACAGTTTGGACCAGACTGGCACATGCCGCATGGCAGTTCAGATGCTCACTGATCCTCGAATCAGACTTTACCAATGGTTCCTTGGAGCTGGCGTGCGCAAAGTTCCTACCTTGATGCACCACAATTAAGCCACTGATCTACACAAAATTAGAGCGAAAGCCCTTGTATAACCTCAAACAGGTTATTGCGGACTTTTACAGTCAGAAGTTTGGATTTTTATCTCTGGTAGTATAGGTGATCTTTGAGTCGCTCTTTGCTCATCACCTTTCAGACGATACTACACGATCCACACCAGAAAGCAACCCTCCAGGGTCCGCAGCGAGCCACCTAGAAACAGGTGTAGGCTTCTGACACACAATGACTTTGCTTTGGTTCATGGGTGTACAAACCGCGTGCTGAACACACGATTACCACTCATTTAGGTGATGTTTAACACTGGAGGTGACTTTTCACTACCAACCTTGAATCTGGTGTATCCAAATAATATAACTCTCAGGGGTGATCAGATGTTCGTTATATACTCTGCGGACCTGACGGTGTGAGAGTGCATTGAGCTTGCGGTGCGGTCTTACACTGCAATCGCATAGTAAAGTGACGGTTACTCACATGGTTCAGCCGCTTCCACTCACGACACTTATATTGTGAATTGACTACTAATTTTGATGGGAACTTTCTCCGTCATTATCATTATCCAAGGACACCAAAAGGTGGGCCATAGGTTCCCAAGAAGTGAACACAGAGAAGTGAGCAGTTTCGAGTACTCTGCCGCATCTGATCTGGTGTATGCTACAGAACAACGCCAGATGACTAAGTAAACTGGAACAATAGTCTTTACCATTGGGATATTGGTAGCAAGTCAATCGCCAAGAGAAAGCTACCAATATGATCGATTTCTTGTGTTCACACAATCCTGGTTTGTCTTGCGATTGCACTGGATCCAGCAAACTACAGCAGCTTAACTTCCAATGTCCTGTGCACAGTCTGAGACAGCTGCCACGTCGGCGCAATGCTCAGTTTCAAATAACTGAGGGGCTGATAATGAAGCCAGTATCGATCGTGCACTTACCCCTGGATTTGAACCTTTACTTGGGCGTGGTGGGAAGGGTTGATTCATACACTGAGGCCTTCAAACTGGGAGGTGTTCGGTCTATCTAAGTCGATCAGTTCTACCAAGGTAGGTGGCTGAACACCCACTTGTAAAATGGTACATGAGATTGGCGGCTACCTACCGAGATAGTGTATAATTCAATGTAGGGGTCGGGATTCGGTTGTAGATGTATATAACTACTGGTTTGGTAGCGCATTAAATGTGTGAGGCCCTACCAGTCTACTAATGTTGTCTCTTCTTATGAAAATGAGAAAGACTTGATCCAAATTGTAACAGCGGTTGAGTAGTGTCAACAAATTCACCTGCACGTTTAAAATGTGATGACCGAAAATATTCCTCTGAGGTCTTCGTACCCTTCGTGGGACTGTACAGCCTATTTCAGTTGAAATAGTAGGCTGAAAAGTGTTACGATGATGCTTACCACTTTTCACTATCTACTGCGATTTTTTGTAACGCATGAGGATCGGATTCGGCAGTTGGTGTATGAAAACTGGTTACACCATTGGTTTATTTGTGACGGTAATACCGATTTGTCAAACGCTGCTCAAGTGGGTTTCCAGATGAAAACTCTAGGAAACTTGTCGTAAGTTATCCTCTTGGCTTGCATATGAGGGATGAGACATTGTTTGTTTGGCTCAAAATGAAGTGAATCGAATTAAGTTGCCTTACCATGGGTTTTCTAATACCACCATTGCAATAATCTGGCAATTCCTGCCGACCGTTTGGTTCTCAGATAAGCATTCAAAATTTGAGGCGCAATGAATCCTATATATATGGAATCCCTCAAGCTAGGAAGAGTTCCTTCTTGAGAATTCACCCCCCACGAAAAAGCTTGCTAAAAACGAACACCCTACTACTAGTCATCCAAATTGGCAAATGTCCTGTAAGTAAGTCATAACAATGCTATTCGTGGGATTGATGAAATGGTTGGCCTGCTTTCCTGAGGCTAATCATGTAAGCTTTTCCCCGAGTTTCCACCACGCTTGTCTCTCATTTGTACTAGGCCCGGTAAACCCTTAGATGGAGGAAACCGGAAGTGGTCTGTCCAGTCATCAACGACGTCATCGATATTAATGCAACACTTCGCAATCTTTAATATCGTTTCAACTGAAATGCATAGCCACCTTTGTGTAGCCCAGTTGTTTAAAGAACTCTACAAACGAGAGATTCAGGTAAAATTCAGTTGCGTATCTCCAACTCCAACCGGATAAGCCACAGCAGACTTATTGACCATTTGGCCAGACAGACATGAAAACAGCTGCGAAACCTGCAGCTACTTCCACCCAGTGAGAACGAAAAAACTAAGCGGAGACGCATATTTGACCAAGGTTTACTCAGTCTTACCAACCCACTGCCAGTCAGCAGCGTGTTTCGTTCAGAGAAGAGCATAAACATAGCGATGGAGCCATAAGCTTCCGATTTCTTGTCATTCGGTTCTTATCAATGGATCTGCAGGTTCTTTTTCCGTTCTGGGGATCTCCAATCAAGCACACAGGCTACGTGAGCTCAGTAATCGATACCGAACACAATCCAGTAGACGGAATGGATATATGAATACAATAGTAGCGAGAAGAATTTGTGCGTTTCCCTACGTCTCATGGTTGTACCAGTCTACCAGTCAAGTCTCTGGATGGCGGATATCGGTGTGAATAAAATCAACGAGAAATTGAAGTGAATGAAGTGACATTACCGGAACTTCGTGTTTGCAGTAATGCTCAATGCCAATGTGAACATCTGCACTCGATTTGTTTCGAAGAACCAACTTCACGAGAAAAATTATAAAATGATCAGAGAGCACTGCAATCCAGTTCATCAAACAGGACACAGGCATTACGTTGTCATAGAGTATTCATCAAGCCCCCAAACAGTATTCTATCAAGGAGAGAACCTGTTTCGTTTACGGTTATTTGTCGCATGAGTGGACGATCTGGGCCGATTTCGTGTGCTTCTTCTAACGAAGAATGTTCTTATCTAAGTGTGTTCTTTTATGACAATGTCCTTAGTGTGCCGTTTTTCTGGTCAATCCGGTAAGCTGCACCATTTCTGTCTTGTGAAACCTCTTGACGTGGGATTCCGTTGGTTCATCGCATCGCATTCTTGTGGATAACGAGGTCAGGCCGTATCCGTTCGAGGGGAGTTATCGTTTCATATCCGTCTACGGATTGATTAAGTGTGCTTACAGTTTGATTCAGGTGGCTCATTCGCTGCTCAGAATATCTCCCCAACGATTTTCAATCAAGCGAGACGTGCAATTTGAGTTAGTGCATTAAAATTCAGTGTACTTCCGAATAGTATTGTGAAGTGCGGTGAGTCGTCATTCCGCGACACTAAATAACCAATTCTGTTGTCGGGAACGTAGGGTAGCGATTTGTCTTTGAGTACGCTGACTTCTGCTCCCACGGCTTTTTATGATCTATTCCTGTCCAGCACTTCCGGTCAGCGAAAACTGTGAGGATATAAGTTCAGATCGAACACTCTTTTCTACTATGGTTTTCGAAAGTCACGTCATTGGCGTGTGGGAGCAGCTCGACAATCCGCATTGAACCACTCACAATGCTGTCTTCAGTTCGCTCATTCCTGACGCCGTGTTATGCGCTCCTCAACGCATCCCCTCCTGTCACGCGTTCTGTCGAGCTTGCGCACTTTGTTGATCTTTCTGACTCTCATTTATGAACCAAAATGAGCAACGCCTCTTCCGCTCACTCCTTGTGGATCTTCCTTGAATCATTGTCTGTTACTAGGCGGAAAAGCCCGATAGCCAATTAAGCGATGCATGTAGAACTCGCTTATCCTCTTCTAGACACCCTATTGGAAATCGTGTGCTTAACACCCGCTTTACTCTGGAGCATATCCGAGAGGTGTTCATGAAAATTTGAAAATCTTTTCAACTCGTTCAGTCTCTGTAGTTATCTTCCGCTCATTTAATTTTATCTCCAGCCAGGCTGATACTTGTCTTTACTCAAGTCACCTACAAACCGTCTAATTGATAAGTCTGCTTGACTGTGTCGGGACATACTCACCAGCTGTTCATGATCACCCATATGTGACTGATTAATTGTAAGTCGGTGAGCCTCGTTCATCATATGGTTTTCAGCTGCGGAGTTCTGGGCCCAAAAAAGAGTTAGTACTGTGGCCACATGAAATTTACATCAGGTTGGATTCACCAGCATTTCATCGGGTATATGCTCAATATCTCAAACAGTGACGAGCCAGCGTCACAACCGCAGTGATCGTAGTTAACACATTGATGGGCTACATCATGGATAAGAGCAAAAAAGATTTACATGGGCCAGTCTTCGAACTCCGCTCCTGGCGGTACTGCATGAATGAAATCGTGGTGCTAGAAGAAATAGCCTATTAAAAGCAACAAAATTTACCCCGTCGAGAACATTGCCTAATGAAGTCCCCTCTAATCTCTCTAAATCCAGGTTGAAGAAACAGACAGGAAAAGACCTGTTTATTCGACCTCTCAATACGGATGCTTTCAGTTGCTGTAAATAATAACATAACCAGTAGCTGGAATATGGGTATCTCTTAAGCCGGATTTAGGTGTCAACGGTGCAACAAACAAGAGTTTCAGAGTTTCATCTTCATGCACTAGGATGCAAAAGTTCCTTAGCTGATGGCAGGTACACCAGGCATGGCAGTTGCAGTCCAGTATCAGGTGAACCAAAAACTCCCGGTCTTATGGGACCACAAAAGAAAGAAATTGATGTCCAGTGATGAAAAAAACATTACCTGGGTAATCCAGATAGCTGTGTTTGCTACTGGCACCACAAAATAAACGCATACGACTTCGGGAATATCAACATTAGGTAGGCGTGGTAGGTAAACGTCATTTGGCTATATTAAACGCGACACTCATGGTAGACTCCTTTATTAGAACAAACAAAGGTAGTCTGTTTTCTTCAGGTGAAGTACAGGTCAAGAGATTACTTCAAAAGCACCAAATCCTCAAAATATTTTCAGGGAAACTCTGCAACATTATTTATAACCAGATTGCCACCGAAGTTGATCCTTTGGAAAACATGTGGGTCATCATGACGAGATCTTTCTGTAACCGAGACGGGTTTTCCTCAACCGCTGTAGGACATAAGACCTAATGTGAAGCTGTGAAGCAGGAGCTGCGGGTATATTCTGCAAAAAAATTTCAGGTAAGACTTGCTTTGTTCACTTTTCACACCCTCTCAGAAAATAACGCTGTTTTGCAACAGCTCCGCGAGTGGTAAATCAAATTTTATCACATTCTGTGAAGGAATGAGCGAAATGAATGACTGTATTGGCATTTTGTTCATCATGAGAGCCCATTTATAAGCTATTGGGACGGTGAAGTTCAATCCATCCAACCCCGCACTGGCGACGTCACCACGATTGGTGTTAAAGCGTTTGCAATCCAGCTGCTAAGCTCGGCGAAGAGAACAGAAACGAAAATGTGATGTTCAACCTAGGAAGCTGAATACAACAGGAAGTGTCTCGGGGTAGGCGATGGTGTGTCCAACACGAAATGATGCTGTGTTTTCTGGCCACCAGCTTCACCGACAAAAGAGGTTCTTATGTTAGCGAACTACACTCACTTGCTTACCCATTTGGTTTTCACGGGATACCCAGCTGAGTCTTATGTGTCTGTGCACTATGTCAGCTGGTCAGAATTTAGCTACGTAAGTCTACTCTTCCCAAGCTAGAAATCGATAAACCCAAAGTTTGTCATCGTTACGGATCTTGCCAGTTTGCAAATTGGCTACTCTATGGATCGAAGTTTGAATATCCCCTACTCTTCCCTTGCAGCGCCCACAAAGGGACACAGAATTCTTCTGAATTTTCGCGGCCTGTTTGAATTGGAACCTGAGCCTCATTGTCTGATGGACTTCTTGGAGATTCGTGATGGGGCTTTTGGCTATTCACCTTTGCTAGGTCGATATTGCAGTCGTCGTCTTCCAGATGTGGGCAAGGGATTGCAAACCACAGGGCCTTTCATGTGGCTTCGATTTCGTAGTGATGCTAGTATTGCTCACCGCGGATTTCAAGCAGTATATCGATTTTTTCAAACCAGTAAGTTGCTTATTTTGCCTGCTTTCATACACAAGCCAGTAAACTCTGTTTATTGGATCCACTGGTGATTGTATGTTTCATGATCCCAGATCCTAAACGAAATCTGCAGATCCAACGAAATTTGATAATTTATTTTTGAGGAAATTTTTTACACGGTAACTAGTGAAAATGACCAAATGGAGGTTTAAAACCTCAACAACCCTCCAAAATAGAACGGAGTTTCAGTTGGTGTTTTGAAACAAACTCAAACGTGCATTGTGTTTTCACAGCGTTTCAGTTCGGTACACTTGCCGATACCCTCAATTTGGAATCCCATCACAGTTCCTCCATGTTTGTGAGGTGTATGTGTGGGTAGTTCATTGAGATTTGAATAGCTGAGAGGTATTCATTCCGCTGAAAACTATTTAGAGACGAGTTAACTGTAGTTGTGGGGTTGACGCAGGCTCTTCGTTACCATTCGGCTACATGTGGGTAGTGAAAACGCATCCATATGGACACACGTTTACAACGCCTATGCTGTTCGCGTTCTTGGAATTGTGGCGAAATATTAGTAGCTCGAGTGAGCTCATTGGTTGTTGATCTGCTTGCCGAGCTTGGCATTTAACTTGTACCGACTTGATCTACAACGTGGTCGACGAATGTACTACGATACAGATATCTGAAAAACCATACAACTACACAGCCTCTCAAAATATTCCGTCGCCATTCATTCTGAAAAGTCTAGAACATGTGCACGAAATTTCTTTCTTATCCAATGCGGTCTGCATACGCTAGGGTTTATATAAAATGAGTAGTGCTAAAACGACTGACTGCAATAACCTGTAAAGGCGAAAAAACTTGAGCACAAAACTCGCATGTATCACGTAAGTTGTATCAGGTTTGTGCAAGCCGAGGTCTTTCAAACTATCATAGACCTAGCTGGCTCACTGTGAAAATTATCGGACAATCTCGCTTGGAAATAGTCAAAGTATAAAAATTTTCCAACTTATTAATTCTTTTCACTGAATTATATGGTGATCCTCGAACTCATGGAAAACACAGAACTGAGGAGAATCGGAGACATTCAAGGATAGCAAAATTTTGGTCATGTGTCCACAATCATCCGGTAGACAGTTAGATGTCCGTAACACTATCGGACTCGAAACATAGGCCAAATGAAAGTGAGATCTCCCATACGAGCGTCACTACGCTAGTTTAAATCAATGCAGTCGGATGCTACGTCATGCCCTGTTCTCTGATAACCTTTCGCACCACATACCCACATGTAGGCGCTATGCTGATAGCGTCGCTAACTTGGTTTGAACAAGGTCCTCGGGAATGACGTCGTGGGGTTTCGACTGAAAGAAACGATATGTCACGCTGCGAGTGGTCTGTGACGTATACTAGTGCATTTGTCATTCTTTCCGATTAGCATACTGCCTGCCAAAGCAAACGATATCAAAGCACAAATGAGAAATATATATTTATTGTAATTACTAGTAACCGTGTGCAACAAATTGTGCTTCAGAAGTACGGTTCAAAGTTTTGACACTTGCGTATTGGTTTTGTGTTTGTGATTTGCATGCTGTTTCCAAAAGACCAGGATTAGTCGTAAGTATACTTTGTATTCTTTGGTTTTTGGTGTCTCAGTCCAACATGCTGGTTCTTCAAGTACTTATGCAGCATGAGTTTCTGACTGCTTCACGCGAATACCGTCGGTCGTGAAAAGCATATAACCCCCAGGGCCACATAACATGGAACATCTTCACAGCGGACTTCATGGACACGAACTCGTTATCAACAAATACGATCAATTTTCACCCGTTTTCTTGCACGAATATCGTTAAGGACGCAAGTTTGACTGGAAGGGCGTTCGCATACTAACGCGAGCAAGAAAAAGGGATGATAATCCACAGAAGACGCTATCAGGAAAACTAACTGGAACAAATCCGGTCTCACATCTGTTGAGAACAAGATGACTGTAGACTCACAGGGTTCAAGAACGAACACTCAAACACGAGTGCTACTTTTAGATGATACAGAAGTGTTCGGATTTAGTGGATAAACCAAGTCGATAGGAATACGCCTCCAACCAAACACTCGAAATGAACACATTGGGGTATCCAATTAACCAGTCAAACGCAGAGATCAGCCACTTTAAAAGGGAGGAGGAAGCAATGTCAGAAAAAATCAAACCAAAACGCAAAGCCAACTGTGAGCGGGCCATTGAAAACAAAAAGTAAACTGTCAAAACTAAATGGTGTCGGCATAACCAATCAAATGGGGAGAAGAAAGACCACAACGTATTACATATTATGAACGGACCATTCGGAACTGAGATAAAGTCTACCTGATGGAAGTTGCCCAGCAAGCCAGTCGAATGCGGGGAAGACAGAAAGCTATGCAGACGAATCAATGAAATTATGATAAAGCTGACCCTCAGTCAACTAGTCACATCAAGAAATATCAACTACTCTTTTCAAAGCTATCCAAACGTAAACAGATAAGAAGGGAGTACCCACCCAACGGCTCACTGATGATACCCCACGATCGGTGACAAAACCTGTTCAAGCAAATTGCCAACCGAATTGCATCCAATATTTCCATATCATGAATAACACTCCGGTTGAAACATAACGCAGCGTGGGTGCAGCATAGTCAGTTGAAGATTATCCAAGGCAAGAGATTTAGCTGGGATTCAATCGAGTCCTCTGTTGACGCTCAGCTAACTTTACGATTTTGATAAGCAAAGATTGGTTACCAGAAGAATGCGGGTTTAATCTGAAAACCCCCAAATTACAATTGCCCATAAGACAGCTGTGTTGGTATGAATTAATCAATGCTTAATGAACCATTGAATATTCTCAACTCAGGGGAATAGAGTTCAAGTCTGCCATCAGTCAGTGGACAATGGATTCCGCAAGAGGATCCTCGTATATAGTGCTCTGGTTGGGGCAAAAGGTAGCGATGGTAACTCCTTCAGCGTTATTCGGCGTTTTTTTATTGGGCTTAGCTTGGTAACCTTGATCCCAGACTGTGTTGGCTGACGAATTTACATTTTCTCAGTATCCTCAGTTTACATTTTTGTGGTAGCGAAACGTGGCAAGCACTGTCACTTACTGGCTTGATCTTCTGAGGATTTTTCAAGAGAAAAAACGGACTACCAAACAAACGCCCACATTCTATCAAAGATTTTTGGAGAAAAACAGCCAGCCAGTCTGACTTATATGGTGGGTACCTATCCTCAACAACTGAAATTCAAGCTGACAAATGCTGCATTTTGTGTATACTGCATACACAGAAAAACAAAAGTGGAAACCGGAGAACCCAACCACATGCCAAAAAACGACAGTTTCTTCCACTCACTGTAGTGAGATTAGTTAATTTCAGTGGACTTTGTAAGCAGGCATGCTGTCTTGAAGAAACGAACCAGTTTCCGCAAACTTCCTTGTCCATTCACTGCCTCCCTTAAAGCCGTACGACAAGTTCCCGATTTCCTGTCAATGTTGCGTTCTATTTGAACCCAAGTTGGACAGGTTTCGACAAACTCTCATCATAAACGAGAGCCTCAGCTGGATTCAACCGAGTCCACTGTCAAAACCAGATTCGTTTACAAATGAGGATATTTGTCAAAATTCGTCCGATTTGGGTTCAAGAAGAACACAAGGTTGACGGAAACTCGATGACTGCACTTACCTGATGAGACACAAGAAGGGAGAAACCGTGAGTGGGATATCGCATTGATTTCAGCAACCTTATGAGTAGTGTGCTAAGTCCAGACTTGTGAGTGTTCACTCGTTGTCGTATCCCACCAGGATTCAAGTACTTTTGGGCACCCACTAAACTGACAGTTATGTGCACCTAACTGCTTTCTCCCTAGATATCTGAAGCTCCTCTGTAGCATTTGCCGCTGGTATTCGATCACCTACCAAATTCATCTAACAGATATGGGTGACCATTTCGACAGTTCACAATGTTTGAGGTCATTCAGAACGTGCTCCATCATCTGTCTGGAAATTTCCAAGTTGGAAGTTACCATATCACTTCTCATCGGTTCAGTAGGGCCTCAGAATTCGCATCATTTTCGTGGCTAAACCACCAAGTCTTCAACCACTTCCGACCTTCCAGCTGGAGTTTCGTGAGCTGCATACTGCTGATGATTCCCAAAAAGGGTGAAACAGTTGTGCTGTGCTTCTCGGCGTTTCGGCGTAAATTGGTTTCATTTACGGGACGAAATCTCCATTGAACATTATCCATTTTTGAAGCTCTTTTTGATTTATTCTGAAGGAATATGAAGTTCTTGGATCCTCGGATTTTTCACATTTAAATTGGACACATTTTGTAGAGGTAGTTGAGACCGTAATCTTAAACGATGTAGAGAGTGCGGCATCATGATGTGGGCACACAGGAAGTTGGCGAATTTCGTTTGGTAGGCACTATGAACCTGAAACATAACAAATTACTTGCCTGCTCTTGTGTATACATTGTCATTTTTAGATTCTTAAGAACGCCCCAAGGAGGACGTGGCGATGTATTTAAGTATTGGATGCTAATGACCACCATCATCAAAGACATCGATATTAGCGCTAACACAGATGCTTCATGGCCGTAAAACCGCTAAGTTTATTTACTAGAGTTTAAAGTCCCAAATTGTAGAAATAGTGAATGCGAAAGGCACCTGACGCCAGCTTATAGCAGCGATTCTGAGGTACCTACACCCCCAAGCGCTAAATCAGACAGTATGGAAAGAAACTGAGACCACCAACGCCATTGATATCGATTAGCCACTATTCCTCGCAACGTCTCTGACCAAGCGCATAGGGGTCATGGGGACAGCGTCCTGGCAGGCGGACAGTACCAGGAAAACCCAAACTCTTCATAATCCATTTCACATCCTTCTACCAAATCACACGTGTTCCACCTTGTACTTTGCGCTATTGTGAAGGAGGCACGGGGAATTGTATTCGGCTCGGTAGACGATGACTGGGCAGGCATAACACGTGGCTCAACCACGGCGGCTGATTGTGTTGGATGTTTTCCGCAACTGAAGTACCTGCTGCACAACCAGATAGCCACTTTTACCTACCCCATTGAGAATTCGTCAACACTATCTAATATCAGAAACACTTCTGAGATTTCAGTGATCAAAAACTGAAAATGCCTGAGACCATCTTTCCGAGGGTTCATGACCTGCAACCATACACCAACACAGCCCTTACTGTGAACCCTGATGATGTCTTCCCATTTGGCGATGAAGCGTTCACAAGCTAATTTCCTAGCTTGGCTAGGAGATGAAAGCCACCTGTTTGACAACCGAAGAAGAATGTTAGAGAAATAACTGTATTGTCAATGGCCGTTTGAAGCCAGGTGGTTCCATGGTAAAACGTCTTGAACTATTCGGCCCTTGCTACCCAATAACAGTCATGAAGACCGTACAAATATGATAAGGTTCCAGGGTTGTCGAGTTAGAAGTCAGCAACTAATCGGTATTTCTAATGCTCACCTTCTTCGGCCACAAGTTACCCAGTTTGAACGGACTATGCAACTGTTATATCTGACTGCTGTTCCCACTCCAGTGCCTGGTGCCAGAAAAGAACTCACCGACAAAGAACACAACAGCTTTATTGCAACAAGCGAGTGCGTGCGAGTGCAAAAGTTACAACGGCCGCGCGATATTTCAAGGGCACATTCTGACACTGATCCAGGCTGTCTGATAGGCGTTAGTGAACACCCATCAACATCGATCGTGCTTCTATGAAGTGCCTGAACGCTGATCACATTCGGTCGTGCTTCTGTGGCATGCCTGAACATTCATCGGCTTTTGCTGAATCGATTGAATGACTGACTGACCTGGATGCTTGCCGGCTTTCCTATTGAGATTTTGGTGGAGTTTTAGGGTCTCAGTAGGTTCCGGGAGTTCTGTGGTTACCTTCAGGAAACTGACCTTCCTGATACCAACAGAACCTCACACCATGTTTGTTAAATTTTCAGAGCCATGCTCAGCGTCAGTCAGGGAACTCTCTTCTCCGGGTTTAACCTGAAAAAGGAATAACTGGCTCAACTCTTACGAGGCTCATAGTGCTGCACCCACAGAGGTTCTTAGCTTGAACAGCATCTAAGTGTCTCATTCTTTACTGGAAACCGGAACTATATCGTTCAATTTAGATCCCATGAAGCCCTTATTCTCTTCAGCTTGAGTAAGGATATTTATCTAGCATCTCGGGACACTGTGTAAAGGTCATCTTTCGGCCGCTTGACTTAAGACGGATACTTGTTTCTTTGATAACCTCGATAAGGCCAGACGAGAAAAAACGAGGAATTAACCATAAATAAGCCAACCATAAAGCGGTACGTTACATCTGGATGTGTATTCGCGCTTCGTAGCAATGTAATAGTAAAGTTTAGATGTCCAAATATTATACGTCGGCACAAAGCTCTGATGGAAACAGATACACGGGCTAACTTTGCTCGTCAACGAGGACGAAACGACTGTACGGTGCCACCCAGTATTTCGAGTTTGTTTCACTCAAGTCAACCGTAATGCCATTCGCCGATTAGTGAAGCTTCGATACATTGAGTGGATTCATCGGTTTTCTTATTTATCTCCTAGTTTGAAAACTTCTCCCCACTGTTTAGACGGGCATTATCAGTGCGCTGTTGGGTGGGTCCCTCTAAAAATGTTGGAGATTCAGACCACCAAATAGCAGATATTTACAACGGACCACTCAGCAACCGTAAAGCCGGCTCTCCCTAATGGCCTATTACGATCAGTTGAAATCAGTTGATTTTAGCCAAAAAATATATGCCATAATCAAGTGTCATCTTCGGCAACGACCAAAATGAAACGATTGTTACTGTTGGTTTAGAGGCTACTGTAGGTGTTCCAGTAGAGTGTTCACTCAAAATACATGACTATTCGTCCTTGAGGCCAGACCGATTCATGTGAATGCCACGCATTCACTCTCATTAGTTGGTTGTGGATTTTAACTTTTCCGCACATAAAATAAGTCCAGATTGGGTAGTCCTCAGTTTAGTATGAAGTGTTTTCATACAGGCTTCCTGAACTACTGCAAAAATTGCGATATCCGTTTTGAGGCATCCTCGTCTGCATATGAGAAACGCTGCAATATACTTTCAAGTTCATTGTCCCAACAATAGATTGTGCATTGGAGATGTCTAGACCACAGAACCAACTAAGGCATTCGACATCTTCACCGTCAGAGGGAGAACCGAGCTTCGTCTCTCAAGGTATCGTTCAAAGCATGTGCATCACTCATGTGCGAACGCGTTCACCTGTCCATCTGAAACAGGTGGGAGGCGTGCAGTGTACCGCTCACCATCTGATCAACTGACAAGGGCCCAAATTTTGACAAGCCCCGAAATGTGCTTCATCGTATTCAAATTTGAGCCCACAGCTTCTTCTCATGATGTAGACTTATCAGAAGAATCACGCCAGAACAGCAGGGAGTCTGCACAAATGGGTGTAATATAAAGAGGTTTATCATATATCGAGACTAACAGTAAAAGTTCAGCATCAGAATACTGGTTAAAAGTGCCTGAGGTGTAAGAATTTTGGTCTAGACATGTTGATGAGCTCCACAATCGGCTTCAGATGCGTACGCACCCCTATGACACTATCATAGCCGTGCGATGGAAAATGACTGCATTTTTGGCTTCAACGTTGTTATCGGTATCATAATATCGTTGTGTAATTCTGTTTCCATATTTGTTAAAAAATAAGTAATTAGATTGAAGGAATTTGCAAGTGCAGTCCAGAGGGCTGAATAGAGAACTATGATGCCGGCTTCGATAGCAAACCGATTTGTCTGCTTTCCACAGTTGGAGGCATAACTTAGTAAGAGCGTAGTTGAATGGCATTTACTGAGACGAACAAGGGTTTGCAGCTACCGTGACTCTCGTGTGGTAGTCGAAGCATCGGCTGCGAGCAACAGCGTTCCCATGTGACAGCATGACTGATTCGTTTCCGAGCCACGTCCATATCAATCGATACCATCTCAATAAGCATGGTTGTGAGCTGCTGACCTTGACAGGGACGATCGCCTGTGCTATGGAATGCCAATAAACCAGACTGTAACGAACGATGATGATGGACTACACCATGTGTTACTGACTTATTTTTGATTCTCTAAATCATCGAAATGGACCGGTTCATAGAATGAATAACCTCACCTTCGAACAAATTTCATCGTACACTATATTTGCAGTGTACCCGGGGTAGATTATGCACCTGGTACCTTGTTAATACTACCGGACAGGGAAATCATAACGTCTACGAAATGTCAGAGTTTGTGGTCTGAAATATCTGAAGACGTATATCGGTCTATGGCTTTAAGGTGAAAAGCCCTGTGTGAAAATTCTTTGAGCATTATGTACGAATAAAATGACAGAACTTGAGAATTCAGGAGACCAAGTTCTAATGACGAAACAGCTGAATAGAATGGTGAAACTAGACGGTTCGTTGCATTTAAGGGCTCAAAGTCCGCACTGCAAATGATCAGTGAGTACATGCCTAGCATAGTAGTTAGCTAACGTTTAGTACCTTTGGAAAATTCGCTATGATTGCGTACATGTAAACTTAAAAAACGCGGCAACTATACACCGAGTCTTGAATCTTAACGGACAACAAAACCTAATACGGTGTTCCTTTATCTGTTATTTTTTTGTAAAAAAAATCCACGAAGGGACGACGGCAAGCGGCCAAAATGATTGCGTCTCAGTTGATCGGGAGCTTATTTAACAAGGAACATACTCCTTTGTCACGCACCCCAATGATGTCGACACGCTAGGAGAACGGAACTATCCAGTCATATCTGGCTAGTCCAACGGGCGCGGCTGTTTAGAGGGTACCATACATGCAAAAGACCTATGTAATCTAACCCGGGTGTGGGTCACATTCTGTGCAGTATGTCCGAAAATTCTTCACTTGAAACTTGAATTTGTGCAACGCTCCATACATCCACGTTTCTTCAAACATATCTTGTTCTGATGAATACTTACTTGCAAGCTAAGTTGGTGCTTACAGAGAACTCAGTCGTAATTCACCTACCTCTCTCGTTTATAGTATTCTTTGTGTGCACCACATAGGCCACCTCATGTTTATTTGGTACTATATTTAACACCAGTATAATTTCTCAAACATGGGATGTCGAGATTTTTCATCAAACTTTTGAGTGCCGTTGAAACAACTCCTTCTTTTAAATTACTTGACGACTTGTCAAGCTTTGTCGAAATTTAGCTCGGTAGCTGTAAGAATTAGTTTACTTAACCCTAGGCAGAATTCCTGCGGCCTTTTTAGGTAATTCATAGAGTTAGAAGCACGTGTATTTCGCCCTCGGAAATATCACGGTCCATCCTCAGAACAACTTGACTGGTACAGAAAAGTTTGTTGTAGGTAGCATCGGAATTTTTAGAATTTTCACCTCACTCGCGCTTGAAAAATCCCGTCAAGCTGCCCTAGCAAAATCAGTAAAAAAGAGAAGGTACAAGATTTGAGTTCCACTCTTATGAAAGGTCTTCGATGGCCAGTGTGCCTGGCCGTAACGTGGTTCGAACCTCAGACGTCAGTCACCTCAAGCAAGCGTGTTATCACTATTCCACCAGTGCACGCTGAACGAACCTGAACAGTCACGTCTGACTGAGCAAAAATGCTAACTCCTGAAGGATATGACTAATCTGTCAATGTCTCAAACAGCGACCCAAGACAGCAGAAGAACCGTCCAAATGGAAGCGGAAGCCAAGAAATCCTCCGAATTCCGGTACCTAAAGAATACTTGTATCACTGTTCATCTTCAAAATAGATTTCATACCTTAAATTTTGTGGAAAGATAGCTAAAGTCTCTGCGAAATGTCATATAACACATCTCAGGTAAATAATTTCCGGGTGTTCAGAATTTTCAGTGTTTTCAGAACAGCTGTGCCTATCATACCTTAAGTGCAAAAACATGTGCATAGATAATAAATGGCTGACAAATCCGACGCGGTTTCTGTTGAACCCCCAAAGAATGTGGTCATTACAAGGAGACCTTATCCGAAAGAATCCACAAAAGCCGATGTGGCACACACCTCAAACTATTCCAAATTAAGGGGCGTTTGTGTCTATACTTCCTTGTCGATAAATGCCGCTGCTTCCTCAAGTCAGTAGTGTTCCGCTTAGAAATGACTAACTGTCGTGCGTTCGCTGGATGTTTTTTGCATATTGACCAGGACAAAATCTTATTTCATAACCAAAAAAGTACAGAGAATATGTGCTTCCTTTTGTCACACTGGGCAACATTCCGTTCATGCATGTTAACCGAACGTTCTACTGTTTACTGTCGGGAACAAGCTTGTCACATCTCTTCCAAACACACACACTTCTCACAACCCGTCAAACCCATCGTAAACTTTTTGTCAACATCACGAAGCCGACAAACAAGTTGCCAGTTAATTGTTTTCTCTAAAATCGATACAGAAATTGGATTATTTACTTAGTGCTCACGAATGGTCATTTCGATTTCCCTAGAGTATTTGCCCGGAAGAGATGTCGTGTCTAATTTGCGGCACCATGCTTCGTTCGTCAGCTGAATGTAACCTATTGGTCAGTCTCTCTTTCTCTTTATGTCTGTCGCCATATTCGGCGTTCCCGGTTGACACTTATGACTACAGTTGCGACAGGTTGCATGAGTCAAGACGAACGGCCAGTTACACCTTCGAATACTTTTTTGATCTAAGACTCTTGAATTAAACGTGTTTCTCGGTGTAACAGAAAAATGTCTCCTTTTTACCATTCTTTAACCAATTTTTAAAAAATTGAATGCGAAAAACGTGTCGCCAGACTAAATTGTATCAGGTGTTTTTGTCAATATTTCTGGTTTCACTCAATTTTTTAAAATGGGAATCAGTCAGTGACATCACAATCCTCGCCAAACAACACGAAGTTTTAATGGAACACACTACTCCTAAGGCTACTGAAAGTTCTTTGACTCCCACTAGTGGTTTTGCCCTTCCCCTCCAGCTGAACGTGTGAGCCTAGAACTACAAGGATGCATTCACATTGCTCAGACGTGATAATTCAAGTTTTCCTGGCTGGCGCCGATGGAATAGTGCTAAAGAACACTCCTCGCAATTCGGACGTCCGGAGTTCAAACCCCGGTATTGCTGATGCGCTATAATAGAGATGGAACCAAAATCCAGTTCTTCTCCCTTTGATGTGGACTCCCTAGGATACTTGCGCCAGGAGGGGAGGAGGGATGTTCAAACGAGAGTGATGTGAATGCAACTTGTGCATTCAGGAATGGGTAGATCAGTAACTCTGAATGAAGTAACCTTCTTCTATGACGGAAACATTTCCAAAATGGCGCCTTTTCATCTGTCCAGTATAAACGAATAGTAACCAGAGTTTGGAGGTCCCTAAGACCGACAGCTAGCAAATAGCCCAACCTTCACCGTGGGGCTAAATGTGACTGAAAATAGCGTGGCATTCTGTGCGGTAGTAAACATGTATTTATACAATTAAATCTGATAAGTGTGAATGCCATAGTTTTCTTTACATAAACTACGCTCGTTTGTCATAGAAACCACTCAACTGAAAAAGCGTGCTGCACTGAGTACCAGTCGTTGCTTTGGGGGAAGCAGCCTAAGTGAAGGAATTTCTAAGGTTCCGCTTTGCGTATCCATTCAGTTACGACTGCCAACAGCATCTACCCAACTCTCTTGAATGTCAGTAAAATTGTTTGCAGATTAGACCGAATATGAGTCCGGTCTACAATGGTAGGTTTGGCGCACTCAGACAAAATGATACTGATCATAGCTCTGGCTTCCAGAATCGATCGTTTGAGATAGCCTACTTCCTGCAGTCGGCAGCACAGAACTATTGACAGTGCCACATTAATCCAGTTTCTGGGCCGTTTCTCACAAAAAATCTAATAAAATCACAGAGTTACGGAAAAACCTGTCGAATAACCTATGCCCATGCCATAGCCTTTGAATTTGGCGTGCCAAGACACCTTTTGAAAGCTGACATTTCTTTGAAAGAGTGAAAAAATATACGGTGTGCAATTTAGTATGTGAAATGAAGTTCAGGTTTTTCGAAACTCAAAAGAGCACTATTCGCTTGATATAAGTTTCATGACGGAGGCCGCATCCTTCAGCGGAGGTACGGTTTCAGATGAGTCCAATCATTTCCGAAGAGCGGATGAGTTTCTTCATCGAACCAGACGTTGTGAACAGAGAGGTAGACTTGGAGGAATAGGGTGACTGGGGATAGCTGTCTAAACGTACAGCTAAAACCTGGGTCATATTAGCTGTTCAAGTCCCCTCTTTTTGGTATAATCGATGAGGGACCTTGCAAGTGAAATGTAACGCATCTTCGAAGAAGTATGTGCTTCTGTTTGTCGGAGTCGTTTGGACTTTCGTATTGCTTTTTTTCGTGTTAACTTTTTTCACCCTCAGTGTGCGAGCAGACGATTAAAACAATCACTCATGAGTCACCTATGTATATCTTGTCATAATCGTTCTACAACACCCGTGCACGTGACATGTGTGCGATGTCCCGACGAGGCGAATTTTAACATTCTGTCCCCATGACCGCTTAAGCATGCTCTCTCGTTGGCCACTCAGTATGTGATCCAATCGATCTTGATGAGTCAACAGCAGCCCACGGGACTTGTCTGAGGACAGCGTTCTATGGACAGCGTTAAGCATGCAAAACGCTATTCCGTTCAACCGTTAAAAAACCGATTCTGCTCAAATTTGTGCATAAAGTTTTTCAAGGCCTGATATTCATAATGATTTTTCACTTATGAAAGGTTTCGATTTTGTACGGGCATAACGGCCATCAGTTCGTATTGTACGCTGAAAGAATTGAGAACACCGTTGAGGCTTATTCATAGTTCCATTCAGTCACTATCCCCGAGCTACACACGCAATCTGTGCGCAACTGGTACAGAATAGTTTCATGGTCAAAACAGCTGTGGTCTTGATCGAGAATAGCACCAATTGGTGAGTTATTAGCGACACCATATTTTGGCAAACTCATGAAATATTACGCGGCAGTCTTCGTTGTCATAGAATTAAGGAAGCGACATATACTTGAACACTAAGAGCATGCAAGGGGTGCATCGTAATGCAGAGTTTGGTTAGCAGTGTTTTGGTTTACGTAATACAGTACTCATAAGGTTGTTGAAAACTCTTCGACAGCCTACGACCGGTTTCGCCCTTCTTGGGGCTCATCAGGTAAGCACAATCCCCAATTTTAAGAACATCATAAACGAAAGATTCAGCTGGGTTCCAGGTTGGTCCCCCGTCAAAACCAAATTGATGTGAAATGAGTGTATTTGTCAAAATCTTTTGGTTCAGGGCTGTCAATAACTAGGTAAGACTGACTCAAGTATAGAAGAGACCCATCAAACTGTAACTGAGGCTCATTCATTGTCAGCAAGCTTTATGAGGTCCTTCGCCTTTCAATCATAACAGCGGGAAAAGGTCTTCCCTGGCTGATCGGATTGTGTATGCAGCACAGAGTCCAATGGACAGCCGGTGATAATATCCCGTAAGACTTCTGAATTTACAGTGGTGAAAATTCCGTCCATTCGTATTCCATTTCCGTGGCAATTAAACAACCCATGGCTAAACCAGACTGAAAAGCCTCCGGTGATTCTTACATCAGTACAGCGAACAATTTCGTATCCTGATTTCGTAGAAAAAGTATACGGAAAGAATATTTCATTGAGATTGCTTCGATCCATACTACCTAATATCGAATACCATTGCATCTCTACCGAGTATCTGTCATATATATCATCGTGCACACACAAGTTCAAAAAGAGTTTGGCTCTAATATGGTCTAAAAACTTCTTAGCCGTTTTTGCAGATGTTTTTTTGAAATTAGGTTGGATTACTCCTTTTCAACTTCGACTATTATTAACTTGGTTCGGACTGACCTTATAAGCGTTTCGCACGCAAAATTATATGGCGTTTCAGGATGTTCTGTGGATTTCCAATCAAGTTGACAGTTACATCAGTGAACAAATGATTTAAATTGTCTGTTTCGAAAATCTGAAAATGCTAGGTCATACGAGACTAGGAGAAAGTTTACACAAACACCGATGACCTTGATAGTAATTCACACGCCCTACAAAGGTATACATTTAATTCTGCCCGGAACAGATCGTGTGCTGATAAATATAATCCTTTCATTAACAGACTTGTCTCTTTTTCATCAGTTTCTTTTTGCCTCAAAATATCAGTTGTGTTTCGGTATTGTTAAAGGTTATTTGGCGGTGAGTGCCGCTTAGGTCCAACCCGGTCCAAAGAAATCGGGTGATCAGTTTTTTGTCCAGCAATCAATCTACTAAATAAGAAAGTGGCTTCGCACAGTAACTTGGACTTGACCATTTCACAACGCAGTTGACTAAATTTATGAGCAATGGCACATCTTCAAGTGGTTTGGGGTCACTCATGATCGTCAGGTATTCTGAGCAATTGATTTGCTTGAGATTTCAGCCAGTGAATTAGTATCATTTTGGTATCAAGTTTAGCTTACTTTCCAGTTCGCTTGACTTTGGTTAAACCGCATTTAACCCCGGTTGCTTGCATCACCTCAGCACAGGAATAGCGCCTCTTCAAATGCGGTTTCGGCAGCGTTCATCCACTCTATTTTTTTCAGTCACGGTTGTCAAGATTGGACCCCAGGAAGCCTTTGCTCCTGAAAGCCTATTGGTGACAGCTGTTTAGTTTTTTTCAAGTATGTGACAGTTGTTTTCTCTCATCAGGGATCACTTGGGATCAACAAAAACTGTCATCCAACACAGCAAACGGCACCTCAGAATTTCCCTGTAACTCTGAGTTCACGACTGCTGTCACCGGCTGCATTGTCCACACCATTTGTGCTGCATTATGAATGGTACACAACGTATGGCGACAGTCACTCACCAAGCGTGCAAAAGCATTTCGTTGGAAACTACCGTCTTGTATATCACTCGTACATCTCCTATGAAGAAAAACAATGCTAGTGCAGTGCTCAAAAACCGAGGGTTGCTGAAGGAGAGACAAAAATCTGAAAAGTTACTTGTATTCTTAGAAAAATTGCGGATTTTCAAATTCTGCTGCTTGGGATCTGTACTGTGTGACGGGTTTGCTTAACCAGTGACAGGAGCAAGAATCCTGGTCCTGAGGGACGAACTGAGTTGGTTTGCAACCTGCAATAAAATCCCCATACGAGAAAGTGCATTTCCAAGGTCCGTAGTTTTCTGATGCGGAATCCCATTGGAATGAAATTCCCGCTTGGCCTGTCGCTAATGCATTCTACGAACTATCTTCAACACTAAAATTATCACGACAGATGACCAACGTGGTCTGCTCAAACTTACCGGGACCTGTTTATCATCCGTCCAGCAGAAGTGGCAGTTTTTTCAAGACTTTTCGTGGTATTCTTTTTGAAGGCGACGGTTGACCGAAACGAACATTAGTACGGGATCCAGTTATGTCGTTATGCATCAAACCAGACAGTTATTTGTTGCAAGCAGTTCTACAAAAGAAAAAACGGAATACATCTAATCGTTCCGTTGTAACTTTTCCGATGTACTTAGCTACTTGTCCAAGACACCATTATTGACATCATTCACTTCCGTGTGCGATGCACAATCCTTCAAATTTCCAAGCCAAAAGAATGAACTTCGTAAACCCAAGAGTACCTTAGTGTCAAATTTCTCGCTTTTTTACATTTAGGTAGGTCTTTAACACGTAGATAAACACTGTACCTGGCTAGTGTCAACCTAAATCTGGGCAACCCATTACTCGTACCCCTTTGCTAGGTCGTATTCATGCAACAGTTCGTAAGTGCTTTTTAGTCTATAATCTATTGTGCCATTTTTGTATGGAAGGTACACATTCTACATAATACTCGTATTAGTTGCCTCATCAGCTTCAATTTACCAGTGATGCTGATCATATTAGACTGGAGGTTGAGTTTTTGTCCTGCATGGGTGGACCTAGTCATCAACAATTCAGGCTAAAGATATCATTACTGCTACTATGCTTTTTGGTTAGAATCTCCCGAACACCTGTAACTTACCACTACTTCAAGGGCTCTTCCGGTCTACTCTTGCATAAGTTATTCTGCATACGACTGGAGGTTGGAATAGAACAGTTTCAATGGGTGAAAAATGAAAAACTCACCTATGTTCGATTGAAATTAATTAGATTATATTTGAAACCGGAAAGGTCTGCACACTTCTGCAGCACCATTTTTATGGTTCGGAGGAAATTTGAAAATGTAATACTCGTCTCCTTTTTTCTGGACTGACATACACTGGTTTGCAGCCATCGTTTCTGTCTTGCCTTATTTAGAAAGTGTGATTTTTCAGCATTCAATTAGCCACGTGGAAAACATGGTTTGCCCCTTTGCCTTGTCACCCTTTCTTTTGTGGACAGCCCAAAAATCCCAATGGTCTTCCAGAATCTTATGGTTAGCGAAGGAGATAGTACGGTACACTTAAAAGGCGTGCTTGTGCACTCAGCGCACTAGAAGCAGAGGAAAGAAGCACAAATGTGTGGCGAACAGACATGACCACCCACAACCACCAAGCCCTACGTTCTGTAAAATGATGTGGCTTTGCTGTCTCCCCACAGACTAATTTGCATTTTCCCCACAAGTGTAGAGGAAATGCGCGATAGCTTTTGAGCTACCGAGTTAGACAAATTACGCGAAAATGCGAATATGTGGATGTACGAATTTGTCACATTTGATAATGTGAGCATGGACTCCAAGATATTTGGTTCAATTCTCGTGTGAGAAACGATTTTCTTTGCTGTAGTGCCCAAAGATGAAAGCAAAACTTGAGAAAATTAACAAGAATTGCTAAGCTGTAACACCATGTTTTTGCCTAGCTGTCGCGCCACACGAAGCAAGCACGAGGGCTGGGATACTGTCGGGTTTCTCAAGCCTAGACGGGCGCAGATTAGATGCGGAGGTTGCGTTCGAACTACAGTCCATCCGGTTAGTAAGTTCCCACCTTAAACATTGAGCTATCTCGAGCTCAATGGAAGTCGCTGAAAAACTAACTACTCCAAAGTCAAAATTATTGGCTGCACGATGGATACTTTGGTACACAGTTTTGTATGATTCTAAAGCACTAGATGTACTCGTCTTGTGACCAGCTTTTAAGTTTGACTGATTGACAAGTTCGTATCGATCACTGTTTACTGGACATGTTGGTCTCCGTAAACAGTTGGTTTAAATCCCTCAAAAATACGAACCGAAAAGCAAAACACCGCTTAGAAACTAACACAGTTGCCGCTCCCGTATGTGGAAGGCTGAAGCTACCAGTCTCACTTCGCTGACTAGTGGTCTCGCGGGTTTTGTCAACAGGTTTTGGATGAAATTCCACGTAAGATTTTTTGTTGTTTTTCACCGTAAAATAGGTTCCATTTTAAATCGTCAGCACTGGACTGTGTCTGTGTGCCTACGCAGCGATTTCTCTATCTCTGAATCTACCTACAAGACCTCTCTGAACGGTCATCACAATAAAAGTGCACTTTAACACCCGGGGAGATTTTTTTTACACCAAACCGCTATCTGAAAAATTGCTTTTCTTAAGGAAAGTTTGAAAATGTCCATAAGCAAAAATCGATTTCATCAAAAATGTTTTGAAAGCTAAATTGTGCTGCCGGTGTTGTTAGTGACAATCTGAAAAATCTCGCACAATTGGTGCATAGTATGAAGCCTGATAATCACTTTAAAAGTACTGCGCTTTGGGATGGATACGCGTGTCAAACAATGAACGGGGTGCATAGAAAATGTTTGAGAAGAAGTGGTCTCACGTCTATCCTGGATGACCTTTTGTGGGAAAGTACACTAGTCGCTGAAAAGCCTATACAGTGCCTTAAGCACTGCACAGGGGAGCAGACCTACTAATTTGCCGAGTTCCTTATGTACCCTTCACTGAAGGTCTGTTGCTACTATGTTTCATCGGGCAACCTGTACTTTTACTTACTGGATCTTGGGTGGTCATAAAATCAGGCCCAAAGGAGGCCTAAATCGGTCGTTCCAGTCCAAGTCACTGGGAGTCAATCTGCTTAAGCGCCGGAATGCATTTTCCAAGAACGACAGCAATAAATTCAACCAATTCGACTTCGAACTAGGCAATCCCACTAATTCGTTCTCTGAACAGCACACGGGCTGAAACCATGCGTAGTCACGATATTTGACTGAGTGTTACAGTCAGTGGTTTGTCATCACAGACTTCGCCTTTACTGTGACACAATCTGGCAGATCGTACGTTAGGATCCATGGTTTGTTGTCTGTTCTTTGTCCGGACATTTTGAACTGTGCGGAATTTTAGTGTATCAATTACTTCAGCTGTGACATGTCTGTCGTACCAGTTTCCAATTTCAACAGAGCCCTCACTCTATATCGAAAGGTGAAAAGCAGTGTACAACAATTTCATCCCTGATTAGCGCCAACAGAAGTATGCATCTTACGAATCTTCAGGGTGATTCGGGATCCACGACCTTCCAAAGAAGACCTCGTAGTTCTTTCATGAGTGACTCACCAGAGGTGTGCTAAACTAGCACTTCAACAAGATTTCAACCGCCAGCCTTCACACTTGCATTACACATCACGTGATCCGGCGTTGACAACTCACTAGACGGCTGGTTCAATCGACTTCTTTCCTTTTTGAGGAGGTCAGTCAACACCGGACCACATGACGTGGGCTGCCAGTTCAAAGATGTTCGTCAATGTATCCTGCCCAATCAATATTGGTGATATAGTTTTATGCTGTTAACTGAACGTTTGTGGGTTCGAATCTGCTTCGAAGTTTGTAAGATGTGCACCAACAATGATTTACAGTAAGAACTGTCCTTGAAATTTCAGATTATGATATTTAGTTATGTCCGGTTTCCGAAAAATATGCTTTAACTGATTGGATTTCTACCGATTCCCTGGTGTGCCAAACATTTACTCATCTTACCATCTCCCTAAGTCACCTGATTCTTTGACGTGTTTGGCGCTGATAATCTGAGCCATAGGGTAGGAAGTTTTCAACGAGATGGCTCAAGTGGTTAGAGCGCGAATTTACTGACCGTAAGGTCCGTCGTCCGAACCCGACCTCTGCATCTCGACCTTCCCTGTCTAGGCCTGGGCAACCTGGCAGTATCTCAACCCTCGTGCTTCCTTTGGGTGGCATGGCAGCTAGGCATTGGAAGGGTGCTACAGCTGAACGATTTCAGCTTAGGAGCTTGAGTCAAGCCAAACAGGCCACAAGGATAAATCCGCTCAGCTTACCTGGTACACTCCCTTACTGAATCCCAGCCAGGGACATATTCGGTTTTGCTTGCTGACCACGTCTGTTGTATGATCACTTCAATTGCCTAGTGTCTGCAAAATTTAATCAACATGTAATCAGTAATTACTCACCTACGTACACTGTTCGTATACTGTACACTGAGATGCTGTATAGTGTCCGACTTGGTATTCCAAAGTGAGCAGCTGTCCCCTACAGTCCGCGCAGCATCCAAATGAGTTGGTGGAATGTATGGTTGCCATTTCATCCATGCTAATATTTTTGGCACCAAGGTATGGAACTGCCTTTTTGGAATATGCTTATGAAATATATGAGGCGGGCTCACACAAAACAACGTTGCATTATGCGTTACTAAGAAAGATGCATGTCCCTTGTCGCACTCAGACAATAAATGACATCCTTAAGACAGGCTTTCCACCAAGGTTTCTGGCCTGTAGTTTTTGTCATCCAGCAAGATACAGCTTGGGTCACAGCCTGGAATAGACGCTGTTAGCACACAAAGCTTCCAAAAGTTAGAATGCCCATTCGACTGTCCCAGAAAGACCATTTCAAGAGCACTACCAAAAACGACCTATTCCCAAGAATAGTCTTTTCTGGAAGGAGCTCGCCAATGAAAGAAAATTCAAAGTACTTACAGACTGTGGCTTCTTCTGACAGGTTGTCCTTCTTAGAGGCGGCCTTTTCTGGAGACCTTGATGCAGAACGGGTAAGTGTCTTTGCGAATAACTGACAACAAATTACGTCTTCTCTGTTGGAAGGCCATTCCTGCCAGTACTAGTCCCCTGGTGCAAGTTCTCTTATAAAGCTCATTTCGAAAAATTCCCATTAATAATATAAACACAGATGACGAACATGTTTTCCGCAAGGTCTTTTCAAGTCATTTCCAAGCTGGTGCCATCCGGATTATCTTAGGTTAGTTTGTTCTATACGTACAAGTTACGCATCTGTCAGTTTGATGCAGAAGCCTAACGGTTGCTGATTTCGGAACGGGTTTCTTCATCGGGTTTTGGTGCTAAAAGTGTGAAATATTTCCAAGCCTCTGTAGTAAGTTCCTGATCAAGGTTTTTAAATTCGTCGCTGATTCTAACTGTTGTTTGAATTCGCTTACGCATGCCTCCGCTTTGAGAAGGAAAGACCGGAGCTTCCATCCTACCTGTCCACATGAGTACGATATTTGTTAGGTGAGGAACCTTTTTGTATTTCCTCAATTTCCAGATAGCTCCTCATTCAATTTCTTCGGCAAATCAGAATCTTTCCTCCCTCTTTACTGTTTTCCCCAAAACACTATAACTTCTTGCCTTTATTTTGGTGTAATACCGTGAGCAGGTAGATACAGGATAATGCACTTAAAGTTTTATATTGCAAGTGATATCAACCGACGCTGTTTGATTCGGCAGCCCGTGTCTCCAGAATCTCTTGAGTGAAAGAATCTCGTGATCGTCACAGTGACGAATATACAATTGAACACGATTGGCTGATCAGCGGTGTGATTAACTCGCACTCAGGCCTACCAGGCATACAGTTTGTATCACGTGATCCGATGTTGACTGGCTCCTCAAGTGAGAATACCGAAGGATGAGTCACACATTCTTATCACCGTTTTCCGGGAACGAGTAAAAAATACATAAGCGATAGTCTTAAGTGGAATTAAGGTTATGCTTACACGACTCTTTGACATACCATTTCCGATTCTTTTTGAATTACTCCGTGTCAAACTTACGATCTTAAAAATAAAGAATTGTAACTCGCATTTTGTCAAAAATAACTCTAACGGGTGGAATGGTAACTGTTGATTGCATTTCCATTAGACGAACTGGATGTTTCTTAAGTTCACATCCTAGTTGCTCACATGGAGTGGACACATTGTCTACTAATCCCATGACTGCCCAAAATTAATCGAAGATGTTCAATAAAAATTTGATTAATCCTGAAATGAAAAGTCCCGGTATGCGTAGCATGAGTGAAAAGGCAAGTCTTGAAGTTAGATCCAAATCACCTACCCTACCGTGGACGCTTCCTTTCCTTCACACTTCTCCCCTGGAAACTCACACTTATTTCGCTGCACCTCTATCGCACCACTAATGACGGTTCTGTTTGAATTCCACAGTAGGATGGTCACCATTATGTTACAGACACCTAAAAGATTTTGAACTTCATAAAAAGTTGCTGCGGATTTCTTAGGCTCAGAACTACGGTCTGGCTGAGTGATCAAATGCAACTCAGTGGACACGTAAGTGTTGGTCGCACAGTTGTATCGGGTAGGGGGAACAGTACCGAAAGGCTTCCAAGGAACAACTGGCTGACACATTCCCTTGAATTTCAATGGAACCTTCGAAAACAAGTAACATACCTCACAAATCCATTAACAGCGCTCAGGTGACCTTCTTGTGTGACTTTTGATAAGCTCTGTGGACAGTAGTTGAGGGCCGTTAGATACAACGCGTTCCAACTTCCCTAGCCTAACGCATTTATTATAGGAATTCACGCTGTGAATTGTGTACTAATATCCGCACACTTGATTCAAGGCACTTTTTCCGCACTTCCGTTGAATCGCTAAGAATTTCCTGAATTCCCTTCCTCTTCCCTGCAGCTCCTGGCCATCCGCCTGATAATGTTTATAGTAAGTTCTTTAATCAATTTCGTCATCTTTACATTGCTGTTCTGAGTATTACCGAGACGAGGAATATATTTGCATGACTCATTTCGTTGATAAAACCATTTGAAATGAGCAAACGTTTCCACAAATAATACTACTTTTGCGTATCTTGCTGGTCTCCTGGATGCACTGTGTAGCAGCACTGGTCCCCACTGGAACATAAAGGGGGTCGGAAATGCACTCAGCTAAAAAAATCATTTGATCAAGAAATTTTCTGTGACAATTTTCTTCAGTTTATGGTGAAGAAGTTCTGCCATTCCAGGGCCAATGTCTCAGTAATGGCTGCTTGTAGGAATCACCAAAGAGGATCATTCATACTGTTCTTCCCTTTGTGTTGTTGTTTAGTTTGCGTCTGGGCTCCAAACAGAATCAGAAAACTCCACGGAAAGTCACTTTGCAACCGCTAGGTCGACCACCGAAATAATGTGTTGTAATTGGTTAGTTAAACATTTGGTTGTTAAACAGTACTTATACCTTTCCTGAAGTTGGACAAGTCCGATGCAGCACTTCCTTGCAAGGATCGCTTCTCTCTTGGAACTTGAGTACACTGCTTTCGAAACGTAAATGACCATGACTTACACCGCAACATTTCACAGTTTCCCGACTAGGCTGTTTTGCAAGATTTCTTGGTTAAAATTAGTCATTGCTGCGGACCAGCTATCTAAAAAACCATTGTGATGTCATAGAACAGACTTAAAGGATGATATAAGTAGTGTCCAGCCACAAATTCATGAGTAATCGCCCTTTGACTTGTTGTGAGTGCACCCCCTTCTGTTCTGTCAGCGCAACAAGTTATTCAACAAAAGTTTCAACCGTTCGTTAACTTCTAATCTTGTCTCTGTCTGAGTGTCACCACAGCTTGAATACTGGAAGATTTGGCTATCTGGATGAATTCATACTGCGAATAAAAGACCTCCAAAAGAGAAGAGGCTTTCTCCGTCCTTTTCACTGTAACAATTGGAAAAGGTCGAGACCGTTCGTTTGTTCCAGTTGCTTCCTAAATGGAAGAGGGAGTATGGTGCCTTCAGTCCTTAGTGTGACTGTGACACGTCCTAAACTATCACAAAGCTAAACCGTCAAAATTCAGCCCAGAATAACAATTCAGGATAGTGCAGTAGTAGCCATGGTGGCTTCGGTAGTTTCTGTGTGAACGACGGGAACCAGGTAGCCTCCTGTTGTGTCCTACAATGGTTTTTACATGGGATGGATAACAGTGTAAAAAGTGTAGATCACATTAGTTGTAGGCTTCACGAGATTCCAGTAATAACACCGAACCAACTGGTTGATATTATGTATAACTTGGAATATTAACTACTCAACTCAGTAAGTTTTATGACAACTGATTATTACCTCGAACTCCGTGATCGAAATTCACCAAGCTTTAGGAATAAACCGCACATCCGTGTGGCGAAGCATATTCGCGCCAGCATACTTTGGACAGAGCAGAAAAACGGGTGCGGATAATTAGTTCATGCGTATGCATTATGTAGTGACTTCCCAAAAACTCCTTTGCATGACACAATTTACCAGTATGGGGGTTCATTACGTGAGTCAGACTGATCAGTCTAGTGCTTTGGACACAGAATCCACAAACTTGATAAGCTCCTACAAGTTAGCAGAGAAGAGAGCTCATCAAGTACCTTGGCGCCAAATGACTGAAAGTCGTGACTAGCAAGCAATCAGTCGACGAGTCTAGGGCAATTGCTGTGCCACCGTTCCAGCCGCCGGGGCAACTACACAAACATGTGTGAACGGGTTTGTTTCTTCAAATCTGGTCACTCGGAGGCATCTGGTATTCGCTGGCGAAGTGCTGGTAACATACGCTCCGCATTTCAGATGTTCGAAAGCCACTGCTAATAAGCTCTAATAAGGATGACAACTGAGGTTGGTGTTAGGTTCCTCTGGTATAGACCAATTAGAATAGTTACACCAGGACTGCAGAGTGACTTGGAGACAAAGAGTGGCATTGTAGCAAGAAGCTAGGCAATTGGGAAAACACATATTCGTGCAAAACTTATATGTCACACACGATTGTTTGTATACCGTATGGAATCGGAACTGTAAGACAACCCTCAATCGCCCGTCTGCTGCGTGTCTTTCCTTGATGAACCTATACTTCGGGTAAAGAACTGGGACGGACGTTCCTGAAGGCAGGTCGGTCTCATTCATGACCTGCTGGAAAACTCTACCTCAGCTAGCCGTTACCTAGAGCTTTCTCAGCTGGCTATGTACTATTCAGTGGTTTGTTCTCATTTCGGGTCTCAGAAGTTGGTCCGTTTTGGCTTTCCCAGTAGCTGTTGCCTCCTGGTCTGCTTGACTGCCATTCTGAAGAAGTAGTCTGATAGCTGTTGCCCCCTGATTTTTCTCAGGTTTCATTGTACCACTCTATCCTGTCCAGTATGGTTGACAAACACACAAATGAAGGAGAAGTTTTGCGGATTACACCACTCTTTTAATGAGCTATGATATTGATTTGAACGTGTGTATATGTCTAGCTGTCAACTGTACGCCTATCCTTTAAATGCAGGATTTCGGTACCGTATGAATCTTACCCCTGGAGAAATGTGGAAGTTGGATGATCAATTTCTTTTGGACAGTTTGCATGATTTCCCCCCTGAAATGCATCATCTGGCAATCGAAGCTTCGTTTGACGTTCGAGCACCAAACAATACATATGTGAGTTCTTATTGGTCAATTTGTAGAGCCTAACCCCTCCCGTTGGTTTTCTTGCAACCTAATGAACACACAACAAATTTTCTTAACCTGATGCTCACCGATTAGCTAATTTAGACAAAAACATCCTGCGTAATTGATGTGCTATTTCTTGTGCGTTCGCTGTTACCTTATTCCACAGGCAGCCACAGATTTTGGATGGTATTACTTGAACCTGAAGAGGCAATGGTGTTAGGTGACCAAGTGGACTAGACCAACTAGAAGAATGGAAACCAGGAGACAAAATCATTCGGCTTCTTTCTTTTATATGGCTCTCATGCAGTACGAAGGAAACATGAAGTACCTTCAAAATGAGTGATCGTCAAGTCTAGACAAGTCTAGACAAGTGGAAAAGCCAGGCGTGGGTCAGAAGCGTTCAGCTGTAGGCTCAGCTGCTAAAAGTACATGTCAATAAATAGAAATACCGTTTTGAAATCGCCGCAAAATTCTCAGCGGCGTTCGACTAATGGCCATGCTTCATCAATATTCCTAGCTCAACACGATCTTCATTACCGGGTTTAGAAATACGGCAGATGGGCAGGTTAACGCATACAGGATTTTCCCAGTTTCTCTAAAACATACGGAATACCTAAATGAGGAGCATCTCCTCTGTCATCGCTTTCCATTTACTGCCACAGCCTCACAAAAAGCTCTTACTAGCTGTTTTCGCCCGCCAGATACTGTGTAATGCCTCAATGGAAAGGTTCGAACTCTCGATGAGGCTCTCTGGGTAGACCGGGTTCACGCTGGTTGTATGCATTAGTTGAATCTACTTGTTTATATCAGTTGAGATAACTTTTTCCCAACAGTTTTTAGGGTCTAAAATTTGGCTTGAATCTACAACTAAAGATTAGAACAGATAAACGAGTGCTTTGTATGGCATACGGAGCATTTTCAATAATGCTGATTCGAATAACAATTAGGTAAGGGCAAGTTTAAGCAAAAACCACTTGAGGGACATCCATAGTAAGGTGAACAACCTCTAAACATGAAGCTTCTTATGGCCGGACGCTTAAGTACAACTTTATCAAAGGTTTATTTCGGGACGGCTCCACTAGTTAACGAAATCCAAGGGAGTAACCATCCGACATTTTGTGACCTGCCGACTAGGAGAATCTCCTGGGGGGCATGGCAGTTTACTATAAGTTTTGGTGGTTGATAGTGGATCGCGCATACTTGGACCAATACAACCAGGTTTTACTCAGTCAAAACTTACTGGTCTTCGCTAGTTGTTAAGCCGTCGATTTTAAGCACGGAGTAACTAAACACGGCAAGTGCGAGTTGATGAGAACATTCATCTCAAAACGTGCATTTCACACCATTTCCATTCCTTCTTAAACCTGTTTCTAAAGTCAGAATTTCAGTCATTATCAGATATGTAGACGAACTTATAGGACTGATTGTTTGGCCCTTTGAGAAGATATCCTTTTCTTTCCCGGTAATTTGCGCCTTTATTGAAGAAACAAGCACAATTGGAAAACATAAATATTTCTGACAGAACGAAAAACGGAATACTACTGCTTGGTCCAAAGTTGGTAATCCAACGGCATCATCTTTACTGAAGAAGGCATAATGACCAACATGTATTGTCATGTTTTTTTTTCATTTTTGTCACCCGATCGACGACATAGCCCTCGTCGGTCGGTAACACTCCAATATCCCCATAGTTTTGAGCCCAGTGCCATGGATATGGAAGGCTCTTGAAAGTTATTTACTTCATGGTTTCATCGACTGACGGATGATCAACAGCATTCATAAGCTTACAATGCCATGCCACATTTAGTTTTGTTAAGGTATATCAAACTGTCTGTTTTTCCCTCGACAAATTCATCATATTAGTGCAAAACACCAGCCAGAATTATCGTAAGGGAGACAAAAAAGACACTGAATGTTTATGGAAAAGCCACACCCCCACCCCTTCCGTCTTCGGACTGTTCTCTTGGTTCTTCTTGTCTGGACTTTACTTAGTTGGCGAACACGTGTGGTTGCTATAGAGCTTGGAATATACTTCAGGTGAGATTTCGTCCTCTGAGCGAAGCCTATCTATACTGAAAATCCGAAAAAGACTGTACGGCTGTTTCATCATCATCAGTGTGAATCTCACGAAACCCCAAGGAATTTGAGGCCCGCAATCACCCGGCTAGCTGTCGAAGACTAAATCTTTCCGCTGCGAGTGAGTGAGTGATCAGCAATACGATTAACTAGCATTTAAACCGAATATGGCACCACTCATCCTTCAATCAGGAAATCCACATAACGTGCTCGCTTGTTGGCTGGATCCCCGAGTGACGACTTCTCAGATCAAGGTTCATTCGTCCTGTAAGTAATTCTTCTTTCTGAGTTACTCATACTCTGTTGGTAAAATGAGGAGATTTCAGAACTTTTCCAACTGAAATCTTCTCATGCTACCAACAAACTATGAGTGGCTTGGGGAGAACAATGATTCACACCACCAGTGAATCTTCTGTCTGAGAAGTAGTCACTCGAGGAGTCAGTCACTACGTAATATATGGTGTGGATCATGTGACTGAAGGGTAAGTGGCGACATATTCCTTGTACTTGTAAGCTAATAACACCGCTAGTCAGCTGCTCGTGACCGGACCGTTTAGTCTTGAACTAATAGCCGAAGGTTAACTAGTTCAAACTTGTACAATACACACTGGTGATGAATTCCTTGAAGGATGAAACAGTTGTACAGCGCTTCTTGGCTTTCTGACAAAGAATGACTTCAATTGTAGGTGTATGTCGCTGTATTAAGAAGACGTCCATCAACAATTTGTTTTGGTAAAGTCTTAAAAGGGCATCCAACCATGAATCAGCTAAACAGGCAGTTTTGTCGATACACTACAATACTCGTGCAAATATCTAGCTCTTATCTTCAAACATTTTTGCCCCTAGGTACTTCCAAATAGCTCTCTTGAATATGTGATTTGACTGAAAAATTGGGCAGGTTTTCTGCATGTTTGCTGTTAAATTGAGGTAAAGACGACCAATCCGTTGCGGTTAAAGCTTCGTGGCATAATTTTTTTCCCAAGGACAGTGTTCGGATAGGCAATAATCACATACCAAATTACCCATCGAAAAAGATTCAATCAATTCAATCATCCGGCAGATACTTTTGTGGGATTGCTGTTGACTGTTCTCTGTTCTTTTTCACCCACAATCAGCTTTTCCTCCACGTTGTAAATGTGACCGTTCCACAAGAATTCTCCTGGAGCTGTGTCCCAGATGAGTTGCTTGCGCAAAATGCACGGACCCAATGTCGCTCGATTAACCCGCTGGTATTCGCCACAAAAGAAAGCAAGAAAGAATATGGCGGTAAGATTCTCCATCAGTCGTGCGTCTGTTCGTCACATTCTGTTACTGTCCCAGACTAGGCTGATTTTTTCGCCTGCTACAACCCAAGAACCGGAGATTTTTGACAGTTGGCTTTTTGGTCAGTGGCAGAACTAGTTCCGTTTGGGGTGGGTTGACTTCACTTGACCAGCATTCACTGTGTGGTTTCGAAATGAATGTTCCAATTTTGCTAAAACATTTCATGGCTTAACTGGACAAAGGAAGTATTCACACAGTCTGTCTGTTTTGCAGGCAACACACGTGAGATGAGTAGATCAATGTAGAACGATTACTAAGCTTGGGTAATTCACTGAGTTTATGGCCTTTTGGCGTAGTGCAGAGAGGCAGTAATCTGACATAACAGGGGGAGTTGTGGATTTTCCTGGAATAGCATATTGTTAATTTGGTTTGATGTTAGTCGAAGATGAAAGTTTTGCATATCGATTTTACATTAGGTTGTGATGCAACTGAACTGAAAGTAACTGGCTTCTCAACAGAAGGCTTCCTTAGGTTACTTGCTCGAGTAGTGTTCGAAAGAAAACAGGTGTTTCGCATAAAGGTGACGAAGGATTCGGTGATGCAGCAACAATAGCAATGTCACGCATCATGCCGCGACACCATAAAAAATTTACCACCCTTTCCCCACCTGTGGGGTTTTTATTTCCTCAAACAATAACGATAGAATGTATTATATTTTGTTTTTTAATTTTCACTGGACAAAGCACACTACTGACAAGGTTGGTGGAAACTGTCCGATAGTCCACCAACGGCTTCATCCATCTTAGTAGGCGCAGTCCCAGAGGTTTTCCTTCAGTCAAAACTACGTTCTACTTGAATCCAAATTGCACTCAGCTCAAAAAATTCACTCGTTTGTATACCAAAGTGGATTTAACGGGTAACAGCCGAATCTCAGCTGAATCTCCAGCTTACGATTTTCGTCAACTGAAGGCAATATTGTTGCGAAGTTAGGAATGTCGCAGTGTACTGTTTAAGCGGTTCTTACAGCTGATAATGATGACACTGCTTTGTAAGCTGTAAGCTTTTCGACAGCACGTTTTGTCCTTCTTTAGGTTCATTAAGTGAGTACAGACCTTGAGTTGTCCTTCAGTAAACCTTGTCTTCTGATTTAACCTAAATTGTACGAAATTCGTGAAATAATCTCATTTGCAAGGTAATTTGGTTTCAACGCGCGAATTAAGTGAATCTCTTGTTCAGATGAGTGTGTTGTACAGGAAGGTCTCATTTTTCAGTTGTTATGCTATCCAAGATATCAAAATGTTTTCCCTGAGCTTATTTATTTTGGTGGTAACGCCGAAAGTAAGTAGCGTACCACCGATAAGCCGATCGACTTTACGCTTCTTAATTTTTCAGTAAACGTTCTTATTTGATCACAAATTATGAATTAAATCAGACGCGTCCATGTAGATTTCAAAACTTACGGAAAACGGGAAAAATAACGAAAATCGGGCGGAATTTGTTTACTACCTCTTTTGGTGGAAACAAATCCATAAGTTTAGCAGTCCAGTGTTAGTTTTCTTTTCAATACAACAAGCACTGAACTCAGATGTGCCTACGATACAATGGAACCATAGGAAGCACTTATCGGTGTCAAGATGGGACGCAATTTTAGATTCGAAACCTGACCGGTATAGTTCAGGTGTGGTGATATAATATACACATTATTGTAAAAAATTAGCCTGAAAGTTAAGCCGATACTGGCCTAATTCATCCAAAGAAAAAAGCGTACCAGCCGATCCTGGGCTTTTAATCACAGTAATAACTTTACTTACATGGAAAGATTAAAAATGGCAAACGAACTTCATGGAACCCCAAGTTTCGTTAGTTGTCACTGAAGGGAGAGCTGCAGGGGTGGATGATAGCCCCCAGTTGCCCAGACCATTGGGAATTTCCCTCATTCTTTAACTCGAAAGTCTGACCCACTAGGCAAATGGTAGTGGGGTTTCCTTTGTGACTCTGCCTAGAGCAAGGAACACAATAATATTACCTGCTTGGCTTCGAGGACTGCCTTAGACTGAGGACTTGCGGGGTAAGGAAGACACGTCTCACTGTTGATACCACTGTGTACAGCAGATACCTTTGGAACAACATAGGGCAGTTGGTGAGTCTCAACTCCACTTCAACTATGCTGGATAATGCGCAGGTAGTCACCGATAACCGGTGAACAATTGAAGAGGCCAAACCCTCCCAAACCTTCCTTCCTCGGAAGAAGGCAGAATAACTGCTTCCATAGATATGAACAGGATGATTGTCTGGCGGACCGACGTCTTTGCCTTCGCTCTCCTGTCACAAAGAACAGTAGCAGGGAACAGGTCTAGACCTTCTAGCATTATGATAATTCTTAGTGCGGATATTCACTGTTCTTCGTTTGATTCTTCTCCCTTGAACTTCCGAACCCAGTTGCTCCATGCGGAACAAAGTTACAGCCAGTGTAGCCCGCGGCACTATTGCAGCATCCAGGCCCAACCAACTCTTCAAGCTAACAGGAGGTCTGCCAAGGTGGACCCATGTGATGTTTCCATGACTCTGTGGAACTTTTGCGAATCATGACTAGTGGTGACAGTAAACAGTTTTCCCAAGATTGGCTCTAGCCAGAAATATTTCAGATGAATCCGTACAGAAATGCTTTATATGGAAATGGAAACCATTACCTCGAAAAGCTGGGACAACACCAGTGTCGAGCAGCTCCCTTCCCACTTGCAATGATTCATTCCTCACTGGACCGGAGGATAGTGCATAGCATTAGAAAGGAGGTCAAACTAAAGTTCTATTCAGTTTACTGGAGTCTCATCATGGTAAATACTGATACTGATCCGGTGCTTCCTAGGCCAATCATTTTCCTACATGTATTTGAAAACATTCTTGTCTGGTTGTCGCTATTCTGGGTGGAATAATTAGGGTAGAAAAAGAGACCAAGTCATACCCTACTTAGGGCAGGTCCTCTTCTTGGTGGCCTTTTTGAAAAGGGCTATTTTTTCCTCTAATGTGGAATGGTCCAATGGAACTTACGGAAGTAGACAAACTGTGTGCTTACATTGTCTGGTAGACCAATGATCCTGTCATTCATATAATCTTTTCGTTGTTTCCACTCTGTCACTGTGAAGAAACCGGACACTTTCAAAACAATTTCACATAGTGTTAATTCTTTATCGTATCAAGAAATTCCGAACATACGGCGAATCTACCACTTTGGGGCAAATGAAAAAAGCAAGTGTGTTTCGTTTTGAAACACGGTGTGCTCACAGAAATGCACTTTCTTTCTTCTACTTGTCTGGCGATGTTCCAGATGAAAGTGGCTTCTTGTGGTTCTACTGCTGAACGCTGGTGCATCGCAAAGTATGATTATGAAATGACTAGTTTACAGGACATGGTATGCACAAGGTGACAAAGGCCACAAACCTCCACTTGTTTGAGACTTCTTTCCAGTCTGCAGTTTACACAAAAACATTTGGCTTTTCTTTAAAGGTCGAACTTTGGTAGTAAGCAAGCGTAATGGACTGGTCTCAAGTTCCTCTTCCTACCTACCCTAGCGACGTTAAAGAAGACCATCTCCAAAAAGGAGCCGATTTAACGGCTTCGTTTTGTTGTCTTCTTGGAGAAATCCTGGAAGAGTGACCTCCTTCATCCAATCAATATGATGCCTGTTTGGAACTGTTACTCGGATGCAATTACCTAATAAAAAAACATAGAAGTAAAGCTTGTTTAATGGCAGTAATCAATAAATCGAACGCACTAGCTCGACATTTAAACGTGTAGCAAGAAATCGTCAGATGTTTGGTATGAAGTGCACGCTCTGCCGTGTGTCCGTCTGCTAAAAAAACTGACCAAGCACACACGGAATTCAGCTTACTTTGCGAACTTTTCATCAAAACCTCAATGCAAAAGCCCCTATCATGTATATATGTGGACACTACTGTGCACTTTCACATTTGGTGAAAGTCCAAAGGTTTCCCTTAAAATTCAGAGGCGGGGATCGCTTCTGCCTCCTTTGGAAGTTCAGGATACCAGCGTGCTTTTCCACTTGAGTCGTTCAACTCGTAGGAACCGTCACTCTTAAAGGGTGCTGTAGACCAGGGTCATTTTATGAGCTATCAACTATATTCTCTCGAAACCGTGCTCTTTTCAGGAGAGAAGCAAATTTTTTATCACTAAACTTCCTGATCAATTCATCTTGACCGATTCCGTGCGTACTCGCAAAAATGAAGCTAAATTCAGCATAACTGATGGCAAATCTTCACAAGATGTGGCACAATTTAACAAATATAACCCTTCTTATTTCTCCACACTAAAACCAAAGTTTACATGGAATCAGACAAAGTGCGGGGGCTGACAAGATAAGAATATGACAGGCTTTTCAACGTAATCTCCGAATTTCGTCTACAAACAGAACGCGTAAAATGCAGCTGAGCGTGGAATTGCGGGCGTTTCGAGTTTTTTCTCGTGTCAACGCCCAATGATAGATTAGATGTAGGATAGGTTTACGCACAAATACGGGATTTGCTTTCATACCGAGCTATTTTTCTCGAAGTTTGGAGAGAAAATCACCTGCTGTTTCGTCAATTTTGGAAAAATACTCGCCGATTTAATGGGAGAACACAGTGAACTTGACTTGGGACAGGAGTCTTTTGTAAAACAAAAGCCATTCCTCCGTGGTAGACTACTTCAGAAAAGAGGCATCCGGATTTTCGTCTTTTTCGTGATTGCCAGCAGTCCGCGTTCCTGTAACGCAGTGCTCGTACTCTTCACTTTAGGATCTTAGTATATTTCCGTGACCTATTAATCCAAACTGACACGACCGGTAAGCGGTTTAATCTTGGTGTACTTTTAAAACATAGCTAAAGTATATAGTAATTGTGGGAATGTGGGTGTCTACGTACTAACGGTTTACTAAAAGGCGGAGATGTTCAACGGAGATTGCAGAACGTTTCGCAGAAATTAAGTAAAGTGACTTCCCAGTTTTATATCTTTCCTTTCAGACGGTTCAGAAACTGAGGTTCTTCTTAGTACTTTCATAGAAGCTTCTGCTTGGAACTGATGTCCTGTGGGAGGCCCTTTAAAGTGGCAAAAACGACCATTGTAGGTGGTGTCTAGGCAAAAAGCCCTTCTAGCATGGACCAAACTGGAGCTTCCGGGTACACCTCATACCCTTAATATTCCACCTCTCCCGCCCCCAAATGTCTATCATCGGGGTAGTTGAGATTTTTCAAACACGACTAACAACTTTTTCCCTCACATAACACACTATCCATCTAACGGCGGGTGCTACTGCTGAGGCATGCGAGTAGTATGTGGTTTTCCCGTAACTCCGCCTCGCCTCTAATGGAAGGTGAACCCCATTGGGTTTATTACGGAACCTGTGGAACTGCTTTGCAGCGTTCGTTTACAAGTGCGTGATAGTCAATGAAATCCACGAAAGTTCAAGAAAACGCGTGAGGATGTTCAGTTTTTTTAAAAATAAGGTGCATACGAGCTGTTCACTTTCCTGTCCAATAGTTTGTAACCGTTTAGTTGGTGCTTGCTGATAAACAATTGGAAAAATTACACTCATCTGCCAATTAAGTCGGTATTTACAACAGACTCCACTGAATCCCAGCTGAATCTCTCGCTCATTATATTCCCTAACTGAAGGTGCTGAATAATAGCCGATTCATGCTTTAGTTGGTACTAACTTAATGACACCTAAGTCTTTTGTTAGCAGCAAAGTAATCTTTCAGTGAGTGGACCTGGTCATTGACGGTTAACATCTGTTTATGAACGAATATATTTTACGTCCTTTTTTTCTCTGAAGCAGCTTTAGTTCCCAGACCACACCACGTGCAATTCCTACTGGATTTCAGAAACCGGAAGAGATCAGATACAGGGGCACCCCAAGTAATTTTTAGCAAGCATGTTCTGCAATTCGATGGAAAATCAAATTACCTAAGTGGACCTGCTCAGCCTAAATGAATCACTTCTCCCAGGAAAATAATACGGGTTTGATAATGAGTAGTGGGGTAGGCCGTCTGTTGTTAAAGTCGCTGTCTCCGAATACACAGCCTGAGCTGTTCGATGTTGACATAACAGACGTTTTCAGACGAGGATACCTACTGAAAACACTTCACAGTGCCTAAAGATTGGTGTTAACTCTGATCAAATGTCTGACGTATTTGAGTAAGTTTGTTGGATAGTGCTGAACTGACAGCCTCGATTTCATAAGATGTGGTGTCCACTGACCGAAAGCTTGTCCGAAAACAACTGAATAAAACCACAATCTGGAAGTGTCCTGCAGACGGCATACGCTTTTCCATCGATGATATTATGACGTTATTAAAGCACCTGAAGATGTGTCTCAGTTATTAGCCTCACAGGCTCCAATATACCAAACTCTTACCACTAGCGAATTCTTCTGTGTGCCGCAATACTGGTAAATAGTATTAATGCCATTGAGGTCTAAAGGGTAACATCCATTAGAATTTCCAGTACGTAGTGTGTCAGGTAGACGTGATCATTTCCATACAACCAAATCTCTCTAGGCACGTTACCTCCGATTATTGGAGATAACAGAAATCCAACGCAGTGAGTGAATTCCTGTCAATTATATAGCTCTGGAGATCACAAGTGTAATCTACCGCTTATTTATGAGCTTTTCACCAGCATTACCACTAAAACGGAGAAAGGTTAACTGTAGCATTTCTGTTTTTTGAAGGATTTTAAACTACTCTGATAATTTGAAGTAGGCTAGTTCTTAGACAAATTTAACGAAACAATGGGCTTGACTGACCATGACTCATGTTTTCAAACTTTAGACATGGACTTCGTAATGGACAAACTTTTAATTCAGGATCCAGCATCGATTATTGATGGAAGAAAGACTATCTTTGAATTCTACTCCCATCTGAGCATATCTCCGTACGTAACTCCATGTCCCAAAGTGAGACGCTTTTGTGATCGATCTATTGGAAAGAACAAGTTGGAAAACAATCGAGAGTCGGATCGTGACTTTTTTATTCGGCAGTCTCGCATGATAATCAGGATCATTATTGTCTCGCCAGTTCAGAAACCTACCACATACGGACCGAACAGACGTTTGAGGTCTTCGGGAGAAAGCGAAGCTGAATCGAATGCAACATTGGGGAAACTTCGGAATCCAAGAAAACGCCAGGCACTGAGTCTCAGACTTCCTCAGATGCCAACATTTCACTTCCAGGTGACTGCCTTAAAAAGGATACGCTCAGAATGTAAGTTGTTGGAAGTGACTGAGGATGGTGTGTTGTACTACCACCAGTATTGCAATAAATTGACACCTTCTTGAATTACTATCCTTAACATGTCTGGCCAAATTTCCATGTTCAACTGATCGCATCCGTACAACTTTATGGTAGGCTAATGGAGGTCGGCATCGCTGAGGAAGAACCAGAACCAGATAAAATATTCCTGCTTAGACTTCATGTAGGTGTGTATGGGGGCTGGATCGCTTCGTGTTTGCCCAACATCCTTTGTGGTCACCCACCGCCAGCCTAGCATATTTGAGTGAATGAGGAAAGGAACCGGTTAAGTTAGGACACACCTAGTGTCAGTAACCTGTCACATTGAGAAGATTACTGTTATTCGCCCAGATGTGTTCTTTCTATATGTATGCAAACCGACCTGACTCAACACAAAATAGATGAAGTTGTAGAGATTACTCTCCTGACAAAGTTTAACTAGAGGTGTCGGAGTCATATGGGAGATTCTACGCATTCTACGACGGTATAACAGGTTCAGGAAAATGTGTTACACTTAGGTATACTCACATATGTCAATAAAACTACACGTGTATATCCATACACCACTCACGTGGTTTCTAAAGTGGTGGCTAACGCCCACAAATGTACCATGGCTTAACTTGATCTGCTTGGAATTGAGGAAGCAAGCGAGATGAGTAGGTGCCCCAAAGTCTCGAATTCTAAAAACAACAATTGACCGTTCAGCTGTAACATCCTTCCGGTGCTTAGCTACCATGCCACCGGAATAAAGTGCGAAGGCTCAGATACTGTCAGGTTGCCCGAGCCTAGACAGAAGCAGTGGAGATGCTGAGGTTGGGTTCGAAATACGTACCCTCCGGTCAGTAGGTTCACGCCTTAACCAGCGAGTTATCTCAAGCCCAATCTGTAGGGTTCTACCCCTGTGCGGTGGCGGACTGGCGTGAAAGGACACTTGTGTTGTAACAGGTCGGGTTTGTTTCGCCACAAATACAACTTCAATATAAATGGTCACCAAATTAGAAGACGGACTACAACAGTTCAGTTTACTGGATCATAAGAACATCATCTGACACAATCCAGTTGTAGGTTAACAAAAGGCGTCTGTTTTTTCGTTGCCAAAAAAGTTCAGTAAGCAAAGTTTCGTCAAAATGAACAGTTTTTCTTGCCCCTCAGTCACCAGTGCTCCTTGTGAAGACACCTGGACGACATGTGACGCGGAAACTTGCATTCCAAAGGCATTCTGGTGTGATAAAATTTTCAACTGTCCGCAGTGGCAAGATGAAGGAGCACATTGTGAGGAGTTGCGTAAGTCATGTGGTGGAAAAAGCATTCATCACTTCTTTATTTATAAAGCAACATGTGTGCATATTATCAGAATGAGAGAAAAAGGTTAATCTAAAAGCGCCTATGTAGTGTTCAAACCTATCGCACACACGCCCACTCGGTGCTGGAGTGTATTCACGTCACAGAGCCCAATATCCGGCTGACAGTTGCTAGTCTATCCAGCTAGTCCAGTAACTGGTCGGTTACATAAATGCTGCCCTCCTTTTTAAGGGGTACACTCAGAATGCAAGTGTATTCAAGAATTTATAAATGGGCAAAGTGTGAATTCAGGTTTGTGTAGTGCAGTTTGATAAACCCAAGTTAAACGCTTCATACATCGAGTGCTTCTGTGGAAGACCTCGTACTATTCTAGGGAGTTTACTTCCTTATATGGGATATACAAACTTTAAACCGTAAAGTTGTAGAATCTTTCTTCACAGTTCCAGCGGCTGGGGGTAAAGGAATCGGATACACGTGAGAATAATGCTTTGCTTCATATAAACTTGTTACCAACCACAAAATTAAAACGGTATCACATTCGTTGAACTGTTGGAATTTGATGAGGTTTACACTGTATACTGTTTATTGCAGGAGGGAAATACGGTGAACCAGTGCTCAAGAGGTTGCTTTGTTGAGCCCCGTCCCCGATGCTTTCTCATCCTCACTTCTATTTCAAGGTTCATTGTGACGTTTGAAACTCCCGAATCCCACTGCTGAGCCACAGGCCTCTCGTTTGTGATAGTGGTACATACCTGGATCCCATTGATACCAGAGATGTCTGTCGGCCGTACAACCAGCTGTTTACTGCTTGGTTTTTGATGTCTTCACTCCAGGCAATTCCGTCATAGGAAGAATCCGTCACTGAGCTTTACTAATTATTGAGACAGGTCCGAATCTGATGGTGTTGCCTGAGGTCCAGAGACTCAGCACGGAAGCTGATCAGTGGTCCCTAAGCATATGAGATTAAGTGGAAGCAGGCTACTCTTGTGCCTCGCAGCTCAAAGCTACTGTGATGCATTTAGCCTTTTCCGGCGTTGCAAAGCTAATCTACGTAGCGTAGCCATGTACCAGCATGATCAGCAACCATCTTTGTGAATGGCGGAATCCCTTTCCACAGATTCCCAGTGCATCACTGCATGAATCCAACGTCATTGATGAGATCGTATGACCGATCACGTGCCCACTATCGAGCCTCCGAATAATCAATCCCTGACCTTCTTTCTAAGAAACTGGTACTCTTCTTCACCACGGCAAACAGGTCGCGCTTTCCGTGGATATATACCTCTTGAAAGGGGTCCTAACTTTCCTTAATAAATAAGTTCATAACTAGTCAATTTAGCTACCTCTTCGGTGTCCCTCATTGGGATAGCAAGGATATATGCCGATGTCGGGTTCTCACGTTATGCAACCGTCCACGGGTTTGATCCATGCAATTCATAACCAGAATGATCAGAATTTGCGTTTAAGCACTTGAAAGGTAATCATATGAAAGAGTATACTATAGTTTACTAACAGCAGTATTGCGGCTAAGGAACCAACTCAGGCAGTTGGTGCTTCTTGTATAACGCCTGCTTCAGTAACACTTAAAGGATCGATGAAAGCTCGCTAGGCAGACCACACTCTTCTTGGGACCCGTAAGATGGACCCAAATATTCATCAAATGCTGTTCTGTAAAAATCCTCTCTGCACTATGGCTGCCTACAGTCTTTGTGAATGAAAGCTACCGCATATCACACCTGTTTCTGCAGCTGCCAAGATAGGACAGAGCAGTTTTTAGACACTTGACTTCAAGAAATTACACGGAAAAAACCACTGAGCGGTATGCAGAGGCCTATCTTTTAGTACCAATAAATGCCATATAATATTCTTTTATTGTAAACGGGAACTTGGTTGTCAGATGAATGGCCTTTTATTGCAAACGAGTGCTCCGAAACGTGAACCAGAATAACATTACATGAACTTTGATGTAAAGTTGCATTTCAGCCACTCGGTATTCCTACAGAAAGTCATGAAAACTCACCTGTTCCTAAGATAAAATTTGGCTTGAATCCGCAAGTAGTTTAAGTTACAAAGGGATCCGGCCTATCAGTCAGGCAACACAAATTCGTCAGAAGCAATCACGACGTTGCACCACCAACTCATGCATTGAACTTGGAAATCCTCATATCCCATTAGGGCAGTTCTCCTTCAAATCTACTCCATATGTTACCGCCGATTCGGGGAATCACCTTTTGACGTAGTGCATTCTAACTGGTGGGCCCCATGCATATCGGCAGTTAAAATCCACTCTACCACCACCCGAATAATCCTTATTACTAAAATAAGCTGCAGAGGACGAATGCCCTCCCAAGGTGTTAGGTGGGGTTCTTAACCAAAAGGGACTCTCTATTTTCAAAAATGTACTACTCAGCTCCGTGGAAAACTAACTTTCTTCCCCCAACCAACAACTTCTTCCGTTGTAAAATCTCTTTCGGAGGAAATTGTAGGTGCTTGACTACTGTTTGCATTCATTTTGATCAGACCTCGCATTAATCCTATGATGACGCTGCCAACAGGCAGGCTAAACCCACTAAAATGCAGTGTAGCCTGGTTTCACTCTTGACGTTTGCATCCTGCTGGTCAAGTGTAAACTTTTTTGTTGGTAGTGCAAGGAGATTTGGGAAGTTTGGTGGAGATTTCGTCCCGGCCGCAAGGTCGTGGGTTCGAGACTCTGGGGTTTCGTGAGGTTCCCAATAAGGATGAAACAACGTGCAGTGCTTCATGGCTTCTCAGCGTAGATTGGCTTCACTTATAGGACGAAATCTCTGCCAGAAAACTTTTGTTTGTTCTTCCCTAGACGATAAAATTATCCAAAGTTTCTCTTACAAGTAGAAGATGAAATCAACACAAGAAAGTTTTCCCGGAATTTCGACTTTTTCGAAATTTATCACTAAATTTTACACGTAATAAATCGCACATCTCCAGATTAAAATAACATTAACGCATCACGCGACTGAATATCTCTTTCATGTTGTTCTTCAGCCAAATATGAAGGGCAGAACCTACCCATAGGTTCGACTGCTTGATATAAGTTATCACTCATCAGATGTGGTTCTTCTAGAAAATCGTGTTCTGGTAATCCTTTGATGAGTATTTGTTCAGCGGCGGCACTCTTTCAGGGCATAGCTAGCATGCAACCCAAAGGAAGCAAGAGTGCTAAATTACTTAAGCCCCGGCAACAGAAGTCGAGTCCTAGCGCAGCTTGGCCTCAACTACAGAACGAAATCTCCATTGAAAATCTCAAATCTCCTCATACTACTAACAATCTATAAGTAGCTCAGAGGGTGAGTGAAACTTCCACCTGAGAAGCCCTCACTGGAGGAGCCAGCCAATACTATGATCATGTGATGTGGATTCCGTGGTTGAAGACTGAGTGGCACCATATCTTATCTTATCTGTGCGAGTTGATCACACTTCTGATCAGCCGCTCGTGGTCAAACGGTCACGTGTTCAACCTACCAGCTGGAAGGTCGCGGGAGGTTCGTGAGGTTCGTTAGATGCCCACTGCTAATGCATCCCAGAAAGGATGAAACAGTCTTCCAGCATAGATTAGTTTCACATACAGGACAAAATCTCTGTTGACAAGCAGAAAACTACGGACCTTCCCTTCGGTATTTTTGCGACTTAACCGCTTAGTTACGTCGAGCTGTGACGGGTGTTCATAGCAGACTGATGTCAGCAAGCGGTTAGCATGGTTTGCTTGGGACTAGGCGAACCACAGTCGATGACGTTGTGGAACAAAAGTGTCTAGAGTGAAACAAAAAATGTTGACTTCCGCCCTCAAGTTCGACTTTCTTGTTGCCTTTCACAGAAACGCAGGTTCTCATCATTGCAATAATGGTATCGGATTAAAGTGCTTTGGAAAGCAGCACGTTATCGAGTTAAGGAGAGTGAAACGAAATGTAGCAATTGGTATATGTTTGTCGGCAACGAAACCACTTTGATTTGGAACCCAATTATTTTATGAGATAAATACAATTCCAAGTGCTGTCCATGTGATCATTTCCTATTTCTGTTGACACTGAGCTTCTTAAGGGTTAAGCAGTTGCACAGCACTGGTTTATCGCTCTCAGTGCCGAACGTCCGCTCCTAGGACAAAGTATCCCACCGTATGTGCTGGATATTTCCACATATTTTGGTGTTCAGCACAGCCCACTGCACTCCTTCTTGAAAAAAGCGAGGACCACTGCTCTAAATTGACTGTTTTTATGCATCTTCTCGCTACCTAACCCACCACAGGTAACAGCAATAATGATGCGCACAAAAGCCTGACGGAGTTGCGAAAAGAACAAGAAAAACGTGAAGCAGACGCGGAGCAGTTGGCAGCTCAGACACTTCATCTTTCCATTCTTGGTAGCCTCGGACTCCTTTTGACATTGATCACGGTCACGTGCATCGGTAGGTCCCAATTTTCCAGCTATCATTTATGGTGCATTACTCTATCCTCCGCCCTTCGAAGCAACAGATTTGACAGATTCCCAGTGTTCCCTTGAGGGCGGTATTTCCTAGTGGAAGAATGATATATAATAATCGTATCGCACGCATTCCGCATTATGGTAATGAGCCTTCGTCTCTGTCCAGGTGTTTGTCCGAAGCTTCCGTGAGGTTCAGATGGAATTTTCCACTGAGTATGATGTTCAATACGCTTGCATATCCGTGATTCAGACGTCTATATCTGCGACAGGCTAAACTTGTTCAAAATTTGTCAGCCTTCCCATTCAAGTCATAAAAAAGTTATTTTCTCATCCAGTCGAAAATAAGTACGATCCTTGACGGAATGCCACTCATAATGATGTTGTCGAAGGGTTTTCGGTAACCTTTTAAGTAGTGTTCCGTCAATAAAATGTACTGCGATATCTCGAATATCGCAGAATCTAAAACACGAGACAGCCTTTGCGCAGCACATTTCGTTGAAGAATATCGTAAACGAGTGATTTAGCTGGAATCTGGTTGAGTCTTCCTTTAAAAACCAAGCTGATATGCAATTAAGTGTGCATTTCTCGAATATCTAAGAGTAAGTTGACACGAAGATATAATCTTGTATGACAATGAAAATAATGAATATTATCTGGAAATGGATGACGTATCGTGCGTTGCTTCGTCCCATCCTTCAGGTGTACTATCTGCAGCCGATATTTCAACGTTAATCGACTCCAACGAATGATGCTGTGTCTGTCTGGGGCCAGAGTATCGGCTAGGCCAAATCTTGCTAGAAAGAGTTCATTATTATAGAGGGTTGATGTGTCAGCCGTGCTTATGACATGAACCCCTTAAAGCGATAGTCAATCAATAAATCTGCACTGGTTGTGGACCAGCTGGCTGTTGATCTGTTTACCGAGCTTGGCAATTTGCTTGCAGAATTTTCATCACCAAACCTCACGCTCAGCGGACAGATCAACAGCCATCCGATTCATAACCAATTAACGCGCCCGAGCAGCCAATATTTTGATGTATTGCCAAAAGGTCTGTGTGAATTGCACAGCGAAGTTCCATCGTGCCGTCTCTTCTCAGGGTGAGTATATCGTCAGTCTGGTCAACCTGAAAGTATTTGCGTCTTCATTTAGAAGCGTTTGTTTCCTGGGATAAGAATTCGAATAGGAAAACTTCAAAGCTCCGGAATAGTCTCTTCGATGGAAGTATTAAACCTTGAGAAGTTCCGTCGAGAGTACAGTATTTTGAAAATTTTCTATAGAGGAAAATGTTGGTAGCTCAGGTAGCGTAGATGGCCGTTGGTTTGTTCGCAGAGCTGGGCAATCTTCTTTACCCTTTATGGAGACAAAGGAAGATTATTAAAACCGCTTTTATAGGGTCGTCACAGAATGTTCCACAAGTTTGTGCTAGAACCTCCGCGAGGGGGCGAAAAGCGTCGAGCTAAAGATGCTCGATCTAGATTGGCTGACATTCTCACCAATCAGAGCATGCCTTCGTTTGGTCAGTAGCCAGCACGTGACACACCCGTCCAGTTGACGTACTCTTCGGTTGTTAGGTGCGGCAGGCCTCCGGACACAGGTCTTGACTTATTTGAACGCAGTTGACACTTCAGAAATCAAAGTGTGACATTTCGAGTAGTTTAGACGTCCTATAAAGGTAATCGTGCAATCAGCGAAAACATTTTGATGCACGGGTTATTTAAAACAAAAAGCCGAAGGATACGAAGTACACACACACAGAGCCGCGCAGAAGACGAGGATCGGATGGATGCGGACCTCTGCATGTGTACATTTAGTATCAGCTGCCTAGCTCCCTAGCCTGACAAGGACATCATGAGAATACTAGGTCTCGGATAATAGGTAAATGTGCTTCTGTCCAGTGAGAAATAGCCTATCAGGTAACCAAAAACGCCTCCGTCTTGGGGTTGTTACTTGCTGTGAAGGTTCTACGTAAAACCACGGGATTCGAGAAGAACACGAGGTCTGTCAGCTCCAGAGAGAGGTAAAATTATACTTCGCAGTATCCCACGGATTATACGCTAACAAGGATCTGACAACCATCCCACTGTGGCAGCCACCGTCGTATCTGCAGTCCCCTTGTTTTCATTGTAGACATACGACAGGGCACATTCTAAACCCTTACCTTACCAATTCGTCCCTCCTCCCCACTATTTCTTCCATCGCACGAACGCAGAATTAGGCTTTCAACATTCCACTAGATACATCACCCAGCATATGGTGCATCAAGGCCTGCAGTCTGTTTAAAAGCCACCCAAACACTGTTACTTGGGTGATCCACTCAACCAGTGATGATTGTTCGCTTGAATGGCTTCAGTTCTATTTAGTTGGTACAACAAGGCAGGTTAGTATAAAAGCATTCACAAAGGACAGCAAGTATTCGGTTGGATGACTTCACTCCTCAGGGTTCCACGGAATAACGGGAATACAATCCGGCAGTTTGTGAACAACATTCATAACAAAAAGGGCTTACAAACCTTCATTTAGTTGGTCCGAAAATATTCTGTAAAAAAATCACTGCATCCATAATCAGTCATTTTTTAATAAATGTCGATAGTCTACAAAGCGGTTCTTTCCCCGTGATTGTTTGTATGGTGGATCCTTATTAAAACAAACCGAACTTCCAAAAGTGCTTCGCTCTCAGGGAATGTTTTCTACCTGGGAGTCTTGTAAGACAAGAACATCTTAATGCTGGTTTCCTAAAAGCTTCATTTTGAACTTCACGTATGGTCAAGTGAGGCGCTCTCCCTTTTGGGTTGCAAGGAGGCATCCGTAGGTATGGTGCTTTGGCACAAAGTGAATGTAGTGATTTTCCTGGTAGGTTTTTATTTCTAGGGCGAGTGGCGCTTCATCAAAGGTCCTACCCCGCAGGGATAGTTATGAGAATGGTACAGAATCTATTCTAATACTTGCCACAGAGTTTCCGAGATATTTTTCTATTTGTATTGGTGCTGATGGGGAAACTCCCAACTTCAGAGTGAGTATTTAGGTCATCTCGAAATATATTGTAACTGTTCTTTGGTGGCCAAATCATTGAGATTGTACTTTGTTTTTTTTTCAAGCGATGACACTGCGGCGTCGGAAGAAAGAACAAATACGACATCAGATCAAATTGAAGGAAAACTCGGTTCAACCGGCGGGTTCGTCTCTTCGACCAACGCCCAGGCTCAATCACGTCATGTCAGCCGGAGTTTTGCTCGAGGACAATAACATTGGTCCGACGTTAGGAAGAGGTGTCCGAGCCATGCAAAAGTCAAACCATCTACTGAAATCAAATTCTATTCAAGGTCGCGATCGCTTGTGCGAGTTCTCATTAGGTTTAGACGACCAGAAATTAAGTAACCAGGTCAACACCAGCTGGAATAGTACGGATAGCGTAAATGCCCCGCTCTTGTGGCAAAGAAAATCGGTTCCGACAAATAGCGGTGGTGGAAAGACAGCGACCAGTCATCTTATCGGAAAGTGGAATCATACGACACCGGCGAATCTCGTCCTCAAAGATGGAATACATTGGGTCACCAAGAAAGACAGGGATATTCATCCGAAGTCTGAAACCGAAACAGCCATCACGCAACCAACCAATCAAGCTGTTCATAGTCCCTTTCGGGGGAGACATCGCGGGGTGGTTGTACCAAGCCAAACTCATACGGTTGTGTCTGTTACCCCAACAGTCGGTTTGGAACACCACGTGACTTCCACTGAAGACCCAATGCAACGAATCCCAACAATGACCCGTCCTCAAGCGCCTGTTATTGCTCAAGGTTTGTCCAGTCGACGAGTGGAGGAAACTGGGTTGGGAACTCCAAGACATTCGAGACGAGTGGAGTCGGTACATAAATTGACCGCTGGTAAGTTTTTTCTGATGCTTTCTCATTGTTCACACAAATAAGTATTCAATAGAGTAAGGGAGTTTCTTACAGGTATATTTAGTAACTGGTTTGGTCAATGAGGAACTACCAGGGCAAGTACAGTGGTCCATCCACCCTAAAGCTCTTACGGCGAAAAGTCGTTTCTCATTTAGGAAGAATTTCGTTTGGAACGGTGAGAGATACACTGGAAGTCACTTTGCGTGGTAGGCACTCCAGCACTAGCAAGGGACTTTTGTCTCGTGAAGAAACGCTGCTTATATTGGAGAGGCATATAATCGCACACACCTGGTCATCACCTTCATCAGCTACAGTGTGGTTGCATGATGGGGTTGCGAAAACAAAACTGATGGGAAACGTTCATTGGGCTGATGTACGCCGCAAGTAGGGCTGTCGTTCCACAGAACGAAGTCTCCATAGGGACCTCTGGGAATTTCCGTGCAACAATATCCTTATCTATATTCATCTTTTGGTTTCATTTGCCATTGCGTTGAGTTTGCAGTCGGATACTAAACCGTGGTGCAGGTCAGTTCGGTGCTGATCCTGAACATTATTAGGCATTTCAAGTGTGTGGGGAGAATCAGCGCGCTTCACGGTGTGATGTCGCAAACAACTACGATAACCACGTCTCTAGGAGAAAAAAATGAATAACAAGAATTGCAGAACATCTATGTGTTCCAACATTTGTAGGAGAAATTAGGAATCAGCATAAGTGTGAGTTTCCAGTAACAATAGAATGGCGTTTAAACCATGCCCTTGTAAGCAGGGTCGAATAACCCAACGGGCTGGACGGAAATCTCGTAGATGATTATTAGGGTAATTGTCACGTGAGTACGTACAGTGGTTTAACAGGAACTCCCTAATTACTCAAGGGAGTCATCCGGAAAGTAGGCTGCTGCATGTGGGCGTTATCTGGTATTCTTGAGTACGTTTGGTAATGTACTTGCATTTCCAGCCAAACACCGCTGCCTTGTGGTTAGGCTTTTGAGCCAAAGGCTTTGATTGA
>SJOL01008692.1:431132-455035 GCA_004794785.1 Opisthorchis felineus
GCATCAGTGTCAACACTGATATTGCTGCCTTTGATGATGATACCTGCTCCAGTAGAAATATTTTGTCGTTATAGTGTAATGTAGATCTGCCACCGTGGTACTTGTCAGATACTCGGGGATTTATTTATAGCGATTTCGCAAACTCTACGTTCTCTTCACCTTATTTTCACATACTTGACTATGTAATACAGCCTCTTATTACAAACCGACATATGAGCATTGAAATAGCGTGTTCCTGCTAGCATGCCTTACCCAGTTTTTCATTGGTTCAGTCTAGACGGATTTTTTGAGCCAGCGGTCTTGGCTATTGGTTCCTCAGGCGATCAACCAGACTGCCGGCTTGGTGTTCGGTCGCAGGCCCAACTGAATGATAACCTGGTGCTACCATAGAGCTCGGTCAACAGCATGCCAATCTCCGATATCGTTTTACGGAAAACAATCGAGTAAACCCCGTGAGGATCTCGATTAATCCGAAGCTTCTGTCAACAGACAATGGTTCTGGTTCTTCCAGAAAGATACGCTTTGCGCACAGTCTCATTTACTTGATAGGACAACTTATTTCAATATCTTGAACATCGTTCCAACCGATAAATATGAGATGGCCTCTGTGTAGAAAATGCGGTTGAAGAATTTCATAAAAACGAGAGATTCAGTTCAGTCTCCCGTTAACAAACCAAAGTAATTTGCAAATGAGTAGATTTCGCTAGCTGATAACAATTTAGTGTTCAAATAGAGCTTGAAATTGACGAAAACTTGGGGACTGTGCCTACTTGGTGAGCGGCAAAAACAGCGGAAGCAGTAGCGGGCTGTCGAAGAGTTTTTAGCGGCCTTATGAATAGTGCAGCGGATTCGGTCACAATCTGTATGCACTCCATTTTCACTTTCTTGCACTTTAGCATTTCGCTTTGTCCACTTTCCGACGGTGATGAATGGCGAGCTTTCACTGAGTGCTTTAAATGCTCTTGAGCTCCATTCATGATTGATAGCGGTGTAGATCTGACCTTGAAATCCACCATTCAAAGAAAAGGCACATTCCGTACATCACTTGTGTGAATAAACTGATTCCACAATATCGTCCTAAATTGTTTTGGCCGTAATAGAGTTTCACGTAATCACGCTATCTTGGATGACATTTTGATGGTCTTGTGCATTTCACCCGAGCAGTGCTCGTATTCTCAGTAACTAGCTGGACTTAAGCAGACTCATTCAAAATTTAAGGTTTCTGAGTTGAGATATGTAGAAACTGTAAGTTGTCGTAATGGCATTTCGCGCTCTGTAACAGTGTGAAAAGGTAACACGGTAATTCTTAATGAACCCAGGTTGATCTGCGGTAATCAGCCGACTATAAACGCATCCCCATAGGTCCCTTTTATCCTCGATTCTCAAATACAGTACTGTGATTGGAGTCATGCGGTCACCTTTAATTATCAGTTCTCACTTTATTAGGCGAGTTCGTATTCCTTCGGTTGAAGAGAAAAAGCAATAACATTCTCACTGGAAGTGTCTGCGCGGAGTTAGGTAACTATCCACCGGCACGAGTCCTATGGATGGTTTAATCTGATTCCAAAATGCGAATCACCTATTCACGAATCCTTCTAGATCGTATCCCTTTGTTAGTTGGAATGATGACGGAGGAGAAGGATGGTTGCTAGAATAGAACGTTCTTCTGTGGAGGAAAGTGCTCAACATTCTGAAGAATTGACTGTGACATTCTCTCTTGGCCGGTGATAGCAAAGTCAACACACATTAGTTCACAATCAAGCAATTTGTCTGGATGCTCGCCCAAGGCAGTCTAGACCTCATCTCATTCGTTTTTGAAATGGGGTCTAGTGACGTTATGAGCGTCCTCTTGAGCTTAGTATATATATACCCAAATCTTCGTCTCCATTTAAACTATCGATCTTCAGGAGGCAGTGTTCGAATTGCGCTTGTCACTCAGAATAAGGTCACGTGGTACAACTCCAAGCTGTTAAGGCTGAATGGGGCTTTGGAACACACAACTGATCAGCGATCCGTAGTTCAGAAGTGGACTGCTCAGATTCACAATCGAAGGTTCGAACCAACTTCAGACGCTTTGTGAAGCAATCTCTACAAAGGTAAAGTCACGCTAAAACGCTTACGAGCTATCCACATTGTTTCAATAAAGCGACTGAGTCTTGTTTAAGTGAGGTTCACACAAGTGAGCTCGACAGTCGTGTAGTGTTGGGGCTAAGGGTGCGAACTCCTGTGGCGGAGTCCTGCTAGACCGACATTATGAGCCTCAATCAGGGGTAAATGCCTGGTAGAGTGCTCTTCCAGGACATACACTCTGTACGCTACGGACGCAGTGACTTCCTTCAGCCCCATTTTTTGCACTTTGATTCTCATCCTGTGTCCTTGCTGATAAAATGACATACGTACAACACTTCAGGATGGGGGTCCGCAGAAAGTTTGAAGGCACCTAGGCGGCGATCTGCCTACCGGTCATTGAAACGTAAGTCCTCTACGTTAACCACTTGGTTATGCGTGCGAAAGGATGCCCAGCTGATAAGTAGCTTGCGTAAATGGTGCTTACTACGGCCTGTTTTGATCATCCAAATTGTCCACACGTGACCGAATTCGTCTGAATATGTTATAAAATCCAAATGTACGTGACGAAACCTCCAGGGCCTACGGTGTGCTTCAGTCAGCACTAAACGCTAAATGGAGAGGACACCAATATCGGGTCCCGTTTTACCTGCTCACAAAGAGTGAGTGCCGATAGGCAATGAGCTTCATTCGGAAGTATGCTGCACTATTGAAAACATCCTCTGTTCTTGAAAAAATCCATGGAGTGTCTTAGTTGACCTTAATTTCATTTCACCCAAATATCGGTATCGGGTCGCAGCTTTAGCCCTGCTTTGCTCTGGTCAGTACAGTGCACCAACACAAGCTGATTCAGCTGGGTGACCGGTGTTGAACACTGGTCACTGACTTGAGTGTACCTTTAACTCACCGGATTAAGCACATATCGAGTTTCAGTTAACCTAAAGCCAACAAGTAATCAACTCCTTATCTATGGGATTTGAGGATACGGCTGTCTGCCGACCGTGACTGAAGAACTTTATGCACATACTTCTCTCTTCACTAAGGGCTTTCTACCTCAACACTGTAGTGATAAGGCATGTCTGCCGTATCAGTCACATAGATGGCAATCCGTAAACACTACCGCTATTTTCAAATACAAACCAAAAAATGACTGGAATAGGAATGCAGCTGCTCAGCTGCCGGCTGTAAACTGGTCGAACTTGGTGTGGAAACCCTACCCGTTAACTCGCAACGGGAGATGAATTTCGGACAGCCCGGTGACCAAGGTGCACTGGGATATGGCTCCAGATTTGCACGTTACATCAGACTACGCTGGTGGACCCTCAAGCGCAATGGGTGATTCCACCTCCATTTTGCGCTGAGCCATGTGTGCATCCAGCTGAAGGCCCTGAACTCGTTGTAGACTCAAGGTAATAAGATCGGAGGGTGAACAGGCGAGGGCCCAAGTGGGAGCTACTAAATGGCTAGGGCTCACAGCGTATGCGAAGAATGTTCTGGTGGCGCACCCCACTCAGAAGACCAAATGGTTAGCTAGCGTTGGTCATTATTTACCTCGATTAGCGCAACGATGGTCACTTCTGACACCTTTGCAGGCCCAAACCTTTGGGATGTCCTGACTGTTAAGGTACGCTATTTGCAAGTACATATACATATGAGCTATACAACAGTAGAATTCAGTCGAATACAATACAACACATATATAAAAATGTAAGATAACAATGAAAAGCAGAGGTGTTTTTCCGGACAAAAGCGAGGGCTAACACTTACGCCCGACAACACAGCCATTTTATGGCTCACGCACCCGTAAGTCCAACGCCCATCTTGCCGCATTCTGATCTGTCCGACTCACCTTATTTTAGGCTGCATTTTTATTGGTGGTCTGTTAACCTAGCATTACTGTGAAGTTTATTCCTCCTAACTACGCACTTCCATTCAGAAGAAACTACAGTAAGCGTTTCCCGTCGCTTTATATGGGATCATCTTCTAAGAGAAGGGACCCTCGTACGAAAGTAGACGAGTTGTAGCCATCAAAATGTAGATGCACCGGCGTCGTGCCCTGTCTAAATAAGAGTTAATCACACTGCTGAGCAGCTACTCGTAGCCAGATGGTTAAGTGTTCAAACACTGTCCGCAGGAAGGTCGCGGGTTCGGAACTCCTTCTTGGAGCTTCGTGAGATGCGCACTGCTGATGATCTCCGACAAGGATGAAACAGCTGTACAATGCTCCTCGGCTTTTCAGCATAGACTGGCTTCATTGACAGGGCGAAATCTCTATTGAAAAGTACAAACATCATTTCGCTCTTATTCATTGGCTAGCAAGCTTCAAGAATGTACGAACATCTGCCGGCCACGCAATGAACAGGTGTACTCGCCTGTACCTAAAATTGCATGTTTTGATGAGTTGCTTTCTGTCGAAGTGCACAGACACCTCGATGACAGGCGAAAAGGTCTAGCATTAATTTCGATTCAAATCACCCCCACTGATTTCCGCTAAAGGTCACTAATTGCTAGTAATCATCATCCCTCTTGTTAGGCATAACTAAATGATACTCATAACCCATGGTTCGTAAGATTATGATCCATTTTATTGAATAAGTGAGAGGTCTCAGTCATCTTACAATCCATTGTGGGAGGGAAAAATCCGGCGATGAGTTGGAGGTTCGGTGAATCGAACACCAATGAGTAGAAGGACACTAAATTGAATTTTGGATGAATTAAATTTAGGCCTTAGTAGCACTTGATGGGAGTGAAGACCTGTACTCTACTCACTTTTAGAAAGTTGTGTCTGTGTGAAACATTAAAATGTAATTGACAGGGCTCAAGAATTCTCTGGTAATTAAGTAAACAACCATAATTCCATTCATGAGTAGTTTAAACTGACTTGTGGTTGAAAAGACTAAATCTCCTTCAAAGAGGAATATCTGCACGAGACTATGGCTTTAATCGGTCCCGCGAGTGTTCTTTTTAAAGAAGAAGAAATTTCAGGATAAAGAGTGATCATAAATGAGATTTCCTAAAGGGGTCCAAGGTCATTGGGAACTGCAAGGCTGTCGAAAACTTCAAAGCCGATGATGAACTTAACGGCAGGATGGCGCTAATGAGTTCATTGTTCTCCCTGTTCGTCCACAGGTTCTCCTTCCGGTGCCCTCTGGGTTAGCGGACCCTCAGCCCGACCCATTACAAATGTGGAACTGCGTGACACTGGCCGCGTCGACGTACAAAGCAAACGTTCGCAGGTCGAACAACAGCCAAAAACTACGGTTCGGGCTCTGTACGACAATCAGCGGCAGTCAAACAGGGCGACAGCCCCTCAACTCCAGGAAAAACACATTGCTAATTGCCGCCTTATTAATCGCACTCAGTCATGGGGTGGTGGGTTACGTTTGGCCGGAGTCGATCCGATATGCAACGGCAAGTGGGAAGTTACACATTCGTTCGACTATGCGGAATCTCCATTTGAAAGTACTTTGGCACCTAGGAATAAATCACTAACACAAGAACGAAAGACCACCCGGGATGTAAAACCGCGTGCACTAGGTGCACTTATATCATATACGGAACCCGGATCATGGCGCCCAAAGATACCATACGTGAGCATGCCGGATATGAATGGAGCAATTGCCCGTCAGTACCAACGCAACGCTGAAGCCATGTCGATGGAGCCTAAATCTCAGGGCTTCATGCTGAGTGTTCTGGACTGCAAACCACCTTCGGCAAAAAAACCTCGCATGACTGATCAACCAACTGAGGAACAGCAATGGGTCCCTACTGACTATGTCACGGACAGCGACGAGGAGCTTTCAGCGGGCACGGCAATCATGGATGATTATGGCTCGGTACTCAGCGGGTCAGCGATGCCAGAAATTCAGGAAAACCCGCTTCGAACCTATTCGAGCACAGGGCTAAAGATGGACATTGGTATTTTGACCGTTAAGGCCTCGGCTATGGGTTCAGCTGACAGTCCAAAGCGTTTGGTTCCCCGATTGTACATAGAACCAAACTGCAACACAAATGCAGATTCCAACAGTCCGATTGACTTGGTCGGTGGTGATCAGATTAGCAGCAGCAGCGGCGGTGGTCCATTCTCACCGGGTTCGACAGTTCCCACCAGTTCATTAAGCAATTCCAACGGTCACTCGGAAAGTGAGGATCCATATAGGTATTCTAGAGGTAAGTACAGTTCATACCAAAACGTAACACTTTCCACAGAGGTCTAGTGAGCTCTTGACCTGGGTACATAGAGAACCCGAATAAAGAGATCTGGATAACTCTTCTGCCTGACCAGTTAGTTAAGCTCGATCCATATAAGGAGTCATATAATGCGTGATGCAGACAGCATAAGATCAAAGCGTCACCATAGAATCCAACTACTGAAAACTTGACGTGTCTAATGTGTTGCCAACTTCATGATATTCGAGTTGGGATGACAGGTCACGTTATGATCAGATCAGTTTTTCAGCTGCAAACCGTGTACAGAAGTAAAGTGATTCCAGCTGCTACACTCAAGCCAGAAACTCGCGGTTCTTCCGTTCTGAGACGTTTGAAAAGGAGCAGAATTTCGTTGAATTTTGAACTCATCAAACTGTCCTTCGGTGTTTTGTTTCGCCCGTTGTGATTAGCTCACACAAGTGTAAAGTAGTCGGACAGTTGATTGTCAGACCGAGTTCAATAATCGCCAAAACGTAAGATTGTAATTTACTTGGATGTTATTTGACTGTTTCCTCCCCCCTCTTCCCCCGATGAATCTGACGCAGTTCCCCTTCTTCTCTTTGGTAGCTTCTCAAAACGAATACAGTAGTGAATCGGATACCCAATCACAACCCCACCTTAATCTAGACCCACTGAATACAAGAACCTCGCCAAAACTATTTGCAATCGAACAGAACTCTATGTCTCCCAACCAAAGTCCCTTGCGGGAAAGTGAAACGGTGTTCACTGTCCGAACCATGATTCCAGATAATAAATCCTGGTTCAAAAAAGCGTGCGCTGGCTCCACACAACGGTCAAAATCAACGAAGGACGCTTTTGTATACGAATATGAGGCATGAAACCCTCCTTGTTTTCGAATTATCTGTTGTACAAAACAAGCAAGCAAAAAAACAAGAAGCGAAAAATAGCATTATTAGTTCAAACACCTTTTTATCCCCTCCCTTCAACCGTATGCCGTTTTCCGTGTTATTTTTCGAAGTGCCTGCCTACTCTCCGCCCTAGAACTACATTCATGTGTGGGCGTCTGTGCTTCTTAGAGTTAGTATTTCCGTCCTCTCCTTTACACAAATTAACGCCCCTCCAGCTTAGTGAGATACATTTTGGGTACGCACAGATTCATGCCACAATCCTCACCAGTGCCTCTCCATCTTTTCGCAGTCAAAAACCGCAAGCACACATGCAGCTAGCGCACACGCACATAGACAGAATGTGTTCGGTATTCTCCTCTTTGCGCATGTCTTTTTGACCTCGATTTTTTAAACTAAGCGAGTATTCAGGTCCAGATATGCCATAACTTGCCTTAGCCAGAGTGGGGTTCTTCCAAGTGGTTCGATGACTACGACATTATTCCTGCTGTGTTTTAGGTACACGTCTCTTTCTACTGTATAGCAACATCACCCAAAAGTGCAGTTTGGCATCTGCCTGTTCCCGTTGGCATTACACTCTCCATCCCTTGTTCCGCTTTTTTTTTCAATGCCTGCTGATCAGATCCCAAGCTTTCTACCTTTAGGCGATACACATGCGTGCATGTGAGCACACAGACAAGCATTTCACAGAAACCGTTCAAGTGGAACGAGTTAGTTTTGATGGTATACCGAGTGACATGTTAGTCTGTTCTACCACGGAGCAGAGAGTGTTAGCTATCTGTTGTACAAAACCACTGGTGTCCGTGCCTTTACCTGTCGGATACTGGATGAAGAACACACATGGATGACAAGTATGATCTTACTTCTCACTTTCCGGTCACCAGATTCGCTGGCTGGGCAGTCTTTGTAGAAAGGAGTCCGCTTTTTGAGTTCGAGGTTGCTCGGTGGTTAACGTGTGCACTTAATGACCGGAAGGTCCGTGGTTCGAATCAACCCCGGTATCTCAAGTGCTTCCGTCTAGCCTTGGGCAATCTGGCAATATCTCAGCCCTCGTGCTTAATTTCGGTGGCACGGCAGGTGTGCACCAAAAGGGTGTTAAAGCTAACCGATTACTATTATTATCAGTTGGTACAACAGTCCAAAACTCAAGATATTGGATCGTCCACTCCGACAAATTTCGTTTTTTTATTTCGGTCATTCATAATCAAACAATAGACTGGTAGGCAATGTCATATTGGCGAAACAGTCATTTAGGCATGGACTATGAACGGGATGTATGAAACATCAGTCGTACGTAGAAGTAAAACTGCCTTTGAAAAGCGAAGAAACTCAATTTGGATAACCGCCAAGTATTTCTGACCAATTCGCGTATCATGCGTGGGTAGAACCATCTAGGTAGACAGGATAATAAGCCAGATAACGGGTGCAGGTATCTGCGGAAGTCAGCCAACATGGAGCCATTCTGCAGATTACAGTCCTGTTTTCCACACTCCGAACTTCAGTCGCAGAGCTCCTGGTTGATTCATGGGGCCGCCCATCATGGTGTCCTCTATTTGGGGAAGGGGTACCCTGTGCTTGTGGCACACGGTTGGCGAGATCTGTAGGCGAATTAAACTGTTGTCGGTTGTCACCGTTTGATCAGTCGGTGGACTACTGACATTTCAACTTTAGTCATACCACAAAGCCGAGAAAAGGTTTCTACTTAGCTCTGCGCTTTCAGAAGAGAGTCAAAACCCACTTTTCAGTAGAAGATTGATTAGCGGTCTTATGGCAGCTGTATTTCACGTCAATGTTGGCCTCTCGCGAAGATGACAGCTTCACCCGTGAAAAAGTCAAGCAGAAACAGAAAAAGGAGCATTGTACTATTAATGGAAACTTACAGTTATAAATCTCACTGCACGACCTTCACCACCATACGAACCACGTGCAACCACGTGCGAAAGATTGGATTGGTAGGACGCGCAATTCCCATGACAGTGAGACGGACGGATAACCACGACAAACGCAAGCACAATCACAACAAAATCATCAGGTCACTGTTAACGGTGAGGCGCGACTGATTGTGCCACCAATTATAAGTGTTTCCGCCCACGGCCACTAGGTCGCCGAAAGTGACTAAAACATTCCACCGTCTACCATTTACTTCAACCTCCACTATTCACAAAATGCACATGGTCTATTCAACTGCGGACATCCAAACATGCATTTGTGAGATAACCGGATGACCCCGATCAGAAATGGAGGGACTGTAGAAAGAAATGACGGGTGCTTGTCTAGCCTAGTCGAGGAAAGATAGGAGAGTATTGACACTAGCCTTGGTGACATCCTACCGCCAACATAGCGATTGATGATCGCCGATGCACCACAATACCATTTCGACCTCAACCGAAAATCAGAAGCAATCTCATCGTCAAGAAGTATGTATCTGAAAATTTGAAAAAAATATAGCTAACTATACACAGAGGATCGGACGGTGTAGTCGGCCGCACGAGTGAATTTAAATGGCGCGGAGAGGTCGAATGCCAAGTAACCGGAGACAGGTTGCTAGGATGTTTCTCGCAGCGACGAAGATTGCCAGACGCAGCTAGTAGAGAGGAGAGGAAATGTATGCTGGTAAGTTGAGTTGTGCTGAAGGAGCTAAGTCGCTAAATAACTATTGACGGTTAGCATTGTTGGCATGTCACTTAGATGAGGCTATCAGCACATCACGTACAGCAAGCAGTAAACTACTTCAAATGTGTTTGCATAAAGCGACGTACGTAGAGGCCAGTAAAAGGAAGTGATATATATACAACAACTCGGTCCATTTGCGAATGGTGGAAAAGATTGGGGGAGTCGGGCCTGGCAAATGCTTTCACATCATGAAGAATGTGGTGCTGGCGACGATACCTGAATAAGGCGACAGTCAACTACGAGGTATGCTACAGGTCAACTCTGGTGTCTGCCGTTTGTCGATCCGCACTAACCGGTGAGCTACGACATGTGTATAGGCGTCTTTCAAGAATGCGCTCGATTCTGTCGAGCGGTTAGTCCTTTTCAATACGCTTGCGTAACAGGGTATATCCCAAAAGTTCGTGAATATCATGCGTTTTTGTATTCACATACTTGTTGGTGCATGAATGTATCGGGAACTCTCCAAAAACTTTCCTGCAAGCACTGGTGTACGACTGGTGTCCATTCTCACCATTTCTGGCTAATTTCGTTGTTGACGAGATAATGAGGCGAACAATAGACGGTTTCCAGAACCCCGGTGTTCAGGTCTCTCCAAACAAGAGTCTTGCCGACCAAGAATACGCAGACGACATTGTACTCATTTTTTAAAGAAGAGAAGGAAGCGCAAGCACTATATGAAAATTTGACTGAGGTCATCCACTATTTCGGCATGTGCTTCGCGCCCATAAAGTGCGGAGTCATGCTGCAGGACGTGTAGCCTTTGAAAATGCTCTTGAGAATTCAGTGAGTGACATTGGACGCCGTTGTATTTGGAATTTGTATTAGCTCTGACGGTAGTGTGACAGACGGAGCCAACGCGCGAAGGCTGAAATTGCGTTTGCCAATTCGCGCCACTTGTGGCATCAAAAAGGCATCTCAGTGGGTCTGAAAAGAAGCGCGTACCAAACTAGACTATGGGCCGCGTTGTTGTACGGCTGCAAGACTTAGCTACTTCAGGTGGAAGATCTGAGAAATCTTCAGGTCTTTGATCACCGATGTCTCAGAAGTTTGGGTAGAATTGGCTGGAACAGGCGAATTAGCACTGAGGTGATCAGATGGGTTTTTGGTGAAGCAGAGGGTACTTCCCTCAAAGAATGCACCCCGAACTGCAAGCTAAGGTGGCTGGGCCATGTGTTACGAATGTCGAACTACCGCCTACAGAGATAAGCGCTGGTTTCCCTGCCTAGTTCGGGGTGGCGTAAATCTAGATGTGAACAGAAGTTGACGTGGCACAAGGGAATGAAGGATGTTACGAAACGTATGAGTGCCATGGGTATTGTTCGCCTTCCAGGATGGAGTCCACGTGACCCTTCCTGTGATTGCTGCAGACACTGAACGATATGGCGGCTAACCGGAGTCAGTGGCGTTCACGCTGTCAGTTTCTGTCCAGATTATCTGACTGATTGCTGGAGGTGGAGGCACCTGGGATGTTTGTGGAAGGCTAGCTCGAGGTCCCCTACTTCCCCCATTTCTCCTATATTTCGATTATAAGGCTTTATTGAAATAAATTGACATGATTGTACGGCGGCGAAGCACGGGTGTTCGGAACTGGCATTGCTGTCAATGATGATGATGTTGGCGATTCTGACTTCATCGAGGATACACTCGCTTATTGTGGTAACCGGTGTCGTTCAGATTGGAATACAACCAGCGATGTGGTGTGCACCCTCTTTTAAGAGGCTATTGTTCAAACAGTAAGTCACTATTAAATCATATAAACTGAATCTGCGTACATGGAGATGAACGGCCTCATCTAGTGTCAAATGTAAATAAACCACCTCCAACTCAGAAATACTGTTGGGTCAAACGTTGCAGGTTTGACTCCATTTTGGGAACGGTACATTGCTGATACTTCCCGGCAAAAATCAAATGGAGCTTCGAAATCTACTGAATCCAAACATGTTTTCTCCCCACTAACTGTCTTTTGGATGGTCCAACCTCAGTGACCACGTTACCACTTGTCGAAGAAATACACTCGGGTTGGACACACGGTACGTTTAAACGGCTGGATATTGATCACAACAAGAGAAAGTATGCAGGTTAAAATAGAAATCCTACTCACCAGTCTGTCAGACTCGTGTGTGCAGGTGAGGACGGGGAGACCTTTCCACGCGGCATTTATATGAGACCTGGATCACAGAAAAAATACGAATGAAAGGTGGGGAACAAATGACCCAGAACAAGAGGCCAGAATAAAGACAGACGAATACCGCTGCCAGTTGTTCATGTGCGATAGGACATCAAGAGGGCTGAGGTATGCAATCTACGCAGTGACGTCGCACGAGTGGGTGGATGGCAAGTGAGATAAAAGCACCCTAGAGAGGAGAAAGGAAGCCGCAGAACGGGAGACAACCTGTACTCACTGACAGTTAAGCCTGTTTAATATAGACTGCGTATTTAGGCCACGTCCACCAATGACACACGTCAGTGACATGTCTCGTCTACTTACTGTATTCAACGTGTAACCCAGTGCATTGGACACACGCTTTGAAACGTTAGAAACTCGTCACAGCAGGCTTGTTTGGATTTGGGAGAAAGTTCCTTCTGGATGTCTTGTGACAGTCTTGACCAAGTACACAGCCAACTCCGTTCGACTAGCCGCATTCTAGGAATGTCGGTCGTTGGTAGCGGCCGTTTCCGTGAAAAGTGCTACCTACATTAGTCTTCAGAAACGCTGCAAGATAGAGGTCGTGGTCACGCAAGCGTGTCACCTTTATTGCACAACCAGTTTCCTCCCATAACGATACAAAAACCTGTCACCATTGCTTCATATCACCGCCTCCACTAAGCTATCTCCAAATCAATTTTCTCATAATGAACTTACTTTGCATGATCAAAGACAGCCCACCTAGAGCGCCCTTTATACCCCCACCCTGTGCTGAGTGAGAACCAATGGAAGTGGGGCGGTCTATGACCTGGCAACGAATTACGAGAGACCTAAACAGTAATCAGGTAATTAGCCCAGCAACTAGAACGATTCAGCATCAACCAACTGATGGGAGCATCGCCGTCGGTGATCTCCCAACTGTAGCTGTTGGAGTCATTGTGCCGAGCCTCAAAAGGAAACAATATTTTCCGAATACAGTGGACCTAGTGTGTGAAAATCGTAATTGATTCAGGTAATGCGACTTACACATCTGGTGCGTTCAATGCAAGGAACTGAAGTAGATTAACAATATCTACTCTTCGGAAATCGGCATTGGCTGTTCTTCTATGGGCCCACGTCCATTCAGTGTTAGAAGTGGTCGAGCATCTACTCGTGCACTTCGAAAATATAGCCAAGCGAATGTAGTTGGAAAGTTGAATAACATCGCTCACTTGCACACAACCCGAAAAAGACGTGAGGGTTGATACAGCCCTAAGAGCTGCCGAAAATTCCGAAGTGAATAGGAACTATGGACTATATGTGTCATTAGTTAACTCCCGAACTGTCTCGAGCTTTCTCCTTGGATAAACTTAGTATTTAAGCGTTTCTCCACAGTTTGGAAACTACCAATCACATTTGTTTAGTACCTTCCAGTAAGATCGTTGAGAAAGATGGACTTTTATTAAAGCCAATACAGTCTGTCGAAAGAAGAAGACCATTTGCTTCGACGGGGTAACCCACCTGACCGTCTTGCTGTTGAGGAAACCTATCGTCAATTTCTAAGTACGTCAACATACCTCTAATTGGTGATTGAGGATAATACAATGTGAATATTGATCAGATGGGGGATTGCTGATCTGTTCATTGAGCTTGGCAATTGAACAGCAGGTCGACTACCACCGGATGAACAACCAATAAACGCACCTCAGCAACCAATAGTCTGATACAGTTTCAACAATGTTTTGAGGGAAAGGAAAGACTTACATAAGTCTATTGGCGTAGTTCACAATAACGGACGCCTCATAATTGGAATAGGCGGAATGAAATTCGTCTGGAAAGCTGGAAGGAAACACGGATAATAGAAACGTAATGAAACTCACTCTGTGCCCAAAAGTAACTCACTATTCGAACCCAATTGGGACTACGTGGTCAGACACCAGTAAGTCAGATTCGAAAATGTTTCACTGTGTATTATAGTATCCATATGTTGGTAACTTTCAAACTTGTAAGGAAAACGGGTCATGAATAGTTTACATGTAAGATTACGCCAGTCTCCACTGGCTGAGATAGTGCCTGTTAGCGCCGAAGCCCATTATCCTTCGATTCGGAGAAGAATCCGAAGCATTATTGTAGCTCAATAAAAAATGGATTCTCTCTGTCCTACTCAATCAGATGGTCAGAAATTGGTGAAAACCCGGAAAGGCGAAAAGAGTTTTCTTCACACAAAAAGGCACACAGGAAATTAACAAGGATTTCAACATGAATCCTCTGCCTTTCGAACAGTACTGGGCCCCAGGTAGGTGCAAGTGAGTACATGGTGTGGCCGGGTTGCCTGGTTTGCGTGAAGGGTCTGGGGACATGGTTTCGCCGACGGAGACTAAAGGATAACATCCCGAGACCAAGAACTGAATAAAGATAATCACATTCCGAAATGATTCAGTGTGATGCCTGGCTTCTGCATGCCAGCTTTTGAAGGAAGACCGACATCTGAGTTCCACTACGTCAAGCCATATATGGGGTCACACACCGCCTACGATTAGAATGAAGGCGCATTCCAGCTAACCTTTAGACTATGCTTCGTGGCCAACATCACTATCAGTTTTTGGAGGGACTTCATCATCACTCAGTACGTGACTCGTGCGCGACCGAACATCTGACAGGAATGTGTCACATCACTGCCATACATTGAGTATGTGATCGACTTTATCGGTGACATCCGTTGCAACGCATTACTTCATGGTCAAAATGGTCTATATAGGCAGGATATCGGGATACAGAAATTTAAAGTCTAAAAACGGGGTGACTGAAACCCGAAAATGATCTAAACAAAACGAGGAACTGAACCGACCGATATGAGATGACTAACATTAAAAGGAACAAACAAGGTAGACGAAAACTACGGATAGGTTGGAAATCGTCGTTTCGAAGTAGCAATGTGTTTCGTTCGGATGCTTGTACACCAGTTCCCAGAGCTATGGAAAACCGTACTTCGCTTTCTCAACTTTAAAGTTTGGAGTAGATTGCCGAAACGGTTCGACACGACTCCTTTGGGGCAAGAAACAATAAATACCGGCAACTCAATTGGTCGCACACCCAATATGCAACAATAGTGCGGCTCAAGTCACCCCATTGTATGGGTAGGTTTCAGGTCCAAGTATTAAATCACCGTAGAAGTAATAGTTACCAAGCTGCAAAGGACAACTAACGAAATCATCGGCATTCCAACGGGAAAAAAACAATGTGCCGTTTGGGGATTTAGTTGCTAACCCGTTTCGCTCCTCGAGTTACTGAATTCCTACATCGGCAGCACACTCAAGGATAGGTCATTACGAAGTGAAAAAATGTAAACTAAGAGTGGAACGTACTTCGACAAGTGTTCGAGTAGGAGGACAAACAAAGGGTCATTCAGCGTGGTTTCACTTAGCGGCTCGGGTAGTGTGTTCAGACGATGAACAAGATCCAGTTCATTTCCAAAACTTGTGATGGAATCAGACCGTGAAGAATGAACCAAACCGGCTTTCAATGCGCGTTCTTCAAGGCTATGGTGGTGAGATGGAAGTACAGAATGGTTTGACAGTCATAGGCACCGAGTAATACCGCGTATGTTATCCTTACCCATGGTCCTCTTCCAGCCATATGAGCTACGGGAGATACAATGTGGTGCGATCCCGGAAGGGGCCATTTGCCAACTGTAGTTAGTAAGCTCCATCCACTCGAATGAGTTGTTGTAACTGCATGTTGCATGTCAATCCTGTGAGCATAAACTCATATGAACTGTTAGAAAATCTTTATGTTTCTGTCTGCTCCCAGAGGGTGCCTGTTCGGAGGAGCGCCACCCTATACAGTCACGAACTATACCGACTACCATAATTACACCTATTATAACTATATGCCGAGCCCCAGTGAGCTGTGATTGGTTAGAATACTGCCCAATAGGAGCAGGCGGCTGAGCTCAGCCACTCACAGTCGGGATCTTACATGATCCTGTGGGGAAGTATGTGAACATATTTGGATCCTTGCTATCTACCCTTCAGTGTAAGTGATCTCGGTTACGTACAAGCCAAGGACCGTCAATTATCCAAAACGGTCCCGGCGGCAGTGCCGCCCCTAAATACGCGGTTACAAAACGGAACAAAGACGATTTGTACCGAGAACAGGTCTATCTAGAGTGGTAGATGTGGATAGATATGTACATATGTGTATAGTCAGCACTGTGGTAGAAGAGACTAACAAGATTTGAAGGATAAATTGCTGATAAATTCTGTTTCTGTTGTCGTAAGTAGCCCGTCGCCCACACATTCCGATAGCTACGACCCAGTCAACGACGCACACTATAACAACATGCTGGCCCGTCATGTCAAGTAGTGTCTCGAGTAGGTCGCCGTGTCGATAACACTGACGCCATTGGATGGCCAGTGGTGTCGTTGGAATGTTGCCGCAGAAGAAAACACAGACAAGTCATGTAGCGAAATACTCATTGACCTAACGTGCAGTTCACTCCAGTCGTGACGTCATCAAAGCGCTAGAGGGATGCAATAAAGATACTGCGTTCGACAAAATTGCAAGATCACTTTTGTAGCTTTTTTGAAGTTTCAGACTCAGCTGATTTACAATATATCCAATCGTTTGCCATTTCTATCATTCTGCATGGAACTGAGGAGGTCCTCAGGTGATATATAATATAACTAACTATAACCATATGTAAATAATTGACCGGACGGTCCATGGATCGAACCCAACCTCTACATCCCGAATGCTCCTGTCTAGGCTTGGCCAACCTAGCAGTACCTCAGCACTTGTGGCTCCTCCAGGGGGCACGGCAGCTATGCACTGAACAGCTGTTACAGCTGAACGATTATTAGTATTTACTATATACATGCATCTATATTGTGCTGCGACGGTTTCAATTGAATCTATTCTATGTCAATAGTCTAGGGATCCTGACTTTAAGCATTGTGACGAAGCAACAAAATCCTGTGACAACGTCTACTTGAAGACCACTACAACTATCCAATTTTTACTGGTCCCACCATGACGACCAGGTGAAATGAATGAATAACCAGTACCTTCCCTCGCTCCCTTCGACCATCCGCCATCTTGGCGGCCCATGTAGCCTTAACAGTTCAAAGTCTTGCTCGCGTCAGCAGTGTTGGCTGCCGGTTCCGACGTGTCGCTCGATTCACTTTGACTTTTGTACACATCCACAATCACAATTAATGTATATAATGTGAGACATTTATTGTGGCTTGTTAGCAGGTATCTTTTCCTCTGGCGAAGCCAAACGACGGCAGGACGTCACATCGCCCACCCAGACAGTCTGTGTGCACGAGTCGCACGTTCCAACAGGAATAATCAACCAGATAAATTGCGAATACCGACTGGTCAGTAACCTTGGAAAACCAACCTCAAACTAGGGCCAGAGACTGAAACCACGACAGGACTGGTGTAGAAGTGACGGGGGAATTCAACAGCAAACAAGACCAGCTGCCATGTCATTGCAACCCTCAATGAAAATACAAACCAATGAACATGAATTCGGTGGCGCGTAATGAACATCGAGAGTGATGGCACGATGAGAGAGTGACCTGAACCACATGTTCCACATACCTGCAAAGACGGGCATGACAGTACTGCAATCCCAAACCAGACAGATCAGAATTGTCACTGACAGTCGTACTATCAGCGTTCGGCTCGGAGACGACCGAATAGCCCAGGAAAGACTCCAGATAGATTGGTTTCTGACGACCTTTTCGAAGCATCTCAATAACTAGACATGTCGTACCTAACTGATCGGCAACCTCATTCATTGAGTCGGTTTTGGAAATCCGGGTCGCTAAAATGAAAACGAATGAAGCGATCAACAAAGTAAACTTTCGCAGGACACTACTGACAGAAATCGAAGAGTTCAAAGTGGGCAAAGGGGACATGGGGAACTGCACACATAACGCCCATTCCATTCTAATATATTGCCTATGAGAGCGACTGTGAAAGTGTCTAGTGATCAGTGCTTCATGCATTGTTTAAGCCTCGGTCGAACCGGTGTGGATTTAGCGAAAACACATCCCACAGGTGATCGACCTCCTAGAAGAGCCCCGAAATCGTAAACCGCTCCCTCTCCCGAAACTTAGTACATCTATGCTTCAACAGGGAAGAGTTAGAAGAGAAAAGTTTACGGAACAATGGGTAGATTTAGTTCAGGGCTATGTTTCACCCACCAGGGTCTGAGACGATGAACTCTTAAGCGGTTTCAAGCGTCTTCCAAACGACTGGGGTGGGTCCAAAACGTTGACAGTTATTCTGCCAAGTCAAACTAGGAGAGCTGTTAGTACAGATGCATATTTAGTTAGTGCACAGAAGGAAAGATATGAGCAGTAACTTCCGCGCAACTGATGAGGTAAGAAAAGACATGCGAATTGGAATTTCACCTCAATTATCCAACAAGGAAGAAAGTAAGAAGAAGTAAGAAGAAGAAAGTACGAGATTTAAGTGTTAAAAGTAAAGGAGCAACTCGTCCAGTAACACTTGTAGCTGTCATTAGCTTGTTGTGTCGTTCACATCGCGTGCACGCCACAAATCATGGTGATTTTAGTCAGCTGGACGCCTCCAGCTGATCTGGTTTGACGCTGATTGGCCGTTATTACGACCAACCGGTGAGCGCTTGCAATTGATCCGTAGCCGATTCGCCACATAGGCACCCGATCAAAGTGGTAGCAATTCTGTGGAGACTGGCAAAACTACGCCAAGGTGAGTGATAGTGAGAAGCCCGACAGGTAAGATTTATTAAAAATCCCACACGATCACTGGGCCGCAGCAGTGCAAGAGAGAGATCGTGCAAACGCAGGTACGCATTCCTGCGGTAACTTGTCGATTGCACGTAACAAAGGAGCGCAAAACAGCCAACTAGACCCGTGCCATGGTGGCGCACCATCACATAGTCTGCTTGCATGTGGCGGTTGTCACAGGGTTTCGAATCACCCTTGATTTCTTCCGCCTAGCACAATCATTCGGCTTAGCCTCCACTTGGATGTGGATTGACCAGAATGATTTCAAAGGGCCAAGAAAACTGTTCAAAATTAGACTGATGTAAATACGACTATTCAACAATCGGAGGAATGCCCGAATGCTCGAAGATCAGCGACCAACTGCTACCAACCAGACTCAGGTACGGAGAGTGCGGCGGAAATGGTCAGCTGTGCTCATGTACCTGGGTGTCAAGAGAATAATGGAACTCGTAACCACCCGCATAGCAGTTGAAGACTAAACCGTCCGGCCATGAGCTGGTGATCAGCAGTATGATTAACTCGTGGTCGGACGGTGTAGTCTTCAAATGCTAGCCAGAGGGCCCTGATACGAATCTTCCTGAAAGTTCGTGGGAGTTCGTGATTATTCCCAATAAGGCTTTTCGGCAGAGATTGGTTTCAATTCCCCACTGAACTTTTTAAATCTCCTCAAACTGGTTCCATTCGCGGGTACAGATACTGCTGAGTAGAAGCAGGTAGGTACCGACGGCCAAAACAGAGAACAAACTTTGGCAAGAGATAGTGAGCTGTTGCCAGATGGATGAGGAATGCCGAACTAATCAGGAAAAACTGCAAAAATTTTTGTTAGCTTGGGAAATAGTGGCAACACCTACTTGGTGAATACTCCATGCGCCTGAGGACGGTTTGACGGGCATTGTTTAGTATATCAGACAAGAAGAGACCTTCTCCACGCCGCGTACTGACGCCCTGGACTCGACCGAAGGGAATGTGCAAATCAGAAGGGGCCCGACCAAGAAGTAAATGGTCATCCAAGTCACTGGTCAAGGCAAAAACGATAGGGTCGGCAGGATGGTCAGAACCGCCAGAGTCCAGTCGGTCAAAAGGTAGGAAAGGATGTGAACGTAGGCGTGAATACGCCCCTGAGTATGATCTGAAGACAACACGGTTACGAGGGCCAAAAAGAATATCCTGCATGGATGTTTTGTGTGACCGTGCATCTGGTTATCCGTATTCGGTCACTGTAGAAACGTGTCCAGTATGGTATAGAACATGCAAAGCAGGCTCAAGCTAATTGTATTCAGCCGAAAAGTCAAGTTAATACAGCCGAACTGTCGAAAACACAGTGATACCTTGAACAAGAAGGAATAGATTATCTGCCAGACAAGTTCGAAAACTTCGTAACGTTACTGGTCAGTGCAAACACCACAGTGGTGAGGCGGTTCATCTGCCCTGGAGGCATAGTCCAGTGTGTTTCCTGTAACCGTGACTGCAATGTATGTACGGCCAGTAAACGTTGGTCATTTAGAACGGATAAAAATTTCAGGCACAGAATACAAAACGGGAAAGGAACGTACCTACTCTGTTGGGCCCAAGTGTAGCCCATTCGAGACAGGATTTGTTGCAGCTGTTTGAAATGCAGGCGCTGTCCGTCTTCCACCTGGAAGAGTACAAAGATCAGAACAAGCAAATGAGGATGGTACGACAAAAAGGTCATCGATAGTGACTTCAGTGCTTTGCTCTAATCTCTAATCCATGTGGCGCCTGCGAGTCTGAGATAGCTCAGCGATTAAGGAGCGAAACTATTGACTGAGAGGTTCGTGGTTCGAGCTCGACCCTGACATTCCGATTGCTCCCGTTTAGACCTGGGCAACCTGGCAGTATATTAGCCCTCGAGCTGCACGGCAGTAATGCACCGAAAGGATGTCAAAGCTGAACAATCATTTTATTTTGTTGAGGGAAAATGAAAACGTTTGACGATCATCTATCTAGGGACGTCCATTTAGTGTCCGAGTGACATAGAAGACACATCTTGCAGTATTTGCCACCAGGCACACAAAACAATGTGACTACAGAAGAAGTGTGGGGACCTCTTGCACGAAGTCCAACTAGGAACCAATGAAAAGTTCTGTTACCCAGTGTAAACGGGCGAAAACAAGGACAATCAAAAGACGCTGAAATTTCTAACCAGGATGCTTTGTCATCGAGCAGTCCGGTGGAGACAACAAAAAAGGCAGTAACAGCGTGTCTCTTTAACGGTAGAACACTCGGCCAGGGTAACCCAGTAATCAACTGTTACCGACGCCTTGGAACGGCAGACCACCACACTCCCTGGTACTAACAAAGATTACCAGGATGGGCTAAATTTAAACTGATTTCCCCCCCCCCCCACAACGACCACATAAGCATCACTTGTTCGCTACGGGTAATGTGTCCAAGTTTAGTACGGAAGATAAGAAAGTAGCGTGTTTCTGCTCGTCTTTGAAATAAGGCTCCCTGATCAACGTTACGTTGATTTATGTTGTACATTGTTTGGGAGGGATAGCAACGCTGTCGATGAGACCAAACTGGCCGTCCATGGTACTTGTATAGGGAAAGTTTCGAGGTTCTTATGTGGACGATTCGCGTGTTTATTTGAACTACTGGAGTTAAAGAAGCAGATGTGGAAACGGCACAAACAGGAAGCAAATTAGCAATGAATGCTTAGCAACAAAGCTGAATTTGCTGGATCCGATAACGTGCTTGAGGCGATGTTTATCCTTTAACAGTACTGGAAAATGAGGGCTCCATACACGATCTTCGGTAGCTTTCACGGGTCAACTCTCGAAGCTTGAAGATAGAGAAGCTACTGTGCTATTTTTATCTCGTTCGCTAGTGTAAGACACAATTATTCATAATTCAGCGGCTTACTTGTAAGAAAAAGCCAAAAAGCACAGATGATATCTACGGCTCTGAAGGGAAAGAGGGTGCTAATGAAGGTCATAGCTACCCAGATCTCACGCTCCTCCTATGGAGGCGACAATCCCAGACAAACATTCACTTGTCTAGTCCCGCTAGCAGCTTTTTCCCCTCCTTCGTCGGTATTTGACAGAACTACGCGTATTTCAGTGATGAATTGTAGGTTGACGGAGTTTGTTTGTCCGTTATCAGTTCCCGCGGCTGTGTTACTGCTCACTCTGCGACTTGACCCGGGACAGAATGGATGCTTAAATGTCTGTCCTCTGCATACTCATTACCATATTAGGTAACATGGGGGGAGTGCTACGGGTATACCATGGAATACCAGTTAGGTGATAGAGCATAGTACCCTATTGCCAAACAAACACGTGCAACTTCTCCTAACTGTTACCAGTCTACAGTGATTGTTCAGCTGTAACACCTAATCGGTGCATAGCTGCCATGCCACCCAGAGGAAGCACGAGGGCTGAAATACTGCCAGGTTTCCTATTCCTAGACAGGAGCAGTCAAGATGCCGAGTGTGGGTTCGAACCACAGACCGTCCAGTCGGTCGCACCTTGATAACGATGATGATGAACGATGGTAGAAAGTCTCAGCTTTGGCAGAGTCCTTCAGCTTGCACATTACGGAAGCTTATCTGCAGTTCAATCCCACAGCATGTGCGGTGAGTCTTCTGTATACCTTGTGAGACAGATCACACTTAGAACTGAAATTTAGCCCTATGGCTGTAGTATAGTTGGATTTTCGTTACCGAAATCGTAGGGATTAAGGAACTGCAACAAAACTACTTATAAGAGTTATGAAAACACCTCGAAAACCCAGTACCGGTTTTGCTCTTTTTGAGATGCATCGGATAAGTTCGGTTGCCATTAATCTTGAAGAAAGTGCACTGGCTGCTCAACTCACCACGTAATGAATCCGGTCAAACTGATATCGTTCGTGTCTGGAGATGGCAGCAGCAAGGTCTCTGAAACCGTAAAAACGGATGTTGGGTTCCATGTATAGGAAAGAGGTGGTTGTACATGTTTTGTTGGTTTGAACGGATAAGTTAAAAAAAATTCTACCATCAAAGGGGCTATACGAGGTCGGATCACAAAGGGCCATAATAACCCAATAACTCGACCGCCATATGGGGAACGTACTACAAATAAGAAGCAGGCGCGCATCGATTGGTCACAATACCAACCAATCAACACCTAGTGACTGGGTGCCACTCGCTGTGTTATGATGGCTCTAGCAGGGGGTTATTCAATTTCTATTCCACCAACGTGCAACTTTTTCTGCTCTCTGGTCCGGTTCTTCCATAAGAATAAGTGAATTACGAATGGAAGATGTAGCAGGTACTGTCGAACAAATTGTCAAGCTAGGGCGGCCATTGGTAGATTATCGGCTAATCATCCGAAGACATGTTACTATAGATTGTATTCTGCGTTCTGGTGCCTTGATGGGCTTTATCTTGCTACAGTTATAAGGAAGCTAAAATGAAAAATTCAGAACCTAATGCAAATACCCAAACTGATCCTCGCAAGCCTAGTCCCTCCACCATAACAGTGACAAATAAGGCCGTTGATGACCATTGTAGAGAATACAGTGATTTGTTGTATAAATACGGTTTTGCCATTCGCATTTTGTTCCATTTTATGCCCTATCAGATCAACACAGGTTCTGATAGAGGGGGCGGTGCAGTAAGCCAAAGACTAGTACATAGGCTGCACACTCTATGAAATCAGTCCATAAAAAGGAGACAAAACACTCCTCAAGACGAGCATCTATGAGTAACATCAAGTACAAACCGTGTACAGGTTACACAATGGTTCAGGTAGCTGCAGTTTCGGTCAGTTTCACTTTTTTAGCTCACAAACTGCGCACCGAAGAGCAGTGGTTCTATTTGCTACGGCTTCGTTCACCAAGGATAAGGACACTAACAGAAAGAAAACCACACGGTGGAGGCGATGGCCCAATCTGTGCATTGACGACGAATAGATCTGTTTGTCCATGAAGTCAGAGCTACGCAGTGAAAAGGATAGCTTTGATGCAGGATCGCCATTGATTTCCATCGTCCCGCGGTCCCCATCTGCGGAGATTCCAGTTACCAACGCGACTGAGTTGACCGTCAAGGACTTTCATGCTTTATTACCAAGTGGTGGACCGACCGACTCTCGGCCGTCTCTATCCGGCATAAGGCTGATCGAAGAGGGCAAATGGTCCTCTGGCATACGAAGCACATGGCCTAGCCAGCATAAACTG
>SJOL01008692.1:461932-476436 GCA_004794785.1 Opisthorchis felineus
ATTCCAGTTACCAACGCGACTGAGTTGACCGTCAAGGACTTTCATGCTTCATTACCAAGTGGTGGACCGACCGACTCTCGGCCGTCTCTATCCGGCATAAGGCTGATCGAAGAGGGCAAATGGTCCTCTGGCATACGAAGCACATGGCCTAGCCAGCATAAACTGTGGAGTTTCGGCTGATCTATCGAGAGTGAGAGAGAGTAGACTTTCCCGAAGACCATCTGGCGTCCCTCAGATACTGCCAGGTTGCCCAAGCCTAGACAGGGGAAGTCGAGAGGCAGATGTCGGGTTCGAACCACGGACCTTCCGGTCAGTAAATTCTCGCTCTAACCCCTGAGCCCTCTCGCCCCTCGCGTCCCTGAGAGGTATTGATTTAATGCTCCCACCAGATCCACGGAATGTTCCGGAGGCACCGATGGTAAAAAACAGTCTCCGAAGATCTTCCGCAAGCAGTGGCCACGTCCTTGACCCATAAAATAGCACAGATCAAACTGCGGCATTGTACACTCTGCCCCTGACAGCCAAGCTGACATCACATCGGTAAAGGAAATGTCGGAAGTTGACAAATGCCGCCCAGACCTTTCTAGTTCGAGAATTAATTTCGTCATTCGTCATCCGCCGAGACTTATACAGCTGCCCAGGTAGATGAACTTATCTATCACACCGATCGGTTCACCTGCAAGCATGAGGTTTAGGTTTGATCCCACCCGATCTTGTAGTAACACTTGACACTTTACAGGTGTGAAGCGCATACCGAACTGTGTAGCGGAATTGTTTGGATTATTTAAACTAGTTTGCAGTTCTGGAGGGTCTGACCCAAGGAGGGCAATATCATTGGTGTACTGAACGTCCGTGAGCGAACACCCCGGGAATATTTCGATCCCCGAGGTGTTAAAGGCAAGTAAATGAGATTCAAGCATCACGTCGATTATGAAGTTAAAGAGGAACGGCGACAGAGGACACCCCTGCGTGACAGTACTGTATATGGTGAGCTCAGGAGAGAGTTTGCCGTAGGTATGTATGCGTCCACGGGAGGAGACAAGAATTTAGAAGGGACGCCCTTCATCGCCAGACACTGCCACAGTTTCCGACGACCGTCAGAGTCAGAGTCAGATCTGAGATCAAAAAAGACAATCATTGTTGGTAATCGGGAGGAGTGGCGCAGCACTTATCGCAGGGTGAAAATATGATCTATACAACCCCGGCCAGGACGAAACCCAGCTTGAGTTTCGCGAATCTGACTCTCCAGATCATGCGTCAAGCAGTGAAGGATGATACCAGAGGGCACGTTGGATACTATGGCGACCAGACTGAGGCCCCCGGTTGTTTTTGCGCGATGCTTATACACCCTTTTTAAACAGTGGAATCATCGTCTAGGTGCTTCATTGTTGTTATTCTTTATCCACTCCAGAGAGCTTGACATAAAGTCGTCAGGGTATCCAGGAGGGAGTGCAGGATGCAAACCATCTGTTTCAGGTGCCTTACTGAATTGAAGCAATGAAACTGCACACTGAACTTCCAATGCCGACGACGGATTGGGATCGATGTTCCACTCGGGTTCATTTGGTCCTCCCAGAGGTTAAGTTGTCGGGGACCAGATGAACTGTTTTTTCAAGGTGTTCAGTGTTCAACGTTCAAGACACCGACTTTGTGAGATTCTCCCTTTTTTTGGAAGTCTTCTCACGAACAGGAGACACACGAGAATCTCGGCTGAATCTCCTAGCTCTTCGACTAAATGTGTTGCACAAAGACTGCCTGAATTTTCACTCAGAACAATGGTCAAAATATCGAAGTATTTTCCCTGATGAAAGTTTCTGAACTACCAGTTCCACCCTATTTGGGGACCGATATCGGCAGCCGTAACAACAGAGTTCACCCCCACATGAATTCTCTTTAGCAATAAATGAAACTGCTGAAAATTCAGGGAATAGGTCTACCTGATGAGCCTTAAAAAAGCAAAACCAAAGTTCTGACTAACCTTATAAGCAGTATCATCAAGGGAAATACATCAAACTATTGTATAGACGTAACGCACTACTCATACGGTTGCTGAAAACTCTTCGATCTCATGACTAGTGCATTACGTTCATACGGTGGTGCAGCACACTCAGTTGAAGAACACTATAAACGAGAGATTTAGTTGGGTCTACCGTGGAAACCAAATTGGTATGCAAGTGAGTGTATTTCGCTACATCAAACTATGCTTGCATAGGTGCAAAAATAAAGCAAAGGGCAAAGGTGCAGATTACCTGGTTAGATACAGCGTGGATTTGTTACTCTTCAAAAGCACAATACGTTGAGGCACGTGTTCAAATGTCCCCGCGGGAATACAGGTAACACCATCACTGAAAGGGCAACAATGAAATTCGTATAAACAAGGGTTCACATACAGTCATTTCGAATCAGTTTATGCTTCGGTACATCTGTGTTATGGGTTCGACAGGCATTCTGCCAAAAGCGGTTCTTCTTAGCCCTAGAAGATTTGATTTTATGAAACCTCTGAAACATCAGGACATTTGTTGCCAGAAATTGTCACCGCTGGTCTTAAGCGACTCCATTTGCTCCGATTTTACGTCAAGTCGCGGAGCTACCGTAAAAGAAACGGTACACCAAATGGAACATGTCACCCAAACCGGCTACACGACCAACAGTGGTTCCCATGAATTCCGTAGTGTTCCGTTGATCACGAAACTCTTGCTGGTGGAGAGATATTCGGTGTAGCCTCGAGATAAAAAGTCGAAAGCCACGGGAGCCTATGAACTGATAGGCAGTGAAACGAAATGATGTACAAACAGTAGGACACACATGGGACAACCGCACTTAGAAAATTACACACTACCCACGACGCTTCCTGATGTCAAAGTTTGAATCCCTCAGGTTGAAGTAGTGAAACGAACTGACTTTACCCACATTGATTGAACTGTAGTACACGAGGCGCGGTCAGGAGCACACTACTTTTCTTGGATCTCCTGTCTACATTAATGGTTGTGACAAATAGATCTGAAGCACTGGTGAGTACTGCGAGGAACAAATATCCAGGTCTGAAGTCGAACTCATTTAAGTGGATTTTTCTTGAATACTCTGACAGAGACAAGACATTCTATTAGAAACACCTTCGGCAGGTGACCAAGACAACCACATGGTTGTTAGATGTGACGGATACGAATCTCAAGAGCACCGATTAGACCTCACTCCGAATGATAGTAGACTGCATGTGTATGGAAGACGTGGTCATCACATACACCCGTCTCGCTAGTAAACCCCAATGGTTTCCGGTTGGAAACGGGTCAAATGAAGGTCTTCAAGTCACGGAGTAATGACGATATTTTGGTAACTGAAATGATAGCTGCGTTGTAATACTGAAAGACCACGGATACGAGCCCTTCGCTGGAATTGGAAAAGGGATCTAGTCAATCGATGTCCAGATGTGCGAAGGGGTTATCTGTTTCCCTGTCTGAATCGCCAGCTGAGTTTTTCCTTAAGTGATTTGCACAACACCCCAATACAAAACTGCTGATGAAACCTCGACTATGGAAGCTCAGCGTTACTTTTCGCGAGTCCTGTCATTAGTAAATTAATTCAGCGATGTCGTCTAAAGTAGACTATCTTTCTTCACCACAGACCATTTGATAAATATTGTGGGTGCACGGCAATGAAGCATCAGTGTCAACAGTGATGTTACTGTCACTGATGATGATGATGATGACAGACCACGTCAATTCATCCAACGTTCCGGGTGAAACCACTTATGACGCAGTTACTTTGCTCTTGACCACTGCCACAATTCATCCAATCAGATTTTCTCATTTCAGTTTACTCTAGATGTGGCATGTACTGCTGATGCGAAAAAGTAAGCAGAGGTAGTTGGTCAACTGAAAGGCGCTTGGAACCGACCTGAAGCAAACAGCAGTTTTCTTTTCGCCACATCAGAAAACTTAATCCGTGATCCTCCTTTGGCACACCCTATATGTATGCACATAATGCACAATATCTAATAATACGATATGTTATATACACAATTATAAATGAGAGGTTCGAGTGAAGTTCAGCTGGGTTTGTAGACAACAACACCAAAGTAATTCGCAAATGAGTGTATTTCACCATGGTAGTGGCTTTATTTTCGCCGGGATTTGTAAGAAAACTGTCAATGAGTCGTGTTGATGCCCCTGTTTTCACAATTATCTTGCTGTACTCATTTCTGGATCTTCTTATCCGATTAGTTGACATTAGTCAAGCTCAAGCTTCACTGCAGCGCGAGTCAGAACTCGATTTCGCCTCATAAATTACTGTAAAGTGATAAGTAATGGTTCCTTTAAGTGCCTAGCTGCCAAGCCACTCGGAGGACCGAGATACTACCGGGTCGCTCAAGCCTAGACAGGGATAGTCAAGATGCAGAGGTCGGGTTCGAAAAACGGAACATCCAATCAGTAATTTCGCGGATTAACCACTGAGCCATCTCGAGCATAGGTCGTTTTACTTTGAGGATTATTGATAAGGCATAGCCGAACATTACTCATTCGACACATGGGTTGTATACCTAGGAGACGTTCCGCAGTTGTCAGTAATCAAGAAGGTTGTATTCATGGGCCATTTTGGATCCGTTGTCACCCGCTAATTCTAAGAGCACTTCATGTCTCTCGCGATAAACCGATCTAATGAGTTGAAGTTTAAGTCCGAAGATTTATCTCATATGGTTATGGGCTCAGAGGACAGCATGCCAAATTTCATTGTTCGAACCATTGGGATAACCGTTAAAGATGCCGGAGCATTAGGGTGTCTGGATTTCGCGTTGTCTCCGTCATTCTCTTGCAGGAGCGTCGGTAGCATTTGCAGGTAATACGGGCGCAAAAATGTGGTCAGTGTGGACTCTTACAACCTTCGGTCTCGGGGTTCGCGAGTTCCACAAAGCCTGTAGTAAGCAACTGATCTGATGAAAAAAAGATGGGTCATGTCTTACAGGCTACGATCGCTAACGCAGTAAAAATTTAGGGAAACCGCAATCTAACCGAAAAAGAACCGAACCTGCGCTACAGATGCCAGCCAAAACTAAAAAACGGAATTGTCCGACTCGCAAAACATGCATACGGACGATGGTGTATACTCTCGGAACAGCAACTTCTCCATGCAGATAGGAACACAAGTGATGGGACTGCATGCTACGCCCCATACAGTGGTACCCCCAAGAGGTAGCCAAGATTCTCTGTCAGCTAAGATTCAGTGAGCGACCTTCCGAAGATAGGCTCATCCTAAACAAGCGTTGTCAAATACAGGCATCACCTGAAAGTTAATCAACTGGAAAGTTCACAAAGCGCTCCCAGGCAGCTACAATTTGATACGCAGTTCCCCAGAGAGAGGTTACTCCTGAAAGGACCACTGTAGTGAGTTTCAAACATCCGAATGAGCAGTGTATGAGTGACAATAAATACGTATTTAAGTCCCGTGTCCCGTAATGGACAAACGGGATTCTCAATGGAGATTTCGTTCCGCAAGCGGAGCCAATATATTCCGAAAGGCCGAGAGGCACAGTACAGCTGTTCCATCCGCCTTGGGAGTCATTGACAATGCGCCTTTCGATAATCTTTAAAAGGATTCGGACGCCCGACCCCCAGCCTAGTAGCTGAAGATTATGCGGTCCACTGACGCGTGACTGACAAGCAATTTGACTAACTCGCCCACTTTTCCAACGTGCATCTACTTTCTTTGAAGGACAAAACTCTTGAAATTTAAAAACCTCAGACAATTGCCAAACAAGAGAATTCTGTTGGACAAAACTTTTGTTATACCTATCGACAATTGCAAGGCCCGAATCAACAAGACCTTGGGCAATGCGCAGTGCTGAATCCACATAATCCGACTCGTATTCGTAAGCTGAGAATTCCACGTTCATACGCTATGAAAAGAAAGAGAAAAATTCATGAATCTTGTCAGCCACAATTCTGCACAATTTGGATAGGTTTCTCAAACAAAAAAGTTCAGAAAATAAGGAAATAAATAGGCTCCAATAAAAATGGAACTCGGATCCAGTGCTTCCCAAATAACCAGCATAAGCGAGCTAGAATATCAGGGCTGTTCAGAGAAGAGTGATGTGGACACTAACCCTACGGACCCCTCAACTATCCATGACTAAACTTCATTGCAACGCACGTTATTTTGAAAAAGAATAACTGTGGGAGATATGTTCGGATTCTAAAAAGTTCGATGTTCCGTACATTTTAGGACTCGCTATTTGCGGATGGAGATAATCGGCCAGATAATTCATTGGCTAGAAGCGTCAGACTGTTGACTGCATGGTGACGCATCCGCAGACCAGCCTTGAGCAGCTGGTGTGATCAACAACCGGTCGGCAGAGGCGAACGGTCGACGATCGGTATACGCGTACGAATCTGAGCAACGAGCGAGCCTAAGGGAAAGTATTCAAAGTGATCAGATCGGTTGACTCTGAGCGCTATGACAAATCAATAAGTCGTCCTATATTCTGTAAAATCCCCAGTAACTCGTCCATAAAAATACGGATGTCCCGCGAAATCGTTCGTCACCAGCCTTGTAGTTTGTACCTTCATGCAAATGAAAAGAAACAACCCGGAAATTAACCAAGTTCCGTACAGTACAATTTGACCTGATTCGGTGTAGGCAGTAAGACTTGGTGGTGCGGTAGCTCGTTGTAGGGAGACTCATGTAGCGAAGATTTTGAAGACGATGTATTACCTCAAAATCTCTATCGAGATTACAACCCGAAGGTCGCTCGAACTGAGGCGACAGCCACGCATAAATACTATGACTTCAGAGGCGGGCAAACAAAATAGGAGTTAAATCTCCAACTTAGATATCAAGGTGATAGAAAACGCCTCTGACAAAATGCCTACACTACCTTATATGTTTGTTTCAAATGTTCCATGGTGAGGAGTCTGAAGCGACTCCATAGATCACGATTGATTGAAGTCACTTCGGAATCCACTCCATTGAGCTGCTCGGACCCCACTTGAGCAGCCTCTGAGTTCATGCGAACATAAAGCTGGAAAAGAACAAGGACGCCGATTTAAATAAAGCATAGTGTAGCTTATTCCTAAACTATACCGAGTTTCCCCTATTGCGACGCTGGGGAAAAGCCTCACCTTAGCCTCCAGTTTACAACAGTCATATGCATAAAGTTCCGCTGATTTATTCGATCAAATTCTAGAGGTTTAAACGGCAAAAACGAGGATTGTTCAGATTAAAAAAAAGATTAGTACTTTCAGTTGGTTTCATATTTTCAGAGCCAGTGTAGAAACTGTAACCACAAGCGACTTTTAAGAATGGTGAGCTAAATAAGCTGGAAACTAATTCAGCGAGAGTATCTAAGTCCCATGTATGCGAGCTGTATAGGCCGAAATAAGGATCAAAAACACGGATGTGTCATTTCAGTGCGGAACTAATTAAGCAAAAGCTCAAATCATCCTGAAAAAAGTGTGGTTATTTCATCTTAGACTGGACTCGGTTCCCGACGAATCCAGACTTGACTTTGCAACCGGAACCTTCTAGAAAACAACGGATAGGAGGCTACTCAGCAGTTTTTTTGGTGTCAGCCTTACATTTTAGAATTGCGTACTATTTGTCCAGGTGTCAAATGGCTCCTAGACACCGTGGATCACCCATCTGCAGCTGGATGGTGGATTGCTTAATTCCCTCCTGAAAGGCTGCAGGTTCGAAGTCCCCTAGATATGCGTGAAGTGCGCAGTGTTAGTCACTCCCAACACAGAATGAACAACTGCACTGTAGAACCTCCACCTGACAGACCTACTGTCCTCTGATGAGGCGGATTCTGTCTTTCATCCGTACTGGATGCTAACGGTCTCAAGATTTCGATTGAATGCAGACGAATCCGTACCCCAGGTAGCTGCTTTTATGCACAGGTCTAACCAGTGAAATCGAGTAAGTGGCAAGGGATAAATCAGATCCCCTTCCGAGTCCCGCGGCCATAACGACCACTCTATCCAACGAATTCCTCCATCGCTATCGCCTTCAATGCGTAGCTGCCCAATTCCTGAACTAACCGAACATGCCCTCGCCTCCAAGGCTTGGCCGTATCTCCCGTACTCTCCCACTTTCCGGTGATCGAAACTGTGGCAGCTGGAACCAATGTGCCTGTGGCACACGGTTTATAGCTGATAAATTGATTGATTACAGGTTACAGTTGAATATACAAAGATTGGGGTGCTATCCCGGACCGCCGAATGGAGAGTTCGTAACCCACAAAGCTTCGGAGAAATTTAGGTGATGTATCCGAGCTCGAGATAGCTCAGTGGTTAAGGTGCGAACTTACTGACCAGAAAGTCCGTGGTTCTAACCCAAGCTCTGCATCTCGACCACTCCTCTCTAGACTTGGGCAACCTGCCAGTCTCCCAACCCTCGCGCTTCCTTTGGGTAGCGTGGCAGCCAGGCACCGAGCGATTATGATTATGATTTTATCCGGACATGAGGCGGGCTCCTCTGGTCTTCATGAAAATGTGGATAAAGGACTAAAATAGACACCTGGCTCCTGAAGGGTAACTCCGGGATAGGCTACACCAAAGTTTACTTGGCTCAAAAGCTATAGCGTAGACATACAATCGAGAATACTCTTAAGTCAAGACTACTGTGTTCAGTGTGCGATAGCCTCAATTCATGTTTCATGTCATCAACCAGGGAGGTGGTTGACTTTAATGCAAAACTGTCCTATTGCGACTATCCTTAAACGGCAACAAGAGGCCCCTCTGATTATTTTTCAAGTTCCTAGAATTAAGCTGCTAAGCTCCCCTCTGATTGCTTTTCGAGTTCCTGGAATTAAGCTGCTAAGCTGCTAAGCTGCTAAGAGTGCCACCAGAAACAATTGTCGGAAAAATATTTTTTTACCCCCAAAAGCGAACTTACAAATCTGTTGTGATATTCTTGAATAGTCTTCTTGGGGTCTCGGCGCAACTATTCTAGTGAGTCCATATCAAGGAGGGTAAAGCACGAGGCTCGAGCCTCGCTCTTATTGGAACTCATCGGCAGTGCATCTGGTTGGCCGTGCCGGGATTTGAACCCCGGACATCTGACATGCGAGGCGTTACCGCTACTCCACCACCGTACGCCGGATGTACCTGAACCATGTCTTAACGGGCAAACGCGCTTACGCTTGAGAGATGTAAATGGCTTGCCTAACGGCTCGAAAGACAGCCCAATAACTGACCTGGTTGTACCGATCGACTAACTCGCTTGTTAGGAATTCCCAGTAAGGTAGCATCTGGGATGCTTGAAGCCTAATAGAATTTGTATTCACAGCACTCTGTTATGGTAACTGGCCAGAACAGTCTTTAGTACCCTGAGAAGATTTCAAGCAGAGATTGATCTATCGTTCAGCTATACAGGATCCCCTTTAAAAGAATCACATCAATCTGTCACTTCAGGAGCATCGCACTAAGCCGATCCTTCTAGTATCAGTGAGCACAACTCCTATCTAGTTGTCGTTAAATACGGTTTGATAAGTGTTAAACGGTTGACAGGGTTGACAAACAGGCTGACCTAACGTCCATTACTAGCTAACAGTCTGAAACATCAGGCATAGTTGGAAAAAGGTGATACTTAAAGGTGATACTAACCAACGCTAATGTAAATCCAGCAACTGACCAGTTAACCGAACTCCATATGTGAAGAACACGCAACATACGTCTACGGACTGTATGGATAATTCAGAGATTAAGGTACGTTTGGATTGTTTCTGTGCCAACGCTTGGTTGGCCCTCGGGATTCTTCAGACAGCTATTCATCAAAGGTTGGAACAGACAAGAACGAGTTTGACCTGATAAAATTCACTAAGAACATCCATGCTCAGAGAGAAACACTGACTGTTGGTCTGGAAGCACTTAGTTCGTAACGTTGGTAAGGGAGAAAATGAAGATGAGGAACATGAGGAACCACATAGATAAGCATGGTGAGTAGTGTGTTGAATACTGTCACGTCATCGTCACGTACCCAGTACAAGCGGAAAGATGAACGGGTGAGGAGAAGCTTCAACCCAAACCACTTCAAAAGACGACGTTATTTCCACCTGGCTCGTTAAAGTCGGATCAGGAATATAATCTGGCCTACAGCTTGTCTACGGTAACAACAGTGTGTTGCGATGTGCGCGGACCTAAACGTCGATTGTCTGGCGCACATGTCTGGAGCTCAGTGGACACAACCGAATCATACCCAGTAGTATAAAGTTGCAAACATTGATCAGTCGAGTGAATACCTTGTTCAAGTACCGTAAGGGGTCGGCCAAAAGTTGTTCCTCAACGCCGTATTTTTTCCAGCCTTGCGCAAGTAAATCTGCCGGGCAAAAGTGGACAGGCAGAGAAACATGATGGATAGACCCTGAAGTTAAATGGTTCCGGTCACCTGGTTGTACATCGTTATGTTAAGTATCTGAAAGACTTCCATATTGATATTGGAAAGGAGAACGCTAGGAGAACACGTGTTTTTCAGTTATTCATCTTCTGGCCGTTACAGATCACTTATAGGACGAAATGTAATGGACATGAGTAAACGACGATAACATTCACCCTAATTTGTCTGTGTCCGGAGAGAGAACGAGGCAAATGACAGGTTAACCATTCTTGACAAACCAATTATCCGCAATCTGAATGGTAGTTTGCAACGTACTGTCCACCATAAGGCTTTCCTTCCATGGCGTACAAGCAATGATTAGTCAAATTGCTTTTAAAAGGGCGACGGACCTGTGCAACCGCCCAATTAGCGGATGAAGACTTACTGAAAAGAACTCTGTGGCTAATGACTACCCAGAAAAGTTCATCCACCTAGATAGAAAACCAAACACTCTACCCAATCAGACCACCATGGCTAGGAAGAACAGTGATGTGTCTAAATTTAAGGGCAATCAAACAGTATGACGAAAAAGCCTCAGTCGGCTCCAAACCGCATAGAGCAGCTCGAACGCACCTGCTCTCGACAAGCCGCTTAAAAAAACAGTAAAAAACAGTCACAGAATTTTTGTGATCATTCTGTCTCGAATGTCAGTTGCAGCTGCGGTTTTCTTTTTCCAAATGTCATATACTGATAAAAGCAAGTTAAACTTTCAACATCTCATAGGATGAAATAGACCAATAAGACCCTTGTTTCAAAGTTGCCTGTAGAGTGAACTACTGAGAAATCTTCACCAGCTGGAGATAATCACTGATTTGCAAACCTTATGGTAAAGAGGCTGACCAGTTGTGCTAGATGGATGTGGCACCACCACACTAGAAAGAACCACCACAAGTTCCCTTAGTTCGGATGCCAGTCTGGCCCCCACAAAATAGTTATGGAGTGGCGAATTCGGAACCTCACTCCACAATATTCGTGATTTCTCACCAGTATGATCACTTTTTACCCCGCCCCTTCTGTCATGCTGTTCGAGACTGACAGGTTGTCTCTCCCCTCCGAAAAAATGGTCACCTCCACCACTTCATCGTCAGTTTGGTATCCAGCTTCAGATTACCAGTATTTCTGTCTATCCGGACGAATATCGGTCACTAAATCGCTTTGAAGCATCCTTTATCTTCACTATGTTGGTGGATGTTCCCACATACATACGTTGGGCCGACCAATCACGATAGTTTATATCTTTATGGACTTACACGTCCACACTCTTCACCGGTTCTACTATCACTCCCATATCAACCATGCAGGCCATGACCCTATTCAACCACAGACGTTCTTTCCAGAGGAGACCGTTTTTAAACCGAGTAGGTGACCATAACGTTCTGAAGGTTTTTCCTCACAACTCGCTCCAACCTGAATGGCTCCTTGGACGAGGGACCTGTCCTCGAAAAAGCCTCCCTTTCTGTCTGCCCAATCGTAAGCACAAAAATGAAATTGAGATTGTCCAGTCGTGAAGACAAGATCTACTGGCCTGTAGTGCGAACCCAAACGGCTTCTCGATTGCTTTCGTTTACGCGTGAGCAAAATAGCGGCGACTCAGCTTTCGCACCCACTTGGGGTTGAATGGCAGCTGTGCAGCCAGACGGTGCCACAGCCGAAAGATTTGATGTTATTTTTCGTATTTTTCAGCCCAGATCCGTATGTATCAATGAGTTAGTTGTAAGAATTGTGAATGCCGATTTGTCCAAACACTCCCCATTTTTCGGCAAACTCGAGTGTTTTTATCACGAGTATCTGTTTGTCTACGGTGGTATAAACTTCAAAGCGAGAATTCGCTGGAAAGTTCAATCATGCAGACTCGAACTGACAAGACGGTATTTAAAAGAAAGATGCATAAATTCTCCCTCTCTAGGGCGCAATCTAGCATTCGACAAGCTCAACAGCTGAGCACTGTCTTAAAGGCTGGAAACCTAGGCATGAGTTTATGGTTCTGGATTCAGTCGAAACTCCTCCTCCCTGCTTTATCTCATTGACTCTAGTGAAACATATGAAGCTACTCGTTGGAAGCCCTACGTTTTGTGCTGCTTATCTCTCTTCATGGGAACCACCGGAACCTGAAGCAAGCACGAGGAACGAGGCCACCGGGATCCCCTTGCACGGACTCGAAAAGTCAAGGACAGATTTAAATAAAATCTTTCGATTGGAAGTTTATACCTAAAACCCTGAACTTTATACAACGGGTTTGCCTTTCTCTGCCGATTTTCCGAGCTAACCGATCGGTTTGGCACCAGTATTAGTTAAACCTTCATGGATAGTATGACAACATCCCAAGTAACTGAGCTTCCTTTCCGATGCATGAACGCGTCGGCTAGCTCCTTCTAAGCTGTAAGTGCTACGGTGTGCAGACGCGCTGATACCGGTGTGTCTGGCTGCCACGCTTACACCAAAGTAAACTCCAAATCTTTCCAGTTATTTCGTCTCCAGTTCGTCGTTGCCATCTCCGTTACTCCACAACAAGCCAAACTCCGAAAGAATACAGAAAAAGGTTAGTTTGAATCTACCGACGTGTCAACTAGATGTTCAAAAGTATTCTTAAGTTACATATATCCATAGAACACGAAAATCGGATGCCAGATACCATCACGCCGGGAACACATTTTGTGAGCACTGTGGTTCAGTGCACAAACGGGAGAAATCCCCTCCTACGGCAGCCTAGTTCGTGCTTACAGAAAAAACAACCAACTTTTGTGAAGTACCAGGATGTCCGTGAGCTACCGAAATCCGGATGCACTACGGCGCGACTAAACTGGGGATCGAAAAACATTACAAGTGTGTGAAGTAACTCACCGAATTGGGTGCCCCAGTCGCCCAGATAGTTGATACCAATAACTTCGTGTCCAGAAGCTCGATGCAGATTGCAAATAAAATTGCCTGTAACTGTGGCACGAAAATGCCCCAGATGGAAAGGCTTCGCAATGTTCGGAGAGCTAGTTAATCAATTGTGAAGCCAGCGATGCATCAATACCTGAAGTCTACTAGCACAGTGCGCTGTCTCTCAGCACCAGCAACTGGAGAGAAAATACGTGTCAATGTAGAACCCGTATAATCAGAAAGGAGACGGCACAACTGAGACTGAGTGAGTGGCTGAGTTCAGAGAAAAAACGAGTTACTTTTGCTGACATAGCAGTAAAGTAGGTAGCGCAAAATTTATGCGAAATAAAGCATGTTCGGATGACGTGAGTTCATCTAAAACGGAAAAGAAATCCGACGATAACATTCAATTCTGATGTTCACAATTATTGCGAACGACAAGCGGGAAAATCATCATCAGCACTCAGATTTCTCGTAATCTCTTTTTTACTCCTCTGCCAGGTCAAAGGTTCCCCACCTCACTGCTTGCGCCACTCTGAATTGGGCACGGAGAATGGCACTCTCTTCGGCAAACGATGGTTTGGCATGCGTTATACATGGCCTAACCAACGTAGCTCATGGTGCTGGACAAACCCTTTTATAGAGACCCTGTTGCACAACCGAAAACTTGCCTTCTAACTGCCTCGTTACGGATTCGCCGACATCAGCCTAGACGAGCTATGGTTCTGAGAAAACGGCGGTCGAAGACCTGGAGACGTCTCAGTTCCGCTGCTCGAACGGGTCACATCTCACAACCATACAATAAAACGGCATGTACTGTAGTTGGATACACACGTCCTTTGAGATTCATGGATGCACCGTTGTGAGGCTATAGGAGTCTCAAATTAGTAAACACGACCCGAGCCTCCGAGATTCGTGTATTGATCTCATCCGTCACGCTACAATCGGAACTAATACAGCCTCCAACATAGGTAAAACGCTCCGCAACTTCCGATTGTCAGATGCGCGTTCAGTGACTGCATGTTCAGGAGCCCGATCTTACACTTTGTGGAAGCAAAGCGCATGCCACAGGACAGAGCGTCCTTTGTCAGTCAATCCACAAACACCTGCGCCTTCTTCCTTTCGGAGATGAGAACGGTGTCACCTGCACATTCCAGGTCAACAACGTCATCGTCAGCAGCTATTTGAACATCGGAGTTTTGAAGACCTTCCAGAGTTCGTCTCGTTATCTCGTTCATCATGAAGCTAAGTAGGAATGGAGTGGGCCCCCCTGA
>SJOL01008692.1:482138-498756 GCA_004794785.1 Opisthorchis felineus
CCTAGACAGGAAGAGTTGAGATGCCTGTGATTGTGTTCGAACCATGGACTTTCGCGTCAATAATTTCAATAAGCCATCTCGAGCTCGGCAAACCGGATGACTACTGGAAGGCCCGAATTGGATTTGAGTCTTCTCCGAGTTTCAATGCGTCGGAGTAGCCGTTTGCGCTGTACCATATGCAGAGTTCAATATCTTTCAGAAACCTACATTAGCTAGGTTAGTAGGATGTTAAGCGGAATTCCACGCCGACATGGCGCCGACACGACGCCGCTACGGCTGAGAAGCATATCCCGCACAACATTGGCCAAAGGTTTGGGCCACTTGCCGGTCCGGTGTCAAGCCGAGCTCTGATTGGTCGAAAGCCTGGACACAACAGTCATTCGTTACCCAGTATTGGCCGAATGCCGGTTGCCAATGCCGCATCCAGAAGGGCGTCAACTTCCAGGTCATTTCCGCATACACTATATATACGAAGCATTGTTCAAGTGATCTGACTTCACTTTGGGCGGTAATATATCTTGTGCACCCTTGGTGGTTGTTTTAGACGTGAACGCTGGCTTAAGAGGCGCAGACCAAGAACTATGCTGAGGAAACTACAGTTACTAAAATAGGTGAACGGGAACCCACGGCGTCAATCGAATTTAATCAGCTCGGAGAATTATCGCAGCAACACTAAAAGTAGTTTGAAGAAGCGCAACTGAAGCTCATTGAACCACTGACTCAGGGACTGTATATCCAGGCAGAAGCAGCCAGCACTAGTGAGTCGTCTGTTTCCTCAACTGATGCAGCTACGACCTCAATCACGGAGTTCACAGTCGACCCTCTTTCTGGCCACACTTTTGGCCCCTGGTTCAAGCGGTACGAAGACATGTTCAAGGCTGATTTTTCCAAGTTTGCTGACAGATATAAAGTGAGAGCATTGTTGCGAAAACTCGAAGACACCGGAGCATGAATGGTGCAAAAATTTCATTCTATCCAAGCTGCCCCGTGACCTCAGCTTTGATGAAACGGTGACAATACTGTCCCAGAGATTTGGCGATCAAACATCCCTGATCAATATCCGTTATCACTGCCGAAAGTTGGTCAAGAAAGATGATGATGATTTCATCACGTTTGCCGGTGTTGTCAATCGGGAATGCGAGCGCTTCAAGCTCAGTTGAACGACGGCGAATCAGCTTAAGTGCCTCATTTTTGTATCCGGTCATATTCGTCTCCAGATGCTGACATCAGAACCCGACTGCTTAACGGAATTGAACGGGAAGCTGAAATGACGTTGCAGAGCCTCACCACGAAACGTCAACGTCTCATCAACCTGAAGCACGGCACGGCTATGATCGTCCAGTCATTTGTTACTTCAAGCAGCTGTGTACACGCAACCAAATTCAGCGCCCCAAAGAAGCCTGACAACAAGCCCGATCGAAAACGGAGCAAGCCCCCACAAAACGCTGGCATTGCGGTGAGTGGCATTTTGCTCGTTATTGCCGGTTTGGGCGTCATATATCTTCCGGGTGCGGCCTTCGTGGCCACAAAGAAGATTTATGTCGATCTCAGAGGCCGCAGCCACCCGCACACCATCGTGCAGCCCACACATCGCGGTCCAACGTGGAAACGAATTGGTAAGCCGCATGTGAAACCGACCGGACCTTGGCCCCCCATATTGCTTTTGGTGGCAAACTTAAGTTGACTTGCAAGGTTGACTGCTCCATAAACATGAATAGCTAGACGGCACAAGCCACGCGCTACCTGACGCCTTTCCCTTAACCTGATCTCATGGAGCTGGATTGGATCGACAAGCTGAATCTGCTGGAAAAGGCGATTAATTTCACTTACAACTACACGCGCGCAGCACCCGGAGGTACCCTTGAGCCAAAACACTTTCCGATGCGTTCACTGGAGGACCTCCTACAACGCTACGCATCTATTGGGGGTCGGAGTCCTGACAGGTATTATGTTCAGAGAGTTTTACCGCTTGGAGAAGCAAACCTCCAGTCGATTCTGGTAGGGCTAGATCAATGTTTTGGCGACGTCGATTGCCAGTAGAAAACTCCTTGGAGTGCTATTGATATCAGCTGCGGGGTGTTACCATAGTTTCAAGTGTGCGTTCCGTGCCTGCGGTGAAGATACTGTGTTTGAGACCAAACTCCGTTGGGATTTCACTAGGGTATGGACCAGCGTGGTAAGGATAGAGACGGATATATTTTGAGTGAGGCAACGCCTCCTTCTATGCTCCGTGATACACCATTATCCGCTTGTGGCGGAGGTGTCATCAGCCTCCCGGTACGCAGCCTGCTAACATGCTTGTAAGGAAGCTATGGGTTGCCTGCAACTCAGCCGACAAGGAACACTTGTCACGTCCGGTTTTCTTCCCGGACAAGGAGGTGCAGTCGTTTTTCGTGGCGTACGATTGGTCCAGCTTGATTTACGTTGACACGCCTTAAATTGCCCCGAAACCACTTGCTTTATCATCCACCTCATGGTTTCGACTCTGATGCAGTTCCACGGTCCGGTATGAGTGCGGATATATTTGGTCTGGGACTCTACCCAAGTTATGATTCCCATTTTTTCAGTGACGGCATTCCTCACCTTGTCCCGCGGTAGTGTTTTAGGAACTCCCGGATGTTAACAGGCGCCAGGCTCTTTAGGGTTAGTAGGTCGATCCTGACAATGTGGATACTGTAAATTGCCCACATTTGCTTCGCAACATTCCAGAAGCACTCAGTAGGTAATGAATTTTACCAGAGTGGGATGAGGACAAGCAGAGACCGGCAGTGGAGTGGCGCAGCGACCAAAGAAGTTTGTATGTGTGAACGGAGTGGCTTAGAAAAAACGGCTTGGAATTGATCTTCGAAACCATCCCAGCGGAAAAGGGTGGCGAGAACTGAAGTCGCCCACCATCAATCTGTGTGAGCTTTATGATGGTGATGATCCGGAGTGCCACTGAAGTTCCACAGTGTCAACAGAATTTTTCACAAGGTCATGCTAGACGCGTCGCGATAGGGCAAGTGGCGCCGGGAGAAAAAAGCTCGGTTCTGATTAGTTCGTGTTCCGACGAATCAGGACCTGCCTTTTCTAGGCGCTCGGAATAATTGGGTGGCTATTGGACAATAAACGTCGCCCCTCGATATTCGCCGAATGGAATCGATCTCTCGAAAGAGATGGTGAATTCAAGGTTACCACGTCATAGCTACGAATGTCTATGTCTAATGGGATTTCGTGCAAATTCTTTGTACGGTTGATTCGTTTAAGTAAGCGAATCTTCAAGGTACCCTCGAATTGGAAAACAATAATGAAAAAATATCCCGACTTTTGGTAAAATTTGAATCGCTTAAAACGGGCGAAAGTTGCAGGTAGTTCTGCAGCTGCAAGAGGTTATGGAACCAGCTAAGGCCCATATTGTACTCGTGGACGCCAAATATGTGGGAGTGTCACCCCTGTAGCTAAATTTTGTCTTTTATCTTCTGCTCCACTAGAAGGATGCGGAATCCTGTATCTTCGGGCCTCAAGAATATCTGCTCCGGGTACTCTCTATAGAAATACGTTGTATTCGGATAACTCTTACCACGTTTGAAGGGCGTAGGGCTTTCAGATGATAGTGCCCTATGCCCGTAGGTCGAGTTTTCTAGTGCGCTTCTTGACATCTCCGAGGAAGTATTCAGGTCTTGTTTAGTGGCGGCAGAGTTCTCCATTGCAAATTGCGAAACACACCAGACTTTCCACAGCCGGCTCGGGGAAGTTGCCAGATAGCTCGCGTCTAGCTATTTGCGTAGCGAGCTGCTCATCATAACGCCTATCACTGAGTCGCAACCTAACCGAAGCAGGCTTCTGTTGCTTGCACAGTGCACCAGTAAAAACCATACTGGCGCACGCGGCTAACATGCGGCTAGGGGTCAACGATGCCTAATCAACTGGCTGACACGCATTTTTCATCGCGACTGGGAAAATGCGAAGGCCCAAGTTGGAAGAGATGAGAAGCTGGATTTTTTGGGCGTTTTTTATTGGCATATATTCCCTACCGGGAAGCGTACGTCCTTCTTATTGCGCAGTGTTCACTGAGCTAGTGACGTCCTAAAATGAGGGAAATATATAATTTAGGTTATTGAAATATCGCTATGGGTTAAACGGCGGACAGACTGGGAGAAACACTTACTCTATGGAGCGCTTCCCCGGCGGAAACCTCGCAGATCCGTGTTTACACAACACCATCTTTAACGGCTGATTTCTATGAAGTTGTTACTAGTATCTTTTTGCCTACTGACTACTGGGTCTCTGGAAACACGAAACTTACCCAAAATCTATGGTATCTTCAATAATGGACGAACAGCCTGGAACTGATGGACCTTACATGCGTCACGCGAGATCATCGTTGTCTCTGGTGCTCTACAGCATTATACTAATCCCGTGTCATTAACTCACCGCTGTCGATTAGCTCCTCTCTGTGATCGAAACTACGGACGCACACAGACTCCCGGGGCAAACTGTGCTGATAATCTGTGCCTCGGTCGAGGACAACATCATAACGTACCTTTGCGAGCCGTTCAGCAGGCACACCTGTGCGCTTTCTGAACGGCGATGGGGCTAGGCACCAAAATTAAACTAATCATCTGCGCATCAACCCTTAGGACAAGCCTGATGAGCGCCACCGCAAGGCGGGCAGGGTTCACCAACACACCAATAAACTTGATCTGATACGCGATCGTTTACACACCAGCGGTCACTGCTGCTAGTCGGCAGGTCACAAAGCACACAACCTTTCGACGGCTGTCCAAGAAAAACTCCACTCAAAAACAGAGCCAGCCTTGCGCAGGTTGTTAGCATTCAGCCCAGTGGTGTTTTGTTCTCACCTTCGGGTTTGGACGTCACGATCTTGTCGTGATCCCGTTTGGGGAAATATCTTGCCGTTGCATCCAATAATGTGCAGGTAGTTGCATCAAGCGGTTGACAACTGTTTAGTGGGCATCCCTTGAATCACCATTTGATGACTGAGGGTTACAAAGCGTGATACCCGGAGTTACATTTCAAATAAAATTTTTGTGACATAAAAACATAGAAACAGGACAAAATTTTGAGTGCGCTTAAGCGACGCCTGTTTGGTCCTTCAAATAATTTTTCTATCATGAAAGAAAACTTCCCACTTCACGCGTCGCAGAAGCTTTCTCACTTATTAAACGATGGTTCGGATGGGACATTGAACTACCCGGGTGGTGTCACCATCACTGGCATCAAAATCAGACGACACTCCCGACACCTCATCGCCTTATAACCATGTCAATTTGTTTGGATAATGCCCCATAATTTAAAGAATAAGTGAGGAAGTGAATGAGACGTAAAGACACTCTACAAAAGATGTCCGAGGTGCCCACACCTCAAACACTCAGTCACTTTGGATGGGAACTGACAGCATGAATGTCAGTGACGTCGGTTAGCCGCCATACAGTTTAGTGGCTCCAGCCAAGCCCAATGAGAGTCATATAGACCCTGTTTTGTAAGATGGGCAGCACCATCAACATCCACACTTTTCGTAACATCCTCCATTCTCCCTTATGTGTCAACTGTTGTCTAACTCTAGCTTCTCGTGAGGAGATAAAATCCCGCATTGGTGGTTTCTGGCGGGGAGCACAACCATGGGTCGCTGCGTCCGTGTAACTACGTGCACCTACTATTTCTCTAGTAGCACCAGTGATTTACTCTCCCGGGACTCTGAAACTGTTATTCATGCACAAAAAACCAAACAACACCCAGGGCCCTTGTTGAACGCTTGTTCCGCTGGATTAAGCCTGTCCTGCTTTTAACAAGTTTCTACTAATTAATCCAAAGCACCAAATATAGCAAAGCAAAAATGCTGTCAATCGTGCTGGCTAACGAAAAAACTGAAGTTGCTTACTGCGACATCTTGAAAGCAGTTGGCGCTACAAAACCTGAACCTCCGTCAAGGCTATTAGTGCGCCACACCAAGATCACCTCTTCTTTCAAACGTACAACACGACCACTCATCTGGAAAATGTCCCCACTCTCTTGCTTCCTGTGCCTTGACCTATCTCCGGGTAGGTCAAAATCCCTCGAAATAATGAGACCACCACGTGCATTTTCCTTTATGTTTTGGACTCCGCACGGTTCCTGCACTTTCATCTCACATTCTTCCCTCTTTGTACTTTGGCTGCAAGTGTGCCGCAGAATACGAGGGCGAGGGGACAAGTCGCTGAACTCACGCATCTTTGTTTACATTTATACAGGGCTGATGCACGCCTGTAACGAGTAGCTGGGTTTCGCTGCCAGTGCTTTGCACTGTGCGATGCTGAATGGCGTCACAGGGCTATCTGAGGATAATTCTGGGCGAAGGGCAGAATATCAACCATCCATACCAAAATGTTCAAATGTGGCAATAGTCAGCATTGGTGATGTTGTGGTCACTGAAGGGCATAGCAACTCACTGATATTGGGGCACAAGCGTGTGTGTGCAGAGCCAATATTTGAGCAGGCATGGCGAGGGGGAGGACTACATCTTATATATCATGCAAAAAAGGATAAACCCGATGTCAATATCTGAGTTTTGCCAATTTTCTGCGGTAATTTATCAAGAATCATTATAAACGGCTGATTTAAGGATTAAATCGTATGCCCAATCTTGTTCCAAAATTTTTCACAAAAACATTGATCGCACTACCTCTCGTGTTTGAGACTTTATGCCGAAAAAGCATTTCTTTGAAAAAGTTAAAACGAGATGAAACTGAAGCCACAACACACGTCTACAAAGGGAGCTTTTGGCTTTACTTCTCAACCACAAGAGATAAAGCAATGGAATTTGTTGCAAGGTGCTTTTAATGTGATGAGACACATGATGCAATTATAGAACCTTCTATTTGTGATGATTTTTGACGAAAAATTAAGGTAAATCATATCAGGGCATTGTGTGGTCGCACATCTCCGCCAGCAAGTAGACTGATGATACTAATGCGGCGCTCTTGGACTACCTTGACGTCCAAATCTGTTGTCTTATTTTTGGCGCGATCCACACTGCGTCCACTCAGCCAGCCAAACTGTAAGGAAGCATCCAGGCACAAAAAGCACATGTTTAGATAACTGCGCGTCCCCAAGGCCATCTTCGGTACTGATAGCAGGTGAGCTGATGAAGCTTACTAGACGGCTTAGCAACATGCGACCGGCGGGGTGGGTGTGAACTTACTCACTGCAGGAACGTCGCCATTGACTGGAAAGAACGAAAAAGCAAATAACCATACTTTTCCATTTATACATCCCATATATTTACGCAAAAGCTCTGTATGTTTGTCCTGACAATACAGTTCTGTTCTGGGTTCTTTGTCTTCTTACTTCGTAGGCTGGCGGGCTTACTTCCGGCTTCCTTCCACGTTACAACACTGGCAGACGGGTGTTCACAATGGCGATTTCATTTGCATAGATGCAGTCTCTCCCAAAAAAGCAGCAACAGTTTGAACTTACGCAGTCAAGGGTCATTGATACGCTGACTGAAACACTGTCACATCAGAAGCTTCCAAGTCAAACTATTGAGTCGTCCGCGTCAGTGATCGACATAATGCACAACACGATCCACGAAATCCATTTTGATCCGATATCATGTGTTATTTTTAATTCATAGTTCCGCAGGCATGAAGACTTATTCACAGTGGGTCTGCGGAACACAGAAGAGTTCTGAGAAGCGAGACACTTGGTCACGAGAATCAAAGTTGCCGAAAGTGAACGTTTTACGAACTGTATTTTGTCGAGAACACAAATGAGCTGACTTTCGATGAAACCGATTCCGTTTTATCTTCAATATTTGGTGAACAGGCTTCCTTGTTCAGCCTTCAATAACATTGTATGAAGTTGAGCAAAAATGCTGCCGAAGACTGGATCACTTGTGCAAGCTAAATCAACAAGAAGTATGAAAGGTTCAGACTCCGAAGCATGAGAGGAGATGAAGTCAGGTGTCATGTATTTGTATGTGGGTTGCAGTCTCCTGAAAACGTAGATATAAGAACAAGAATTCTCGGCAGGTTTATGCAGAATGCAGAAGCCACGGTACAGAGTATTTCATCTGAATGCCAAAGCCTGGCGAGTTTGAAGCATGATATGGCCAGTATACAAGAAAATGGTCCAAGCAGTGCTGTTCAAGCGATTCAGAAGCGTACATAGTAACAAGAGACCCCCTTTATCTACTATTTTTTGACCAAAATTTTAGCGCAGTTTTTTAAAACAAGCGCTGTTATTGGTAGGTCCTGGAGGGTTTCTTCAAACCCCTTCATTGGACCTTACAAATGATTTCACTTGACCAAGGGATCCAAAACAGCTGAAGAAATAACGGCTGGTGTCATTGTGTGTAATGCCCAGGGGTTGTTTTCCAAAGTTCCTGAGTAAACAACCGTAAACAAATGTGTGTCCTCGTCCGTGCCAATGCATTTTTCACTAAGTGTAAGCGACTGGAGATAGGCAGCTAACCTTTGTCAATGTCGTACTTGAAGCATGGACCAGCAAAGATGAAAGAGCCAAAGAGTCCAAAACCAAATATTACTTGGAGCACCTGTAAGGCGTGATGAACGTATGGGAAAAGAGCCACAAATGATAATGTGAGGACTTTCTTGCCGTATACAGGTGCTGGGTTGAATTCTAAGAAACGGGGAGTGCTGGTGTGTTTGTAACCTGTATATACTTTAGCCATTTAGCCACCGAATAAGGCATAGGTGTAAGAAAACATTTGTCCATTTAGTCCCGCACGAACGACAGAATGTTGAAAAATACGAGTTGCGCTGCCAAAAAATTTACTAAGAGATCAAAAGACGCAGAGGATTACGGGCATTTCTTTTCTGAGACGAGATTAAACGTGATGTACTGCGTGCGAATATAAAGCCGAGCGTGCCACATTTACCGTAATCTTCCTCTATTCAGTGTATGGCCTAGAATAGCTTGAAAATCACGCTTGATAAGAGCCAGCTAAATCTAATGCAGAAAGCTTGTAGTCTACACTTAAAAGCAACACGCGGGTGCCTTCGTCTTGATTCACATGACTACACAGTTTGAGGATCAGAGGGTGCCAACCAAAACGCCGAAAAGTTGTTATCCGGGTTCTTACGCTTTGGAGAAAAACGCAAGAGGAATGTTCGCGCTCTCAAGGGCATCATTTGAGGTTTATGTATCAGGGCGCAAGAAATATGTCCTAGGTGATTCAGCGTCATTGTTGACAGCATCACGAGCTGCATTGCAAAGAATGTGAGCAACCAACTAGAAAAAACATCTATTTCAGGACTTAGTCTAGTACAGTTAGCAAGAGATGCCATAGGAAGACCGAGGCCGACTGTAGCGTAATATGAGAGGACATTAACTCGAAGAGCATCAGCGATCACAGCAGGTGCAATACTAATATTCCGTAGAACCGAATGGCTGGCACGCAAAGAAATAAGTAAAGTGGTGAACAGAATGAGGTGAAGCTTTATCTGCATAGCGGCGTACTCGGAGCTATGGTGCGTCCCAGTGGAGTAAAAAGCAGTTGCGGTAGAGATGGCTGCGAGTATGCTCATGTATGCAGGTACGTTATCGGACAGTTAAATCAGGTAGAATGGAAATGCAACTATTAAGGTATGATGACCTAAGATTAAGATGTAGGGCCCGTATGGAGGTCACCTCAACCAACGTTGTGTAAGTTCGTGAACAACCCCATAGGTTGACGCCCTGCTTTAAGCAGTTGGGGTCATCGAGCACATTTCAAGTCGCCGATATTAATCAAGGAATCGTAGAAGAATGAGATTGATGTCGTGTAAAGAAAATTCTTATGGTCAACGCCTACACGTCCGCGAGAGTCAGCTATTTTAAAAGTTTATTTTTTTATTTTTAGCCGAATTTGGGACACACGTTTCAGCGCAATTATCGACAGGATTGTGTTGTTGGTGTGAGTAGACCTGGGATTTTTAGTAGATACTTCGTCGTTCAAATGAACCTGATCTAAGCTGAAGATTCGGTACAGGTGTTCCGTGTTTATTCGTCATTATCCGCTTGTGCACCTCATGAGACACGAAAGATTCTCAAACTCGTGGCTGGCGGTAAAAACAATTAACCATCCAACCACGAGTTGCTGATCAACAGTGCGATCAACCGGCAATTAGAAGGGGTAAATCGCCGTCCGTCCTTCAATCACGGGATGCAAATCAGGCGCCTCGGACATCGGAGCTTTATTTATGAGACAGTCTTAGGAATCATTTAAAGCGGAACGTCAAGCTGAGAACATTTACATGAACGCATCTGGTTTACCTGGGCAACTGGGGGCAAAAGCCGTGCCCTCCGAATTATCTATTTGAACCGAACGTGGAACGGGCGAGCCCCCGCCCGCATCACCTGGTCCTGTGTGTAGCTGAACTTGTCAGCTTTCCAGTTGGAACGCGGAACATAATCGACTTCAGAGTTTTTGGCCGTCTACCAACCAGCACAATTTTACCTTTTTCTAAGATGGAGACTTGGCCAGCTGTGAGCCATTCGCACAGTTCCCCGTTTTGTTATCAGTGGCTCCACCTCTAGAAATTATTTGTTACATCTCCAGTTGAATAACCATTTTAAAGCATGATAACCGCGAGTCATTTTTTAAGCGTTGTAAACATATGATTTACAATTGTTCACTTTACACGATTGGTACTGAAGAACTAGCCGGTAGGACGTCTGCCTGTTGTAAAACGTCTTATGTCACAACGCTAGAGAAATGAAGAAAAAATATGGCAAGCTTCAGGCAAAATTTATTGCTGCTGCCTCTCACAAAACGGACGCCACCGACGATGTGTGAAAAATAGTTCCATTCTAACACAGTATTTTACATCGTGATGACAATAAAGCCGTAGTTATATTCGTGCAAATCACAAGTGATGACCAGGGTGGAACTGGTAACCCCCAGAATGAGCATAAATATCAGTGACAGTTTGCTAGCCTGTTCGAAGTGGCAGGCTGCGTAGCTGCTTCCCTGCGCCACTGTTAAAGCCATTGTTCTGTGGGCTATCCTTCTGACATCCTCTGCAACTCCCAACAGAAACTATCATGATAACTTGGCACGCATGACATTTATTCATACTCAAAATCCTCGGTGCTTGCTTGGAAAATGAGGGGTGTTCAAAATTCATCGCCGTTTTTTCTCAAAAAAGCCAGCGGGTCCGTGTGGACTACACATGGAAATGTGACATTAGTTATGACCAGCCGTGCTCATCGCTTTGAGAATAACTAAATCCCGGTCACTGGAGGCGCCTCACTTCGTTGGTTATTTACACAAGCGGGGGCAAGTTAACTTATGGACCAGCAAACCTGCACCTTATGCTAAAGGACGTTGGTAATTTAGGTGAATATAGCCAAATTTGTGATCAAAAAGTTCTTTTATGTCATTTAAAGCACAAATTTCAGGGAGGTGGCTAACGCTCCACAAATCTGAAACCCGTTTTGAAAAAAGTAATTCACAGAGGACTCAGCTACTTCACTTTGCCTTGGTTTCTTCGTCGATGCCACCCGTCCTCCCACAGGTTTAGGTAGTTTTAGTTGGTACTTTAAAGCAGGAGTCTGACTGTTTGTCAAGTGAAATATTCTGTGGAATCCGGTACCTGACGAGCGGAATTGCACTGGACTGATATGTGCCATCGTAACTTTGAGGTGTCTTATTTGGCCAGCAAAAGCCCATATCTTGGGAAAGTGTTGGGCAAATTGAGGATATTTGCAGTAGTAGATTTCTTACGACAGCAACTGTGGAAAATGTTTTCGGGTTGAACGTAACGACTAATGACGCTTAGAAGTAAATCGGACAGCTTTTTTATTTATGTAAGTGACAGCGTTGACTTTGCTGCGTCCCTAAGGGTGGTGTTTGACCTAATAGGAATTTCATACTAAAAACCTAATCGAGTTCGACGGAGTTGCCAAGTTTGCTGTCCATTTTAACCAGCCAAAAAATTTCGTTCATTAACCCAGCTGCCCTTCCTTTAGTGAGGATAGAGTAAAGGCGTGCGTCTTAATAATACTGGTTGCAGACTTCCCGCTCTGGAGTAATTCCGCAGTTGGCGCTCAGTTTGCTAAAGCAAACGAAAAGCTCAAAAGATCCCATGTAGACTGCTTGGAGCGGTTTTATATGAAATCCAGGTGATATTTACTCTACTGTATGATATATTCGCGTAATCACATTTGGCATATTACGCACGAGCCCGGGTTGTGTTTCTCAATGTACGGCATAGGCCGCACATCGGTAGACCAACGAGAGCAAACGGATGAAGTTTTGGAGTCAGACATTTAGGTTTTGAAAGAAGAAAGATCATAGCTGGCAGTATACGTTTGGTTCGAAGTAATTCCGATTAAAACAAGGCAAAGGAAATTTATAGCTCTAGTTGTCGTTATCTGCACTAAAGATCTCAGTAATAGCAGGGTAAAATGTCTCACCGGTGTTGTGCCAAATAGGTGGATTAAAAATGAAGCCTTGAAAGAATCGTGAAGGGCCGGAAGTATATGCGCTGCTCTACACACCCCTGATTGCGCTTGTGTAAGAATTTCGACTGGAGCTTCATACATAACACTGGCAAACCAAACGGCCTAGCTTATACAAATTCCTTTTCGATTCCCTGCTTAGAAGGGTTTTGGACTTCCATCATCACTTCTGACATTTTGATCAAGACAAAGAGTGCCTATTCGCCGAAGAGTGTTTTAGAAGATCAGATCCTGCATGTTCTCTTGATGCAGCTTAGTAGAGTAGCTTTCACCTTAAGATTACGACAAGACAAGTTTTCGCTAGCTTATCGGAGGAGTCGAATAGATAACTTAAGTTCACTTTTCACATGTATCTTTCACTGGACTAAAGATTTGAGTTTCTAAGACTTTTACTAGTTAACAGCCTAATGAACCTTACAGCATGTATGCCACCAATGCCTAGGCGCATCAAGCTTTCCTAATTTTTCTTTCTTTGAAGCAGTGCCCACGCTTGTGTGTACTTCTCCAAGTAAGGTCGCACGTGCACACAAGGCAAGGGGCACAGAAAAATGCCTCCAAACCTTGAGTGGCCAGTACTGTTGAAGCCCGGACTAAGCTTCCTGAGCCCCGTTTTTGCGCCCAAGACCGTTAGTCCAATAGTACTGTGACTTAAACTTCCAGGGCCATGTGTTCGGCTTCAGGTCTATCAGCAGAGATGATATTACCGTTGGTGATAAACAAAGGTCCGTGTGTGGGCCATGCGTGAACCTGCTCTCTGTATGACACTGCAGCTTACCAAATTTTAGGAAACAATGACCGCACCCGTGGGCCTATAGGTATCGCCAGTAAGACGGAAAAATCTCCATTATCGTGGAATGAAGAACAACGACCTAAACGCAGTCGCACGAAGTATTTCTTTGCTGCTGGATTTGTTGCCGGGCCTCCGAAATATTGTTCGCACAGAATTATCCGGGACCATGCAGCAACTCGGTTAGTCAGTCCAGAGCTCATGGTTTTGTCCAATAAAGCTAATGGCCCTCGGTATCCTAAGCTTTTTGCACGTCCAGACACCAAATCTCAGCTCTTCGGTTTTCGTTTATGTTCTCGGTGGTCACGTTGGAAAACGTCGGAAAACTAGTCAGAGTTGCCTTTAACTGAGCAGTTCTTTGATTACCAAATTATGACATGACCTAAATCATAGAACGTACTGCTTTGTGAAAGGTTTTTGGGCCGAGTGAAGCGCCATTCCTCGGGTCGTGCAACGAACAAGCCTCGTAAGTCGATACCATTATTGCAAAAAAACTATATCCAGCTTAGAGCCAAAAGCATATTGAGAAGCATATAAGGGCCGCTGTCTTCATCACTAAAACGATTCTCCCTATAATGTTAGAGGCTATCCTCCCGAGTTTTATGTTTGTACACCAATCCGCTCTGGCTAGCTAACTCAGCGTGGTTTTATAACAAGTACGTTGCACCTGTGGTGTGTTGTATCTTTCTTTTACTTTCATTATAACGTTACGTATTTTATCAATTCCATAAAAGTTTCTTGTTTGACTACGCAAAACCACAAAAACGCGCATTTGTACAATTTACATGCAATACAGGCGTGGTCACATGCTCCGACTTTCTCTTCTCATTTCGCTCGCGCTTACAGCGGTCATTCGCGAGCTTCGTGTGCTAACTCTTGTATCAAAGCATTTCAGACTGTCTTCGGAGTTTATTGTATATGAGAGCTTCCCGGGAAGAAGACCCCTGGACATCCACGATCGGATTATCATTTATTCACTGACCTGGGCGGACGACGAACTGTTTTAGAGAGAACAATTCTTAGTGGGTCTGTTCCATTCGACCCTTTTTATTATTGTGTACTCAACTCAGAGTAATTATATTTATTTCTTCGCCACACACTCCTCCTAAAGTAGCTTTCTGGGTACCCAGACCACTACACACCACACATCCGATTTATCCTGGAGTAGGAGCTTCAGTTGGTACAGTTACTTAGAAAGTTACTTACACGTGCATGCATATCGGACAATGAGGTTTAAAACTTCAGCTGCTTCATCGAAGTATACAAACAGAAGTTTAACAAACCAGCCTCTGGGATAAAGCATCTGCTTACACAGATCTAGCAAATAAAAGAGCACCTTATGTGTAGACGGGGAATCAGTGCGTGAGCTACATACTCACGAGTCAGCAGTCAAAAAGACGTCTGCATGCTGCGATAGACTCCGAATATTTACCTTATCTGTTAACATCCTCAACTGACGCCTCTGCCCGTTCTTCACTATTTAGTGAATGTTTAGGCTATGGATAGCGTTATTTTTCGCACTCTCTAGTTGGTCATATGTCGCGCTCTCCATGAAAATTGCATAACATGCCTCAGAAATCTAGAAAACGAGATTCCTACTTAAATAAATCACCTGTTTTCCAAATAAAAAGAATGGGCCACAAGTATAAAAATGAGGCCTCATTTCGCGACCGCGTCGCAATAGTCAACAGGCATCCTGGGCCCTCTGTCATGTCAAAAAATTTGGCTAGTTTATAGGCTGGACGCTACAACTAGTCTTCATTTTGTCAATCTGTTTAAGTGATTTTGCAAGGTGAAAGTCTTTAAAACTAATTGTTTTTTACCTAACGTATAAGTGAAACAAGTTGGTTCTCCTTATGTGTTGTTCCAAGAGCGGATATACTCCCGCCCTTCCGACAAACAATGCAAAATAATCAAAGATATTTTTGTTTTCCGATGCTCCGGCAAAATGCAGTGTCTATCTGGTTTGAATCCACCTGCTGCATTTTTAGACAAAACCTGGGATGTTACACTCTACACGACATGTCTTCCTGCATGTATCAGATGTGTGGGTACGGGTCCGCAATTCAAATACATTTGTATGCAAGCGACCTTATACGGGGCTAAAGAAGAAGTGTCATGCTGGCTGCTCGATGTACTGGGTAAGGAGTTATTTGCCTGGTTAATACAAACAGTGCAGTATAATTGGAATATGACGTGTAACCGTCGGGTGTGGTGCACCCCTCCTGCAAACTCAAAGACAGCGGTTGTGACAGTCATCTTCGATCGATTCAACCGATTCACTGGAATTGGTTGTGGAATATATGATCCGAGAATTCGAGTTCTTCACATTTGACTCATCCGTCTTTTCTATCAATGATATACTCTTGGAAGCTCTCAATTTCGCGCAGCCCCATAGCGTTTCTAACACACAGGACGACAACATACTATTAATTGATCCTCCAAACCTTGCACCGGCTAGGCACCATTCGGTTTCTTGAACATTCTCTATGTTTTTCGCAATGCAAGTGCTCAAAGATTCCCCTTTAAGTATTTTAAGTGGGTCATCAGATTTGACTTTAATTATTCAGCTGTAAAACCCCCTGCCGGATGCGCCAAAGAGAAAACTCAGGGCATTTGCCTCATTATCCATTACCATCATTCACTACTGCACACTCGGCGAAATCCTAAACCCTCCTTTTCACGCGGTATTGAAATTTGCTGTTTTGCCGCCACCGGTAATAATCTTGAAAGCACACTTGTCTAACTCGACGAAAGCAGGTAAAATAACAGGCAGATAGGGAACCACGTTACGAGTGCCCGCTGCGAGCAGCAAAAATTCTACGCTAGTTATTCCCTTCTTTCTTTGCAGTGATTCGTAGAATTACACCATCGCCAGGAAGAAAACAGTACCGGGATTTTCAAAAAGGGTGCGCCTGTCGAACCTCAATGCTACCGGACAAAATTCAACAAACAATCCCAACACTCCGGATTTGCAGTACATCAGGATATGTGCCCAGTCTCTGTAAGACCACGAACTCAGATGGTTGTAGATGCCCGTGCGTATAAAGAGCTCCTTCTGACGGTATTATGGGTGTATTGAGCAATGTTCGCCTTACGAATCTAAAACATTCAATTTATGTCAGCATCTCGTTGAATAACTAGTTCAGAGTCGGGAATAAACCGTCACACCGGTAAACCAAGCAAGGCAAATACACTGTTTAAAAATTTTTAACATTAGACGCCGAGATAGAAGTGAAGCGCAGTGCACAAAATTGCAGTGGTTCTCGGCTAAAAAAGTAAAAATATCGCCCTATAAAATACGTCCTATACTTTGTATGCCGTGCATTTTTGTCGCTGCCTCAGTTGTTAGTTTGATTTCGAAAAACTTTAAGAGAGCTTAAATCC
>SJOL01008692.1:502656-555724 GCA_004794785.1 Opisthorchis felineus
AGCAATGTTCGCCTTACGAATCTAAAACATTCAATTTATGTCAGCATCTCGTTGAATAACTAGTTCAGAGTCGGGAATAAACCGTCACACCGGTAAACCAAGCAAGGCAAATACACTGTTTAAAAAGTTTTAACATTAGACGCCGAGATAGAAGTGAAGTGCAGTGCACAAAATTGCAGTGGTTCTCGGCTAAAAAAGTAAAAATATCGCCCTATAAAATACGCCCTATACTTTGTATGCCGTGCATTTTTGTCGCTGCCTCAGTTGTTAGTTTGATTTCGAAAAACTTTAAGAGAGCTTAAATCCCTTCAATACCATTAGCATTTTGCTATATGGCCTTTCCGAAACTTTAGTCTTGGCATTTTGCCTGCCGCAACGTCCACCATGACGTCCAACCAACGTCCACCAACGAGTATACCTCATAATAAAGCGGAAGAAGCTTCCAGTACCTCAGTCGTAATCATCTGATGCCCAAGCGCGTTTCACAGCAAGTTTGGTAAGTAAGGTGCTTAGAATCTTGACAGGGCCGGCTGGTCGATTTTACTGGAGCAATTTTCCATCACGCGTCCTCAAGGCAAGCCACTTTTGCATGTCGTCCTGCCGCTTTTTCGAAGTGTGAACTTGCTGTACTCATAATGCGGGGTATGTTATTAATTAACTAAAGTGCTCAGTCAGTACAGGTCAACCTTCTTGAGATTCTGACGTCTTACACCCGGATTATCCAATTGTCCAGCGCAGCATTTAACCCTGTCCGTTGTTGTGGGTGTTAAGGTTAATATCAGCTCCTTCAGCGAGATGCCGCTAAAGCAGAAAATTACTGGATTAGACCGTAACGCCTTCTTTTGGTGCCTTTATCTTCATTGCTTATTCGTATCCAGATTTGCATATAAATACTTATTCTCACAACCCCCTCTTTTAATCAGCTTGCGTTTCGTTGCTTTTTATAATTAGTATAAAATCAGTATAAAATTTAGCACATTTAGATGAAAATGGTAGCTAATCTCCGAACACATGTCTCTAGCATTCGTGTGTGTGATCTTTGAACTTGCTTTCGCGAATTATTCAGTAGCATCCATGGGGTTTTTGTTGCTCTACAGTTTTGGTTTGCTTTTGGCTCTGCGGTCTCACCGCAACCCACAATTTCTTTTTATTTTCATATAGAAGAGCACCCAGTTGAGTGAAACTGAAATTTTCCACAATCTTCTGGCCCGTAGGAGTTGCATCTGCTTCTTGTCTTAGCAACACATGAGCCTGCCATAAGTTCATAGAGCTCTTGAAGGTCGTGACACGTTAGCCGACAGTGCACTTTGGAAGATGGGTTATTTTTTATGGTTTGGTGGGAGAGTTTTTAAACAAGTCTACGCATGGTCAGGCAACTAAAGGCTTGCACACTCGGAAGAGTATCTATCACTTTCCCATACACTGTTGGCGACAATAGATGGAATAACTGCAGACACTATTATTAAACTTCCGGTAAAGTAATATAACAAAAACGATTAGAATAAACTTAGCTTTATCGAACGCCAGGGAAAACCAGTGCAAATATGCGCGTATCCAAAAGGGAGACAACTCGGAGAATACTATCCTCATTTTGGAAGGCAGTGAAGATACTCACGCGAAAACTGGCAACAAAGTTACTTTTTGTTGTTAGTCTTTGTTTCGTATCTTATTACTGATGAACGGTGCTACAAAAAATAAAATTAGCACCTCCATTCTAGAGAAAAACTTGTTCAAGAGAGATTAGATGTTTTAGAATTGTTAAATGGGTAGATAAATTTGAGCATTTAAAGAAGTCAAATACGTAGGGCGGCTGGTACCTTTCTTCGCAAGTGGAGTAGGTGAAGACTGCAGACTCGAAACTTTGGAGAATCCCGAAAAAACATTTGGATCGGACGACATCGGCCGGTTTAAAACAAAATAGGACTAGTTCAGAGAGACGGGAGATTTTAAAGCAAAGAACTGTTGAACAAAACGTGTCGCAGCATGCAATGGGGAAAGTGGGCTAGCTGTTTTGGTGGCTCTCCAGACAGCTTGTAAAACTTACTTGCAAAGCCCTTGGGGCACTGGTTGAAAGGGTAGTCGAGTTCCGTATGCACTTCGGGTCGCGTCAGTCAAGAGATACAGCTTTTCTGGCGCCATACGTCACGTAGGCTTTATTAACGAGTATAGGGTATGGAAAAACTATAACCGTCTACGGTTGTGGAGGGTTAGATTTTCTGTTCGTCAAGTCATTTGTTTGAGATGAGCAACCAGAGTATACAAGATATGAAGCCTGATTTTTATGTGGTCACTTTTTCGTGGCGGATGGCCGGTTACTTGACGTTTTTGAGGAGCGCATGAGTTGGGCGTTGCCGGAACTAACAGTTTGTGGTTTGGCTCACGAATTCCAATTTAGAGGGCAACTTGTTAATTTTGTGCTGCAGGTGAGGTTGCGGTCGCTTCCTCTAGCCCTTTGAAAAGTAAAGCCAGGACGTCCTGGTGGGCCTCGGTGAAATACTTGTGATAGTAGCCACGCACCTGCAGTCGCGGGATTGCTTAGGAGTGAGTATGCGATAATTCGTGGTTTCCTGAGGTAGCAGGTGGTTGATAGGTCTTTTGTGTTAGACTGCGCTAAACGGACTAGGAAAAAATTCTTGCTGTGGAAACCGCGTCAGCTAATGAATGATGAATTCAGTGCCTACACGCTCTTGTATGAGCACCAGAAATCTGCTTTTATGGTTGCAGCTTGCTCGCACCTGCCTCAGCCCGTTAACCAGGTGGTGAGCTGCTCTCAGTCTCAACCGTGAAATTTTGGTAAACTAGGCTAACTCGCGACTCGTGACGGAGTTTTTGAAATTCCTTGTTTATTTAGGGGCCCTCCACGCCCTGGGCTTTGAGATGCTGGGTGTTTCCCGCCGTTGGACTGGAAATGCCAATAAATTGCGGTTGAATGTAAAGCTTTATGATCATTAATTCCGTGCCATTGATTTTGATGTTGGTTGCTTGAGTAGACCAGGCTCGAAAAATGGTGATCACTTAACGAGCTCCTGAATATATGCTTAGAGGTGGAAATCTTCCAATAAAACACTGAGGATTGTTTGTCTTTTTTTCGTGTTGACCTTCGGAGGGAAAAATGCGGTTCTGGCGGCCTGGCAGCAGTAAAACGTTTCTGCCCACCCAACATGCAGTATCAGCAGGACGACCCCGCTTGTGATACAATATGACAAACGATGTTGCACGCAGTCGATAGCCTTCGCAGAGTTCACGTATATATGTGCGGGCTGATATACTGTCTGGACACTCGAACCCAGAAAAGAGGACTATTTACGCCCTTAATAGTCCTAATCCCCTCGTGAACTTGATGACTGATGGCAAGTGTAATACTCCGTTTGCGGGTCCCAGAAGATCGAAATCAGGCATTTGGCTTCGCCTACCAGTTTTCGCCTTGTTTCCGTTCAGAACTTTTATGTGTCCTAATCATCGCCGAGTGACAGAACGGGGACACCTTCAAACTTGGAGTTCGATAAGCTTCTACAGGCATAATCACAAAGCCTAGATTTTCGGCTCCACAGATCATGCACTCAGTCTTGTGAACTCGTCGTATTCCCCAAAGTAACATAACTGCTGCATTGTGATCAGGGGGCAAAATGAATTTCGAACGCAAACTTTCAGTTATAGAGCTGCATATGTGTGCAGTTCAATTTTTTAAATGGGATGCAAAATTTGGCTGGAGAGGACAAAAACAAGTATAAATCCACAATATTAACAAAGTAGTACAGCCCGCACATCTCCAGTTGCAGTTAAAATAGAAATGGTGAACGATGCAGTTATGAAGTATGTTGTAAACAGACATGTCTATTTTGTACCGCAATTATACAGGTTATCAGGATTAAGTCCATAGAACACGCACGGAATTGTCGGTCCTTCGAGGGAGTTCCAAAATTCGGTTTGTGATATAACCACACCAAACACATCCACACTTTGACGCTATTCAGTTCATGAGAAACGTGTGCAATAAAGGCTGGCTACCCCTGAAGCGACCCATATTTTTCCTTCAAAAATATTATGTGACCGGTTGTCTGTGCCTCCCGGTGGACAAAACTGGTGCGACTCATTGCAGGTACTGTGTGATACTGTGTAGCAGCCAATACCGCTGCTATTTTTGTGCATTATGTTTATCCTAGTCACCTGGGTATGCGACACACGCACACGCCAGCATTCTGGATGGTCATTTGCACCAGCCGGAAAGCGCGCGCATTCATATAATTGGCGCTGCTTTCCTGTATCACTTCCACTGAGTGAGCGTTTCGTTAATATACAGCTGGTCGGCCTGATTAAATGGTAATGACCAATGTTCGTACTGGGCACTTCTTTGAAACTTTGATTGTCGAAGAGTTTTCAGCAACCTTTATGAAAGTAAACTGCGATATCTCGAATATCATACCAACTAAAACAATAGATGGCCTCTGTGCAGCACATTTGGTTGAAAAATATCATAAACAAGAGATTCAGTTGATTCCCCCGTGAAAACCAAATTGATGTGCAAATGAATGTACTTGTCGGAACTTTGGTTATAATTTATAGACCGCAAACGTCATACTTGAGCGTAATATAATTAGTGTGACTAGTTGCTATCACGCGGACCATTGTGTTTCTGAAACCTGGCCGGGGGTCAGGTTTCAGGGCCCAGTGGTGTCATACAGCTGGCAGTGTTTTGTTCAAAATGACTCTCGCAAAGGTGTGATAAGAGATGAAGTGGCTCCAGTTTAAAACGCTCCTGGTAGGACATTTGTAGGAACTAACTCCCGGACAATCCTACCGTACAGTCTGATGACAGCACGAACCTTTTTCTGCTCATTCGGCATAAGTTTCACAGCTAAGTAAACGACACACTTAGTAATGAGTCGCAACCTGTTACAAAAATTTCTCCTTAATAGATAGATCTTAGTGTGGCGTGACTACTCCCAGGGTACTCTACCCCATGCCACCGCACAGACGCAAGAATTTGCGTTCACCCTAAACCAATTGCTGGATACCGCAGCAAACAATTCAGTTTAATTGACCGCCATATGACGTTTGCGGCATTTGGCAGTCCTCCTTAAGCGATGAGGCCTTTTCATGCACGAACGCAGCCCCAGCAACGAGTACCTCGCGCGTATATGGTTCTTCTAGCCGCTATTTCCCCCACACACTTTCCTCCAAACACAATAACCACATATGTAAATATTTGTATTAAAGGGGAATTCACAGACGCAAGGTATGATAATAACTGGCGCAATAATTCACTGTCACTGTTGTGCTGTCCACCAGCACACGTGGAATGCGATCGAAGGATCGAGTGAAAAGTGTAAAATAAATTTATAGATAAGACTGATACCATTCCACAGCCCCGGTGGCCCATGAATACATTATTTTGCACAATGGTTGCCACTACTACAAGACTTTAAGGAGGGGATAAATTTTGCGGCAGCCCACACACACACCTGGTAACGCTGTAGACAGAAATGGAATTTACTGGGAAAAGAGGCTGGCGGGCACAACTTAATGTCTGTGACCTATGGCTAACTTGGCACCTTCATCCAAAGGAAACTCACTGTAGTCAGCTGTGGACGATGTACATTCCTCGACCGCTGGTTTCGTTACAATGTTAGATAAAAGCCAACGTCTTGTGGTCAAGTTATCCGATAGATCCCAACACTTAAGCCGGCAAACACTCCGTGTAACCACAGGGTATCAGCCACTAGTTACCAAATGAAAACCAAATTTAAAAAATCCACCGAGAGGCACCGAGTAGTCGTCTGAGAATCTGATCCAGTCATTGATACTTTATGTGACTTCAACCATTACATTGTTGTCTTCTACAGTTAAATTGCCGAAAAACGGCGAAAAGTAATGTACAAGGCTTAGAATCCGGTCTCCTGAGAGAATAACTCCGGAACATTTCAACAAGCTACGAGCTGCTTGCAATCAGCGTTTATTGAGTTAAACATCGTTACGGAAAAAATTGCAGTGAAGGCTGTGACAGATTGCTCCTAATATAAGGATTTATTGTCTCATATTGTTTGTTCTTTGACCAAAACTTACCTCGTGGTTTATAACAACGGATACCCACTGGTTTGTCTGGAGAAGTCATCTTTGCTGAAGGTAAGCTCACAGCTCGGCGTTTTTTTCAGATGTGCCGCTGCAATAAGGTGCCCTTGTCTTCAGCTAAATTAGACCATATACCATTAAGGCGCCCTGAGAAAGTTTAAATGACTTAGAGTGAACATAAATTTGCACTCACTTAAGGGCGGTTCCCTCCTGTTCTAATGTGCCAACAGATTATGCACGGTTGATTTAGCCCCTGGGTACTGACGAGTAAAAACACAGCAATATAAAAGTAATGCTAAGTAAAAACGCTGAAATATAACAAGATAAGGCGTGGCCAACCCCAAAATTAGCCAAGGAGACACGCAGCTTCATGGAATGGCCCCACATTATTGTCGCTTTGTGGCTGTTTTTGCTCAGATCGCTATGCCACTCACGACCCTCCCACAAAATAGCACTCCTTTTGTTTGGTCTGAACGACAGGCATTTAAACAACTTTGTGACTGTCTGCGTTGCACCCATTTTGACCTATCCGGGCATGTCACCATGTGATGGCGCCCTTATCCTAGATACCGACGGAAATGGGAACGCCAGTGGTGCTGTGCCGTCTCAGCGTTCGTGCGAGGCGATGGGAGGAGCAGTTGCATAGGCCAGCCGAATTCTCTGTCATCGAGGGAAGCGATATCGTACGGCGCACGAAAAAGTGCTGTTAGTAGTACCCTTGATAAGACATCTTCTCCACTACCTTAGTGGTCGCAGGTTTCTTGTCCGAACTGACGATAAATCGCTACTTTGGTTACAAAATTTCCGTGACTTTGAAGGCTAGAGAACCAGGTGGCGGCAGTATCTGCAGAAACATGATTTCGAGAGTAAAACTGAGCGGGTAAGCAACGTAGCAACGCTGACACATTATCCTGCATACCAATCCGCGGTCATGATAACTGTTCCTTGTGCTTGGTTTTATCGGTGCCGTTATGCGCACCCGAAGTCAAGGAGTGGGTCGCAGTTTGATCTTTGGATCCTGAATTGAACTGTTATCCCACGACGAACAACGGCCATCCAGTAACGAGGTCACGTCGAATAGCTTTGATATGCTGCCTCTGGGTTTTGTGGTCTCAGTTACGTGTGAACAATGTTGTCATCTAATAACGAAAAGGCCCCACATACTCACGTCGTATTGTGGTACCAGCTCCCTCGAAACAGTTTTGGAGCCCCTCCACGGAGGATTAGGCCATGCAGTACAAAACAAGACAGAAGAGTCGGAACATCGACGGTTTTTATTGACACATGCAGCGTGATATTGCTATGTTTTTCCAATCGTGCACGGAGTGTGGTCAAGTAAAGGATCGCAGGCCAAGTGTCCCAGCACCGCTTCAGACGATAAGACCGGATTTCTACATGAAACTATTGGGCCGTTGCCTAGAACGGATAAGGGTCACATATATATCTTGGTGTTGTTGGATCATGCGCTGGGATTTGCCCTACCAATAACATGCTGACCTAGCGTCCAAATTCGAACGAATTTTGTCCAAAGACTTGCGTCACATTAAATATTAAGAAAACTTGAACCACAGCGTATTACCCTGATGGAAATGGCGTAGTAAAACGCACAAGTCGAACTCTTACTGGTCTGTTTTCACCATCTACAAGGCGTCTGGGCACTGGAATTTCGCACTCCTGAGCTGTTTACCGGCTTACCATCTATAGGACAACCCAATTCTTCGTGACATCGGGCCGGGAGATGCAGATATAATGCTACAGTTTTACCTGTTCCCGCCTCGGAAGCCTTGCGATGTTTGGCATTCACGCAATTTATGCAAGCGGGTCTCGTTAGCGGCTCCGAGGCAACATTTGGGGGCTACCCAGAGATGCCGGAAAGTATACTACGACAAAGCTGCACAAGATGGGTTGTTTAACCCTGGCGAAGGAATTCGGCCGTATAACCCAGCAACACCCGGATCCATACCGGATAATTTTCACAGGACATGGATGAGCAAACTCTTACCAACGTAACCTACTGCCTTGTTTACACTGGAAAACCTAACGGGACAACCGTAGTGCATGTCAATCGCCTCAATCCGGCAATCATGATATCCGATTGCTCCGTGGACAGCGCCTTGCCGAGAAGAGGGCTTTTGTAATGTGCCGGCAGATATTAGAATGCTCGCCATCGTTAATTACATTCCCTTTTGTCTACTTTCAGAAGTGGAGGAGGTAATGGAGCTAGAACTTGAGGGCATCCTTAAAATGCCGTTCAGATTAGCTCGAGGGTCCATAATAACTGACACTCCTTGTATGTTCATACGAATTGTACTACCACATGTTTCTGTCGGTCGCCCCAAGTGTCCTGGTTTTCAGAGCATAAACCGTTAGCCCTGATATTGTATTCCTCAGCTGAGGGTTGGAGAAAGCTACCAAGATGGCAATACATCCATCTAACGCATCGCTTTCTTCATTTCAGCCCCACCCGGCTGCCATCCTTGAAGCATCCACCCAGTGAGTTTGGATATTTTCGTACACTCAGAAATAACATACTATTAAGACAAGCTCGACCGCATGTCTGCCGCTGATAACTCTTTGCAACTTCTTGACCTCTGGTATGGTAGTACAGAAGTACGGGAGTACACCTCATACGATTCAGCAGCTTCATTTCTATAAACCTGTTGTACACAGACGATGCAACCCACGACTGCGCTGATTTGCCGAAGCAAGTAGCACCACTTCATTACACCTACTAAGTGGGCCTTTCATTTCATAGAGCTATAAACCTAGATATTTTATTATCCTGGATTCTGAGCACCGCACTGCTGACGAGCTACAGTGATTATTGGAGTGTGCGTTTGATAGATGCTAATTCAGCGTCAGGCAACGAGACGTTCGTTACACAGTTTTCTTACGTTATAATTAGAGTGTAAGACGTCACAATGACGCCTGATGTAGCCATGGATTTAGCTATTGGAAAAAGAGTTTTACAGCAGTGAGAAAATTTAAGTCTTAACTTTCCGGCGATCTGCGGTACGCGTAATAAATGGAAAAATGCTAGACTGACATGTGAGGTGCTTCATATTCACCTTTGACAAAAAACTAGCATTCACTTTGCATAGCCATACGGGGTTTCTGAAAACTGCGTACTTAGAGGCATAAACAAAATTGAAAAGTGTATCGCAAACTTTATAATAATAATAATGTTTATTCCCAACTTGTGGGTGGCATGCCGTTAGGCATGATCATAAGGTTACAGTCCGAATAAAAGCATGACTGGCGGGGATTGTAGGTAGAGGGGAATTTGGGAAAAGCGACAGCGTCATAGGCAGGGGGCATTATCAAATGCAGACGTCGTCATCACCAAACCGGCGCGGGCAGGGAGGCACAACTACTATGCTTTTTTGGAGGGAAGATCGAGCAAGATCGGATCCTTAGGATTTGAGGGTGGCGGGCTGTGGGAGCCAGTCTACGTTTTGCGGATTCACACATACTGTGCACAGTAAAAGTTGTGGTGAGCCGGTACTTCGACCAGCTCTTCTGCCATTTGCCGTTCTTCTGATATACAGTTCCAAATCACGTAGCTTATTCCCGTCTGAAGTAGGAAATAACACCAAGTGTATATAAAAGTCCTAAACTAAATACTCCGTTGAACGCCTCCGCGAGACCAACAACGGGAGCAAAACGAGAAGCCACCATTGCCGCTGTACGAATGCGTCCGCCATCTTGCGGATGCACTTTTTATACCACGTGACGCCGTCTCGCCAATAATTTGCCTGTTCACCGATGGACTCTCAGTCACCTGGGGGACACTACAAAACAGATCAATCCGCTAGGAATGAGCAGGGCAAATGTGGGTGCGCCCACTATGTTATTCAACACAGTGCGTAACTCAACCGTTATGCAGCATTGCAGCGGTTATAGGACGCTATGGCCCCAGCCGTTAAACATTTTTTCCAAGCATGCGAAAAAAATTCCGTGGAATATGGGTGCCGGTAAAGTAAAATCAATCAAGAGCAAATCGTTCTAATTTTTGTAGTGATGCTCCGCGCGCAAAAAGCTTGATACATCTTCTAGATAGCTCAGCATCATGTGTCCTATTGCATTTTGCCCGGTCGTGCATAAAATTTGAAATTTGTTTATTGTGTTGCAGCATTTGCGGCGTATTGACAAGTCAGTCTTTGATTCCAAAACTGTCAGGTAACAAGAAGAACAAACTGTGTCAATTGAGTTGTTAGCCGGCCATCGACGGCAACCAGTTTATTGAGTAGAGCGGTGGTAATAATAATAATAAAGTGGAAGGTCAAAGCAGTTGTGGGAACCGAAAAAAACGAGGACAACGGGCATGAGGTACGACTAGTTAAAAGATGAAGCCGGTTAACTCGAAATAAACCTGAAAACCGTTGCTGGCCATGAGTGACCTTGGCTAGGGCCGCAAAAAGCAGAAATGGAGATGGAGATTGAAGAATTCGATCTGGAGACAAATGGCAAGTTCTGTCTCGAAAATATGGTTTAAACTGAAACTTAGTAGACCCACTGGTGTCACTTTTTTAGGGAAGTAATGTGTAAAGGATAGTTTTGATGGGGAAACAGTGCCAATACATAGGGCCAAACCAACATCGTAAATGAAATTGAACTTGCGGAAGGGGCAAACCGAAATTGCGGCAAGAAACTAGGTTGGGTAAATCCGAACGACAGGTTCAGCGGCTTAGAACGAGGCGGTTGGGGCCAAGGGGAAGATTTATTTGTAGTGGCGACTACAGGCTCCAGTGGGCGAAAGGTTGTGGTCGAGATTCTGAAGGAAATAGTTGAGGGAGTGCCATCAGCCTGGGTATGGCAGTGCCATGCCATCACTGCACTGACATACTTCGGTTTCTGGACAGCCCCGTAACGGTCTTCAAGGGTGCTGCAATCAGACAGGGGATACGCATTTCCGTGACAACTGGATCTGGGTTAGGCTAGGAGAATGACACAGATAGAGTCAGGCCGATGTAGAGTTATGGATAATTTCCAATCACTAGGAGGACCATGTGAGTGTAGACCGCGGACAAGCCAGATGGAATGAATAACGGTCGTACGGGGCGTTTGCGCAACTACAGCCGAAGTTTGAAGTATGCACTGATTCACACGGCACAGAACCGCACAGGCGTTGACAAACGTGTTGGCCGCGGCTGGAGCCTGTGCTTTATCTCTCGGCTTCTAATCCACCTTCCTATCCGGGTGATTGGACACAAGCATACGTAAGTCATCTTGCTTGTCTAGGTTTGCGGCGTTGTTGTCCACCGTTTGGAAAAAATAGCAAAACATGCGAACACAACCCAGGGCACTAGAAGTAGCTGTTACAGAGACATTATGACGGCCATCAAAATAGCACACCAGCTTTTCCGGTAACCGTACACAGCGCGGCAATAAGATTGTATAACGTAGAAGTGATTTGGCCTTGAGCTTTGACCAAGTCATTTAGTGTGAAACTTCTTGTATGAACGGCCAAGTCTATTTCCAAATAACCGAAACAAACATTTTGGTTATCTGCTAACCAGCTATTGAAAGAAATAACACAAGCAGATTTATCAACAGGGTTGAGTGAAGCCGAAGAGGTTGGGCAGACTATCCTAGAGGATGTAGAATATCTTCATGTGTTGGCCCAACTTTGGAAGTTAATACGCACCTGAATTGTTGAATTTCACGCACCACGCGCGAGATGTTTTGGGATTTATGGACGTGAAGTCCGCAAATTGGTGCAGAGCGTTTTTTATTCTCATTACACACATTTGGATAAGTTAGTCAATCAGAATGTCGACATGTGTGTGAATCGAATACCAATCAATCACTGTAGTGACGGTAGTGATCAGTCTGCCTTTGGTGCTCCATGCTTCCGCACACAAAGAAATTTTAAGGAATTTCATTTCTCTTTATGATACTTAGCAAGTGAGAACGGGCAAACCCTATAAGCAAAACTGTGCAGAGCTATTGTATGTGGACTTTTGACTTCGTCGATTTTTTCACCGAATAACGGCCAATTTGGAAATATATCAGAGGTATACCAGTTATCATGGCGCGTTGACCGGAACCGTCCGTGTTGCAGCAAAGCAAGACAACAAAGGAGTTCCTGTCACCCTGTGCCAAGTGCTCCAATACGCTGTCAGAGTGGTGGCCGTGGAGAAGTGGATCAAGGCGCTGTGCATCTAACCAGCACTCCGCTTATCTTTGAGTGCGATACATCAACCGGACCAAGGGTTTGGCTATTTGGGCAGGTCAACCTGGCAAGAGCGTATGCGTGCGCAGTTCATCGGGTTCTTCTTCATATACTCTCATTTTTGTGAAAATTTCGTCTTCGAGAGGAGACTACTGAATTCATCTGAACCTGTTGTTTCTAATGGCTTAATGAGACGGTATTAGGTTATGCTTCCCCCGTAAAAACCAGATTTGTGTGCAAACAAATGTACTTGGTGACTTCCGTCCAATTTAGCATCGATTGGACCACAAGGCTGTCGGAAACTTGGGGGTTGTATTTGCCTAATTGGCACTAAAAAAAGCAAAACCTGTGGCAGAGCTTCCCCTTCTGGGGCTATGCTCCCCTATTTCTTCTGAACAGCCGATTGCTCTAAGAGAAAGGAGTGACCGATGGCTGAATGCACGGCAGGTTCGCGTCTACCTAAAAATATGGGGATAAAGGGTTGCAAGCGAACCACCAGGGGTTATGAAGCGAATTTCTTTTGACCAAGTATACGTATTCCTGGCAGCCACAATGGCCTCCGTAAATGTCAGCTCTGTCTCGCAAACGGCTGTTACTAAAATGAAACGGCCGATCACCCTGAGATAAACACATAGGAGATATTCGCTGTCTTGACTCCGTCAACCACTGTTTACCTGTGGCTTAGTTGTTGATCCTACCCCAGTCTGCTTGATGAATGGCTTACCAATCGAAGGGACCCGCACCCAAAGCAAAAGCATGTGGTGGAGGTCTTCTCAGGGCCCCCAATAACATAATGCACGTTAACGATCTAGTCTTAGGTTCGCCTTCACGATGCCTTTTTTGCAGATGATGATAAATTAATGAAATAATATCAAACAGATCAGCTTAAACAACGGCCAAACGGAGCAACAGTGACGACAGAAAATTGACAATTTTTCCTTCATCGCGATCAAGTGCTGCCCGTTAGCCCGGCATGGTTCTGTTCATACACACTACCTTGTAGGCCATTCAGAAGTGCGCACTGCTAAAAACCATCCAGAAAGAAAGAGTCTGGAAATGCGTGCTGGGAGTGCTTTCACTCAGTGCGAACACGCTGCGTGAGTAACGAGTACGGTGCTATACAAACTCCTGCGAGTAGTGAAATCGAGGAGGCCAAGGGTGCTTCTTCCGAGCACTCAAAGTCTTATTACGCCTTCACCTCAAATGCTGGCTCCTCCATTCTTCACATATAAGGACGCCTGTTTGAGTGCAAGCTGCGGCAACCAAGAGAGCTGTAGGGATGAGACATTGGAGATGCCCATGTAGGTCAAAGGCTGAATTTTTACCCCGTGGAAAAAGGTGATAATGGAAATCAATGGACGCTTCAAAGGCCGTCAGGTGTTTCATATGATTTATACCTAACCATCACTTGTCACAAACACCCGATCCGCTGAATGGTATTCATTAATCCTCACCAACAGTCAGTGCCGTAACACCACAAAAACAAACTTTTTCCCTCAGCGAGATGCCAGCGCTCCGAAAGAACTTCCTGCCTACTGCCAGTCGCGCGGAATTACTTATAGTGTCTGAAGAATAATCCCGTGGTGTTTTAAAGGCTCCCTTTTGAAGCCTGGTGTGGTTGGTGTAGGAAACTGTAGGTAGTTGTTTCAGTAATAAGCTCACAGTGTTGTGACCTGTCCTCCGGACGCAGTTGATGTTAAAACAGTCACAGAAGAGGGTTTCGGGGCCACATGCGAAGGCTTTCGTCGGGTTCTCTGTAAATAATTTTAAATGACATGATAAATAAATAATAAATAAATAAATAATAGATAATACAAAAGATACAGGGGGAAGGAAAAAACTTATGGAAAAATGAGGACTATGCGTAGTGAAAAAATGAAAAAGGAATTCACAAAATAACAAAGGACAAATTAGAAGAACGACGAACAAAGATAGATTCATAGAAATCTGGCATACAATTTAGATGCGTTATTCTGTGTTGAAGTTCTCTTGCCAAGAAGATTCGAAGCGAAACTTTGGCAGAGTCTGTGCCATCCCGCCCCTTTTGATTCTTGTATGTCTCACCTGAGACAGACCTATTAGGCTAATGGGACTAGGTCGTCTGGGCCACTGCCCTCGCTGAGGTGACTTTGCTCACGCGAGATGAAATCTGAACAACAGCTTTGGTCCATCTCCCAATGCGGTGTACGAGAGAGGACGGGGCTATCTGGAAGTGCTGTTTACCACTTGTCTGAGGAATACTCTAGAAAGGATTTAGAGTCGCAGCCGAGCTACCACGAGTCACAATCTGCTTGTTGCAAACGGTCCCCCCAGGGGAACACCACCCTCGTCCAAATGCCTCCTGGGAATTTTCCGACAGCGAACAAAGTGACAAGCGACAAGGATGGAGTAGCAACCCTCACTCGACGAAACTCTCAGATAAGTTTTTAGCGACCTTCGAAATGGTTGTGCTGCCTTGGCAACCAACCAACACCGTTGTTTGTGATCAGGATGACGCAGCTGGACAGGTAGCAAGCTAGGCGTATAATAATGTCAAGAAAACCCCCTGCCCAAAGCGAAATATCCGCACGCGTCCGTCCATTTGCACTAAGTTGAGGATTATATCCGAAGACCGGCTCCTCCAAAAGAACCCTACCGCCCCCGCCCAGTACACATTTCTCGCCTGTCCACTCCAAAAACTGCCTTACGGCAACCCGGGCTGCTCGCCGTGGACCATTTTCCGGTGTTTCTATCTAACTCAACTAACCCTCCCAGGCCAAAAATTCCTCGTGCTACACCGAAGCTGATTGTGACCGGACCAAGTTGATGGGGACGCTTGTCTATGCTCCTAGAGACGCCGGCGCAAACCAACTTGGACTGTCTGAGAATGAGCAAACTAACCTACATTAGAATTCGGTGCACCATGCCTGAAGCATTTCCAGACCCTCTTCAAGACATTATACATCACATTATACATCACCCTTCCAACACAATCAACCGGCACTGCCACCCAGAGGAATTTTCGATAAACCTCCTGCCACCGACGCACACCCTGCAGTCGAAAAAAACGGGACAGACACATTCACCCACCATTCTTAAATCTGGCTATGGGGGGCATTGCTGAAGCCATCCTCTCGTGCTCTACCGCCCTCAGTATTATCCAGCTTCACTCTACCGTCATCGAGACTTTTCTAGTCACTCGCTCATCAAATTACCGCCTGTTTTCACAACTATACCCCCGCAGATCTGGCCACCTGAGGCACGTCCATTGAAAACGTATTCTCAGTCCCAATATTTGCCCCTCAGTTTTCTATTACCCACGCCCATGGAAAAGCTTGGCGCCGTTTCTTCATTGAGCGAGGGTGGACATGCTTTCTCTCCTAAAATATGTTCTGCCCGCATTTTCTCCTGTAACCACTACCCCTGGCCTCGCGTACAACATTGATGACCACACTGGCATAAAGAACCACATGAGCTCGGTGAACTTATCAGCCCAGAACAATCTCTTTCCAAACGGCCTCCTAGACGCTTCACCCCGGCTCTCGATGCGTCCGAAGAAGCACCTCCGGCACATCCTCAGACGACTGAATCGCAAACGATCCATGTGCGCACGCTACTCCAAGACTCACTTCAGGGGTACTGAGAGACCTACCGCAAACTGTCCTTAGAGCGTCCTCAAGATAGAATGTCATATAAAGCATAAAGACGGCCATCCCGCTCATTAGCATCTCCAAAACCACTTCCAGAGGAATTCTGTCCTAAGGGAAAACCAAAATCTCCCGAAGGTGCCTAAGGACTTCGGACTGCTCCCTCCTTCCTACACCACAGAAAGGTGCTCACAAACTCGCCAGTGCCTGCTCAGTCACACTAAGCCGTGATGCCGCCAGGGACTACTCCTTAATGCCTGCGGCCTAGAGGTCGGATGGACTTGAATGGCACTTCTCAGCTGCAAACTGCCAAAACTCCCCTCTAAAACTGACCGTCCTGATGGTCTGGATGGCTATTGTAGTGATCCAAAATCTATCCAAAATCTTCAACGAATGCACCAGCTTGCTAGGCCACACAAACCTGCTTCTGCGTTTCTCCTCATTCTCCTCCATTTATTCTCCTTTATTTATTGATCTCACAAGCTTGGATGCCACTATCCCTGAAGATACCCACCATAACACGAGGTTAGGTGTCGTTCGTTCACCATAGTTTTTCAGAAGCACAAACAGGATCGGTGAACAGAAGCAACAACTTACCGCAGCGAGTCTACGACCCTCAGGCTTCACCCAAATGCACAAACACAGTGCGCATACCGAACGCACCTAGAACGCATAATGAACTGAACACTGACCTTGGAACACTTATGAGGTTATAATGTGTTCTCGAGCTGATGGGTGAGTTTCGAGAAATTTTCGGGAACAAATGTGTCATTTGTTTTTTTCAACAGAAACTTGTTTTTAATGACAATCGTCTTAGGACTTCTGTGACGTTGAATCCATTACTAGTGTCATGGCTTGAGAAAATGCTTCAAATAGTTCTAGCTTATGATAATTAAGCAGCGTACTCAACGCCTTCAAGCGAGAAATCTTGAAGTGCATTATAAATGTGTATACACAATAACTATAGTACTAATATAAAACCTGAGGCCCTCACAGAAGCGCAACACTAGTTCATGCAATCTTGCTTGTAAAGGGCCAGTCTCCTACAGACCGGAGAAGTCAGACACGCACGTTGTTACTTAGGACTGGAATATCACTATTACCACAACTTTTCGATGTTTAATTTTTGTGACCTATGAGAGGTTCATGAAAGGCTCCGTACGATTGTAGTAACAAATGCAACTTTACTTTGGCTTATGTGCACTGAAGCAGTGTTTTCATGTGCTCTTTCCAGTTGCACTCCGTCTTTGCCTGAGGTGTCACGTTCTTCTTACGTAATCCCCGGTGATTTGCATGGTTTCTACATGCACGTTATGCGAGTATTGTAGACACAAATCAGTGATACCAAAAGTGCCACACAGCGACGATGTATAACTATACATTCGAAAATGAGGTTTTATTGCACGGGCGTAGTTTGTATGAGAGGAAATAAGAGAAATTCTTTGTGAGGTTGTGGTAATAGCATCAGCTTTAGGGTTCACGTCAGACATTGGTTTCATATGTACCCATCTTGCAAAGTCTTGAACTCCACTTACCAGCAGGTCAATTTTTAATCGGCCGACGTCATCGTTAGCTTTCATGGCCCGACATAATTTGCGAAACAAGAGTTCTCTCTTGTCTCCCTGTCCGCATTTAATCCTCAGAATTTTCGAATTTTCCTTGAAAGCCAGCAACCGGCAACGTTAGTGACCGGGGCCCACCAAAGTGGACCTGACCTATCAGAGAACGAGGATTGCTGCTGTCAGAGGTGGTGCAAAAGTTAAAAGCAGAGAAAGTCAAACAGACTGAACGTGTCATAAGAAACAAAAAGGGCAGCCTCAGTACCAAAAAATTCCAAAGTTAGCCTTGACGTGTCCACCTTTCACATGGCGTGCTCAGTAATTTCGAAAGCGTATTATTCATGGATTTCTTTAGAGTATTTGATCCGGTTAAGCGTGAAATAATAGCCAAGGTGTTTAAAGAACGCGCCCCCAAACAAGTCCAACAGAGTGGACAGCCATCCTTCTGTAATACTGCAGCTCCCAGCTGTATTTCAGTGGAACCCTATCGCGTTCTTTTCGGGACAAAATTTCTTATCAAAGTGGACGGTGGGTAGGCACGTACTTTTGGACGTCCACTTCAATCGAGCACCGAAATCGACTTTTTACTGATGGTCTGCCAAAATCCACATGCTGCTGCTTTAGTGCCAGTCGAGACATATACGGTGGCTGTAAGGCCCGGTAAAATGTGGTGGCGGTTGTGGTCCAACTTAACCCTCGACTCACAGCTAGAAATATGACCACAGTATGTATCGAGTGTTCAAGAAACAGTAAGGAGCACAGCCCTGACAAGACCCGAATTCAAGAGAGAAAATGACTGACACACAGTGTGAAACGTCAGTCAAGCAATAAAGAGACTAACCAAACGAAGAGAACAGGACTAAGAATGGCGGTATACAATTAGGAAACGTGGACGTATAAAATAACAATGGTGAGGTCGAGATGACGTATAATCCAGTGAATTGATGAGATCAGTAGACGTGATGCCTAGGATGACTAAAATAATGAACTAGAATCGATAATGGTGGATTTGTTAGGTAAGGCTTTCTATAGAAAAGCATAGAAGGTTCGGCAAAAGTCGAAACTGGTGGCGACGACTGCTAGGTGGGCGGTGATGCAGGCCTTGACCCTTCGGTGTTGAGTATCTTGAGTTACACTGCATTAGGTAGGTCAATACCATTGGTTCCTCATAAGGTTCTATGGTGAAGACCTTGTTTTCCTGTTCAATTGCGCAAAATGAACCATCATGTGGACGCACCAACGGGCTTACGTTCGATCAGTCCATCGAAAAGCGCAAGTGCACTCGATCAGGCCTTGAACAGTGAACAAGTTGAGGCTAGAAGGGTGAGTGCCAACAGAGTAAAGGTAACGTAATAAGACATCAAGCAAATCGCCAAACAAAGCATCATATTGATAAACCTTGGAAGCAGTGGAAAAGTGGTCTCTAGGAAGGTGAAAGCGCTGGTCTCAGTAGTGCGGCACTAGACTTTCAGGTCCACTTGAGGTGCGGAATGAATGCCCAACATAACTTCCTGAATGACGTTAGCGCACAAAGTGGTAATAAGTGCTGGCAATGAAATCTTCTGCCAATACATTCTGTCTGGGGATAGTCGTGGGAGTGAAGATGGGATGGCATTTATCTCTGGCACGGAGATGGAATTAAGCCATCAGGTATAGTTATCATCAAATTTTATAAAATGTATTATATCGCTGAATAGTGGAAAAAGACCAAATAAGATCAAATGGATGTGGGCCAGCCGGGATCTTACGTAGAAAAGGGATCAACAAGAGACATAATGTGTTATTGGAATTTAGGCTGTTAGCTGGTAAAACAGGAGCGTGTATTTATTCCGCATACGTAACCAGAAATTTTCAGCTGATATCATCTTACAAGCGGCGGAAATGCCGAGGTAGACAACGCTGTGGAGAAAACAGAAGACTTGCCGCCTAAACTTGGCAGCTGTGATACGACGTTGACATCCGGTAGAGAGGCCACAGGTGAGAACTGCCGCTGAATATGGCAACGGGTCATCTACTACGCGAAGCAAGAAGGTCCAACAAGCGGTTGAAAGAGCATGGCCATGGAGCTGGGTCGTTGTCAGCTGGGATACTGGAAAACTCTCTTGAGAACACATTTGCCACCATGTCGGGAGATGTGTAACGCTTTTACGAAAACCAATGCCATAAAGGCAATGTGGCAGAGTTTATTGGAAGAGCAACGTTTTGAAAAGTTGCGGAACGTAAAGGACACAGGCACGCGGACGGTAAAGTCACGAGTAGTAAGCTGTTTAGCGTATGCCTGAAATGAATGACGGTGGACCAGATGGTCAGCAGTGAATGCATTTTTGAAGGTAGAAACGCCCAAAGGAGAAAACTGGGAGGTTTAGACGCTTGCGGATGATTATTGAGGGGTAGCCCCATTGGTCGTGTTAATGCTTTAAGGTTGTCTGCGGTGTCCACAACCGGTAAGAAAAAGGCGTTCGGTACATGTAATAAGTCAAAATGGCGGTCATGTTTTGCGATAAAATAAGAGCAGATATGGAGCAAGTTAGTCCTTTTAAACCAGAAACAGGCTCAGCTGTAGGAATACCGACTATCATCCACTGACTCTTGTAGCGTGCATGTGCGATAAATTCTCGTCAACTTTTGTTACAATCCTACTGACCAAGACATCCACACTAGAATAGGATAGTTAGGTATGAAGTTAACTCAGGAAAACGGCCAATGGAAAAGCAGCCTATTCTGCTTATCAACTACTGTGAATTCTAGCCACTTGCTGAGGTTTGATGCATTTCACAGGGCAGAGCCCAGGTGGACCGTTATCATCTATTGATATTAAAATCCATGACCTCAAGTGTAGATGAGTTTAAGCTGATGGATGTTTCTTACAACCAACGACTCATCGCTACGATCCACTTCGCCCCCTAACAACGCACTGACGACACAATCTAGATTGGCGATCAAACGTTTGCAATCAAACTGCCTAGCCCAGCGAACAAACCAATGAACTTCTAGGCTACCTGAGCTACCAAACTCCCTTTCTATAAAACGTTTCTTGAGTTTATTCGTGTGAAATTCAATATGACTATTACAGCGACGGTTAACAGGGTTTGAGATCACTTACATTTCCTTTTTGGTTTTCGTAAACTTGGTGCATGTAATGCTGACACCAAAGTTTAGATAAGGCCGGTTTTTGTTCAGTTATAGTCATAGGGTTTAGTTAAGAAACTCAAACTACTCAAAAAATGACGAATTGAACGAACCTCACTCCCTTCATAATAAGGTGTAATTGTCACGTTGAAAACAAACAAATATATCTTGCTTGTCCTTCTTCGTGATTTTATGAGAGAAGATAGGGTTTTGTGTTCTCCTTCCGCCAAACAAGGGCTTTCGAGGGAATTATTCAGAAATGTGCTTTGCCTCAGTGGCTTGACATATGGGACCGTTGAAAACCCGTGCCTCAGACCTATTTGTGGCGGTGCCTTCACTTTATGCATCAAAGGTTTCTCCAAACCAGCTGTTTGTCGCCCTAGTCAATGCAAATGGCCCTGGCAACCTGTTCATTGGATGCCACATATGACGTGCGCTGCTGAGAAAAAAAACGCGACGGCCTTTTGTACCGCTTTTGCTTTGCTATTTGGAGAGGAAATAGGATTTACTCTAAGTATTTTGTATTTCGGTGTAAGATCCACTGTCTGACATGTTCTACTTTACGTTAGTTCCGGAATTCTACTGCTTACTCAAGATACAGTCTTTTTAACGTGAGTAGGTGTTCTCTAGGATGCAAGGATGCAATGCAAGAGTTTGAGTTCCATGTTCAAAAGTCAGCTTAAGCGTTAGCAGATCCATAAAAACTAGTTTTATACCACATTTTAGGCGAATGTGTAGTTTAAATTTGCCATAGGCCATGGCACTTGGGTTTTGTTTGCTATGTCTCGTTTTGGCGCTGATAACTGTCAGCCCAAAAGCTACAGCTTAAGTAAGCAGTTCATACCTTAGGTACCAGTTACAAATTGTTTAGATTTGCATGTTTGTTTCCTCATCTGTTGATCCCCATACAGCTTAACTACGTAAACAAACCAGTTTATAATCTCAGCAGCCAGTAAATGCCTCCTACCGCTTTAGGCTGCTGTAAGAGTGGCCCGTCGACCCGACCAGCTATCTCCGCAAGCAAATAAAAACCGTTAGGCAATCGTCAATTAACCTACTTGTTCTTCGACTTTGGAGATCCTATCGCAGTATTGTGTATTTCATGTGGTCAGACATTTTCCTTGGTCAACAAAGATTGTGTAAGCTGCTGGTTTAGGTATTATAGCACCAAAATTTAAACAGCCTTCAAACACTAAATTAGCGATGCAAACTAAGTCATCAGCAAAGCTAAGTTTTAACCTTGAGCACACGGATTTAGGCAGGGATTCATATCAATTTGTTACTTTTGGTAGTAGCATTCGTTATTGACTGCAAACAAGAATAATGACAAAGACGAACATCCAACTTCAGACGTACTTTAAATACAACATATTTATAATATGATTAAAGTGCTTAGCTCACCGGGGAAAAATTCTATTTGACCTTTCATAAGTCATCAGGAATTCGTTTATCCGCCCTAGAAAGTTGACTCTTTGAAAAAAAACGCTATGTTCTCAGACATTATATACACTGGGAACAAATCTCATGACAGTGAGACGCCGGTTTTAAGTTGTAATTCCCGGTCAATTGGTCGTCAGTGTGAGGGTTGAGTGTGCTTTCTCGTAGCTGAACGTCTTTCGTCGTTATTTTTCTACTTAATGCACATGTCAGGTCGGCAGTCATTTTCAGCTTTCCGGAGTGACGCTTTTAGGTATAGCGCTTTTGACGGAATGGATGTGCATAGCGGATCTCGAATGAGTAGCAAAGCTAAAGGTAGCCTGGGCATCAAACATTCCAAGACATCCGTGCTCCCATCAGCTTAGAAACACGAAGATTTATTTTGTCCCCCAAAGCACAAAATACTTTACCATTAAACCAAAATTCTTGCAAAATTTTATCAAGTAGGTTAGGCTCATTTAGATTCACACGATTCAAAATGATACATGCTTCTTGAGTAAGAAACTGAGCAACTTTTGGCAAATGCTGCTTGGCTGATTTTAATTTTATAGGCGCACAACATTGCGGAAGTGTTCGAAACACCAGGGAACGGGATTATAAACTTAGTGCACGTACACATCGAAAAAATCTTTGTTGTACGATTACCCTTGAAAATTCCAGTCTTCTGCACTATGACTGAATGGCCTACTGCTGGGGAAACACAGGACCTCACAAGCAATCAAACTTTTGGAACAGACCTGCTCTATATCTGCAGACTAATAGGAAGTGCCTTCAGTAACGTTCTGCGATGTGTTTTGTGTGGCTATTTCCAACCTTAATTTAACCAGAGTTGGCATTACCAGCGAAGCGACTGGCAGAAGAAGGTAACCGTTAAATCGACTCCAGGTCTAAACGCTTATCTGATGACCCTCTTTAAGCATTATGAGATGCAGATTTCCTGCTAATGAAGGTTCACTAGTGCTACAAGAATTGAGACTTAGAGTTACTGTACGGTTTAATGTATGTGGACATATATAGTAAGCTGGTTGCACCAATTAGGCTGTACGTGTGAAGAAAAAAGTCTGCACCACACCGACTATACTGGACGTCATACTTCAGGTTGAACAGTCGGAGAAGAAATGCAGAATCATAACGGTTCTCCAAAAAAAGTGGTTATCTGCATTTGAGAACGCATACAAGCGCATAATATCTGAAAGAGGAAGTTTCTACAGAAAAGATTGGTGTTTACGGCAAACGCTACATCAAAAGTCTTATGCGGGGGTACATGGAAGAGTAAAGGACCAAAAACAATCAACAAATATAAGGAATATTGGTGATGAAGCTATATCAACGAGCAGATACAAGCTTTCCACTCCGTATAGAAGTTTGTTGTGACCCACTCCATGCGCAGTAGCGAAAAAAGATGGCAGTTAGCATGACAGTGCAAATGTAAAGTTTCAACTCTAGGGGGCCTATTGGCTTAGTCTATAGCTGTTTCACACCAGGGGTACTTAGGACTCCATAATAAGTAGCCTGCAAGCGATTCGCGCGGCTCCGTCCACTGGTCTTACACGGAATCAGATGTGAAGAATCGTGAATTGCAAGTCAGTCTACAGCTGGCATTGTCCGTATGAAATGAGGACGCAGCAGAACATTTCACTCTGTAGATCCCACCACATGGGTACAAGTACCCTGCTGGATTTCGATCAACAAAAGTTCCGCGTATGTGGAGAAATTTCATCATTCACCAGTAAAATCGAATTCTAACAAGTAACGGTATTTTTGGTGGTAGAAGTCCAAGTGTAGTGCTTCGATGGGTCATTCTTTACCATCAACAGATTAGAAGGTAAAAGTACTAGTTATCAGGTCCTATCAGTTTGTCACTCAATATTCACTAAAGACGCAAATAATGTGTATACTATTAGGAACTACGTGAAGTGACTTGCACATGTTTGTTGTGGTTTGAAGAATATCTGTTTGGTTATCTCATTTGGTTACTTTTCTCTAGACTTCCTAACATTTTCCAACGCTAGCTAGATAGTGTTTTTGGAAAGCAAACCCAAAGTATACCAAAGCATGCCTGTCATTCTGTTCGGCTGATCAGCTTAACCCAAGTGATTGTACTTTCTATTTGGTTCCATTGTAAGTTACTATTTGAGATCATGTCACATGTAGATTTAGCTTTAGTCAAAACGCAGCCATCTGCAATGTCAAGAATAAAAGTTGTGTTAGTCAGTGCTCTGTACAAATATTCAAACTTTTACTGAAACGGTTCGGTAAGGATTGAGTGTGCTGATTAGATGTCGGTCACAGTCTATCAGCTGGTGGCTGCACGTGTTCCAGTTAACAAAAAAACAGCTTTAAAATACAACACTTTGCGGGAGCGACGGGCAGAAAGTTTGGCTATAATGAGATGCATGGACAAAACTTACCCACTTCGCCAGGACCAATCATCACGAATCTAACGCTTGACGGAGTGAATTTATACACTCGTTTTCAAATAAATTTGGTGCTAAAGGGGACTGACCTACCAGCAGCTACCACCAACTGACAACAACTTGCTTTACCAGTGGGTATACTTTGCCACTTCCGTACAAGTTATCATCCGAACAAAACATAAGTTGGATGAAAACTACCTACCTGTCCGACAAGCCTCAAGAAGTGAGAAACTGGCAGTAGGCTGTCGAAGAGATTTCATCGACCTAAGCTGCAGTGGGCTGTGGATGGATATGTTCTTGCCTTAAACCATATCTGCTGAATTTCTTTTCATATAGTGGCTTCAAGTGAGAAAACATAGCTGGACCGCAGGAAAATGGACTGTAGACTGGATCCGGTTGTCGACTAAAGTGCACGACGAACATATTTTGGCTTGTTGTTGTGCCCTGAATTCAGAGGTTATTTAATGTGACGAGGCCTTGAAAGACCATCAGTAGAACATTAAAAAGGTGACTTGTCACGTATGCACAGTGTACCAAGAGTTATACATGAAACCTTACTGACATGCAAATGGATGGGGATAGGACATTCCTAATGTATTAGAAGCATCGGCTAGTTATGCAACTTACATGACTTTTTTCGCCAAGTTATGTTGATATCTGGTCATGTCAGAAGAAGCGTTATTTCAAATTACAGTTGTTAGTGCATGCAAGGCAGGCTCACTGTGTGCTTCAGTCGATCATCCAAACGAAGGCCGCTGTGAGCACTTTTCTCGTGTTGCCTGATCTTTTAGTGTTATCTACAATCAAGCAGCTACAGTGCAGTGAGCCAGTACCTTGTAAATTGAGTTGAATGTGGCATCTATATCTTCTCATGCCTCTGGCAAAGATACGAAGTGGACCAACGTGTATAAATGTCCTGATGATGTTCGCTGCTGAACTGGACTTATAAGCTTCCAGGCAGTATTGCTGACGGCTTTGTGTAGCCAGTTACACTCAAGTGGTGTGAGCACCTTGTCCGAAAAACTAATGACCAGCTTTTCTTGCCGATGCCGTGGCGGAAACAGCACTTAAAAACTGATGCAACAAACTTTCGGTGCGTTGGAATCAAAAATGAATGATTACGTATGTAAGAAAACATCGTTGTGGACAGAAAAGCAGGTTGTAAAAAAGAACCAGGACGACATAAGAGCCATAGAATTGAGCAGGACAACAAAGCCGATCAGAGACAAATTAATCTAACCGGGCTCCAACAGGATCTAGCCGGCTTTTCCATATACCAGCCCCAACCTTCCATCTTTGACGGCAGCATCACGGAATATAATACTGGTGATGATATTTAGCTTTGCATTGTGTTGGATTGAGGCAATGCAATAGGAAGGCCTTAAGTAAAATGTGAAGTTAAATGGCACTTTGAGAAATTTCGCAGTACTTTTCACCAGAACAGTCGATGGAGGCGTATGTTGTATCCGTGTACCAACAACTGCACATGTTGTCGGGCTTGATAAAACTTTGACAAGCCAAATCTCCCAAACTGCTTGACAAGGCTTCACATACACTGAAGAACGCTCAACGCACATTCCTGTGTCAACTTGAATCCTACGGCAGAGAAAGTAATCCTATGGGGCCTCAAAAGACGGTCTACCGTTTGCTTCTGTCCTTAACTGAATCCGTATCTGCGTATCTGTTATGTCCATAAAAGAGAATTTCTCAGAGATTGGATTGGTTGTCTGACCCCAAACGACGTAAGCAGCAGAAATCTAGCTTGTCGCATGTACGGGTGTAAGGCGCATTGCAAATCCAGACACATCAAGGGCCAACGATGGAACACAACTATCTCTGAATCTATTATAGTTTTAAAGGTAAATTTAGAAACTAGTCGGATATTTTCATGTCTCAAGGGATACGATTTTCCGAAAGTTTGTCAGATAGTCGGTGACAATTAAAGCAGATTCTGTGCTCCGCTAGACCTTGACAATGAGGTTTTGCTCAGGACACGTTTTACTTGCTTAGAGTAACTCGTCTTTAGCAGAACTTGACCTCGAGGTTATCTGACATCAATGACTTAAATGGAACACCAGAAATGAACGTTGGTCGCTAAGGCGCAAGTGATGATGTGTGCTTCGAGCTCTCTTTGAATCCCATGTAAAAGTGGGAGCCTGAATTTCTAGATTAAAAAGGCTGTATTGCATCTCCCCACGCTAGTCTGTACTCTATTTCGACTACTTGTAAGAATTAGGTAATTGGTGCCCTCTTTTATGGCAGATAGGGGACACAATAAGTTGATCGGAAAACCGAAATGCTTGGAAAGCTACGGTGGTGGCTTTCACCTTACTGACCGTATTGACGAACCTGTTATGACCGATATCACTAGTATACCCAGGCCTTTCCCACACAAAGTCAGACGAAGCTGTCATCTCTTATCTGGTATACAACTGCAGCAGTATATTTCGTTTGGTTTATTAGTAAAAGATTTCGAGAAGAAGGGGCATCCAGTTATGATCGTATTATTTTGCATTTACCCCTGCCATTTGAGATTATTAGTTTCTGGCAAGGGGTTGGATTTGACCTGGCTGTGAAGGTTTATGGTGGAAATCTTGAAAGTAGTATAAATGGAAGATAAACCGCAGTGCACACAACACCTTAACATTAGCAAATGACTCAGCTTCAAGGTGGAACGCCTCCTCGGGCTTCATAAGCCTGAACCCTGGGAACTGGTCATTCTCGCAATCCACAGACTAATTCCTGACTGAGTTTGCTGCAGTCCGCATATCTTCCCTTGACCAAATTTTTCACGATGAACTCCCTTGTTCGAGATGAGTCCTGAATTGGTATGCAATGGACTTAAAAATAAAGGCTTCACAGCCGCCTGTAATACGTACTACTATCAATAGTCCCTCATACAATTCATTTGTCAAACCCGGTTGTTTCGCTAAGAGTAGATGTCGTGCATCCCTCCATGAGTGACATTCACAAAGTTGTAGGCTGATTCCGTTCCTTAGTGAACCAAAACATGTGAGCTGGAGCAAGCGGGTTCGCAATCTCAACCGCTGTATTTATCGATTTGTGACGGGGTCCTGTTTACATAAAGTACCACAGAAATTTTCTAGACCCATAATTTGATAAAACTAGGCAACTGTTTAGGCTATTTTGAGCTTAAAACGTTGAGACCAACAAAACCAATTTGGACGTTCCTGTATTATGCTTTTAAGACTGCGCATTGAAAGAAAAACCACATTTAATTTGAGGAAGTAACCAAGTGGAGGCTATTACAACATCACTGGTAACTATTGACATCAGGGTTGGAAGAATAGCAACCATTGTTGAGACAGAGAAACTACGCAAAAACAGCACAAGAAAACAATGTATTGTGTGCGTATACACCAAATCAGCAGCGGACGCACTATGAATAACAGGTAGATGGATAAATAATCAGTCTTCGTAAACAGTTCAAAATGCCCTACTTTTGTTGACAATAATAAACTGTGTATTAAAATAATGTAATATCCAGTTTATAGTGTTGGAGCGGATCGGTTCGCCTCAGAGATCCGTATCAGAAACTACAGACCTAACGTGATTGTCAAATTGATACCAGCGGTTAGCTTATAGATGAGGCAGTGTTGACGCTGTAGATTACTACGGATAACATTCTCGACAACGCCCTACTTGACATTAGGATATCTTACCAACTTCGGTGGTTCCCGCGTGGTGCGTGCTTACTAACCTAATTAGAATATGAACTACGTCGCCAATTTGAACTAAGACACTTTAAGACTCCACTGAAGGTGAAATGGGTGTTTCAGAATTCCATAGATGTGATCATCTGTGTTAAATCTCATGGGGAATCTTTAGTAATAGTGTTATTTTTAAACCACATCAGCCAGAAGACGAACGTGGAGCGTCAGTGCCCTCTGCTCGTCCCGCAACGCAGTGAAGTTGATAGGTACCGATGTATTCGAATTCCGAGATGTTCGCTTGTTGCTGATTGATAACTCACAGAGGTGCAGCTACTGAGAAATCATCCCAACTACCCTCTGGTTGAGTCAGGTCAAGGGTTAGAACATGGGTTAGCTGAGCGTCTTCTGTACTTTGAGTCCGAGTCATAAAAATATCTGCTTTATGTTGTGAAATCCCTGGTGGGAAGCAGACCCGCAATGTGTCATGAGGATTATAGATACCTGGCTACACGTCTTCTCAATGTTTACCATTATTCGGTTGTCTATAGAGGAAAATGTTGGTAGCTCAGGTAGCGTAGATGGTCGTTAGTTAGTTCGCAACCACCAACCCATCGCTACGCACCACTAAGAACGCACTGATGATGTCACCTCAATTGGTGATGAAACGTTTGCAATCAAATTGCCCAGCTCAGCGAACAAACCAACGACATTAATCGGTTGGTTTCACGGGACTAAGGTCTGCCTGAAAGTAGCGCGTTTTTCTTGCCTTATGAGTTGCTGGATATCCACCTTAAAGAAGATAGAAATTCCGAATGGATCAATCGGTCGTTCCACTCCATACGTCCAGTGTAATATGCGCTCGTAGTGTTTGAGCGTTATTTTCAAACGTAAAACAAAACTGCGATGGCGTCGCCCGACCATCCCAGTCATTACAACTTTCTGTACATTGAATTAACATTGCTCGGATCAGGACAAACGTTAGGGTGGTTCATATCACGCTAACAATTCTTTTAAGCTGCGTGGGGATTTTCTCTTTTAAGAATTTAATAACGGACCCGTTAATAATCTGCGACATACGAAATGGGACTGCATTACAAGTCATGGTTGTGACTTATTGTAACAGGTTATTACGTGCACTTTATCATCTGATCATGCGATTAACCGGAGGTTGATCATCCGTTCCATATCTGATTCCGGTCATAAATTTCCGGCAGTTGCTATCGAGTCTTGAGTGGTTTGGCTTTGTACCAGTTCTCTCATTCTCTTTGAGTAATAGGGCAGTAACCGCAGTCGAAAGACTGGGTCGTATTCCTTTGGCCGATTAAGTTTTGACACAGTGGTTGCTGGTGAACCTGTTGCACAAGTAAAAAGTCTAATTGTGAGCGAGATGAACCACCTCCTCGTGCTGCCGACTGGGGAGCCTGGACGCCAGTCTGGGTGAGCTAAGAGTTCAGCAACTCCAGACAGGGCTAACCACCCTGTTTGGTTTCAACGTGCTGGTCACTTTCGACAATGTACACTACGAATCATCTGGCGCCTCCGCACCAGTTCCAACCGGTACACAGGAGAGACTCGTGGGACTCACGTGTGAGGAATGTGGCAAGTGCTGCAAATCGAAAGCTGGCTTGGTAGCCCACCATCGAGTTCACAACAATGAAAGTGTTGGTACGAACATGGTCGCCCAATTGGCCTGCGCTGATTGTTCCCGCCTTTTTCCGACGAAGATTGGCCTGAGTCAACATCGCCGGCACGTACACCCCACCCAGCATAATGCAGATAAGCTTGGCCGAGTGAAGTATTCCGGGGCCCGTTGGTCCCAACAAGAGTCACAATCGCTCTTGCGCCTGGCTAACAATTTATATCCGTCTTGTGGCACGCAAACCGCGCTGTTCGCGAGATTGGAGCAGTATTTTCCTGGTCGATCGGCTATCAGCATCAAAACCAGGTTACGGGTGCTTAACTGGCAAGCACAACAGGACGAATCATCATCTGGTGGCCCTGACCAAACTATCGGTCAAATAACGGCCTACTCGTCAGAAGCTGATGACTATAGCGTCTGGTTTAAACAAACCGTGGATTGCGCCGTGTCACTCTCGGAATCCCATGCTGACAGTTCGCTTGCTAGTGTTGACCTCCTGGCATTTGCCCGAGGGTTGCAGTCTGGCATCATGACACCGGAGCAAGTCCTGTCGCTTCTGGACCTCCACGCCTCCAGGACATTTCCACACACCTGGAAAACTGTATCCCGACGCCGTCGTCAGTTAGCCCATCGGATGCCGGTCAACCGAAAGCAGATCCGCCGAGCCAACTACGCCGCCATTCAGACCCTATACCACCAAAGACGGAAAGATGCAGCGTCTGCTGTGCTCGATGGGTCATGGAAGGATCTATACAAAGGTAACTGCGGCCTACCTCTGAACGCCGAGCAGTACCGGAAACAGGTGCTCTCAGCTCCAAAACACATACGTTGGGATTCATCTTATCTGACTGGAACTGTTGGTGGTCTGACTTCGAAAGAGACGTTTCTCTCTTTTACCTCATATTCTCCTGTGACACTTTCACATTCACCGCTTGCATTTCCTTTTTATGTCTGTGAACATGTTCTTCAAAAAATAAACGATAAATTAATGAACACTCACTTTTAATGTTATCACATCTGGTAAGCCTCGAGGTGATACAGCAACAGGGATAACAGAGACAGAAATCTACACCGTCAATAATCTGGATTCGTAAAAATTTCTATCCAAACCACTCTCGTTTGCAACTGGAACCGATTTGCGTTCCTGCTAGAGCCCGTCAGTGGTGTATGTTCCTGGCCATCGTGGAGTCTGGACTACGGACACCTAACATACCGATCAAGCGTGTTAGCGCTACTCCATCAGTGTACGTTAAACTCACTTAAGATGTCATGTAAGTGCGAATATGTCCGCCTGTCCGGAAGTGGTAAGCCAGATTTGTCAAGCGTGCACCCGTGCAGTGCGGTTAAACTACTCGCCTTTGGAAATTCAAGTCCTCGTACTGCTAAAGGCAACCTGTACTGATGAGGTTTAATGAGAAAGAACTCCGAGTTCACTACTCATCCGTGTTTATTTGGGCTCACGCGAATAATAACATTGGGATACGAGGGTTGATTGATGTAATTCTACGCTGAAAACTGAAGAAACACTGTACAGCAGTTTCGGGTGATACACACTAGCTTCCTTTCATTTAAGACCTCAGCCAAGAGTGGCTAAGTGACCTGAATTTAGACAGGATGTGGCTCAACTCATCCCTCAGTAAGTGCTACTGGATTGGATTCAAGATAATCATGAGGAGCGCACCTAGTGACGGTTATCCAATGGAGCGTCTGGTGGTAGTTGGCCTAAACAATTCCGGATATCAGATGACTTGAGGAAATTTGCCCAGAACAGATGTGTATCTGTCTCTGAACATAGTGTGGCCGTAGCGTGGCGATTCCGGCAGTCGATATTCTCTTCTTATCCATACACACACAATAAGGAGCACATGTAATATTTACGAACACTTCTGAATACAGTGGGCTATATGTGACTGACCCAAGCAAGTTACTGTGCCGCTAGACTAAACTCCCCATAGAACAGACATCATGCTATCACTTTGTGGATCTATTCTAGCATTATTCACTTCCATTTCTTGGACTGTGGTTAAGTCAAGTGAGTTTCAAGCCACTAAACAGCTAAATCAGTGCGTTTTTTTGCCAACGAAGCGTGAAAACGGACCGACAAATAAACACCAGTCAGGCTCCAAACCGACCTCCTAGGATTCTAGTCTAGCCTCATTAAGGCTTATTTCACCAACGTTCCCGGCAATACTGAAATTTGACGTTTGTGTGCTTTAACAAGCAGCATACAATGATTCACACCCACACTTTGTTTTACCCGAAATTTTACTACTTCAAACACCTGTTTTGCCTACTTTAGGAGGTTTGATTGTTGGGTATCCGCACTGCGGCAAAACCAGACAGTATACAATCAGTTGATAAATAGTTAACGACGAAACTATTGATTGAGGGGCGAGTTGTCCATTGCCAACTCGGTCAGTACCACATATGGATGACTGCGAGAAATAAAAACGGAAAAGTGTCAATTCTTCTACTTGTTGAATGGAAGGCAGTAGCTTTGTAATTTGATGCGACCTTGGAAATATGTGGGATAGTAAATACGATGCAACGTTCACTAGCTAAGGAGGAATTCGTCATGTGTGTTTGAAACAGTAGGACTCAGAATGACAAGATGTTTACAATAAGGGGCGTGGGTAAAGGAGACAACTGTCCAATCAGTGGATGCTGAAGTGATTTTGTGAGGCAGACGGGTTTGTATAACGTAACACACACTGCCACGGACATGCTATGCATGCCTAATGTGACTGCATCATGGACTGTAAAATAACCTTTTAATTGTTTCTATAGATGAACGTCACCTCACGATACCCAACTACACACAAGAATTTTTGTAAACAACCGGATATGAATGCGCTGTCCAGCAGAAAATATTTTAATTTCACGGAATGAAACTCGTACAAAACATTCCCTTCTATGGTCTTGACTCTTGAGATGTTCATGGTGTTCGTGGCAATCACTGACGGTGAATCTGTTTACATAAGGTAACAGATTGAAGGCCAAAATGTTCGAAATGTCTTCGAAATGCTTTTTTAGTGTTCCATCCAAGTTCGTCAAGAGAACGTTTATCTATTAACAAAACGGCGCGTGGAGCGCCTGTCAAGAATGTCAGTCTACTCAGGGAGAATGCGTAGATTTGGCTGGTTTAAAAATTGAGGGATTGCGAGCTAGTTTGCATACAGAGTTGAATGGAACAGATTCAGTTGACAGACTTAAACCGAATTGCACATGTTGACCATTCATTTTCACCTTGGCCAAAACAATGCACAATTTGTTTCTGTTTGTTGGAGATCTGTTCTGCTTTATTTCTTAACGACCGAAGCTGACACAAACTGACTGATCGTGTTGAGAACACATTCGCTTCTAAGCTACTGGTTTCCTTAAATTAATCAACTTAGTTATGTTTCGTTTTATGTGATTTAGGCTCTGTTTTAAGTCAAACCTCTAATTAGGCAATACTTTAAAGTAGAAAAAGGGCTTGATTGCTCCTCGACGATTTCCTCTGTATGGAAACAGACATACAACCCCTTTACCCCTCCCTCTGGAAAGAAGATCGCGGATAAATATGTTTAATACTGCTCGTTTAAAACTGCTCATTCGTGCATAAATTTGGTTTTCACAGGAGATCCAACTGAATCCAGCTAAATCTATTACTCATGAGGCCCTCTTTTAACGACGGATTCACCTGGACTCAGTTGACTCTCTTGTCAAAACCAGATTCATGTGCAAATGAGCGTATCGGTCGAAATCTAATTTGGATTCACGTAGAATATAAGGTTGACCGAAACTTGATGAGCCCCACGAAGGGCGAAACCGGTCGTGGGCTGTCGGAGAGTTTTCAGCAACCTTATGACTAGTGTGTTACGTCCAAACAGTACTGTTCAATACTCTTTAAACTTTAAACATGTATAAAAACGGCACTTAAGTGTGCCACTTGGTGAGAGTTTTAATTTTGTTGTAATCGAGTTAAGTCCAGACTGTGGTGAACTTGACGATGGTTGGAAAACTTGGAAATAAAATTGTGGTTCTTCTTGGAGCGGCCATTCTGTAGCAAATACTATCTCATACATGCATACATGAATTATAAGATGATAATTCCTATAGCGGTTATGCATCGTTTCGTGGCCACCGTGGGGCGAATTTTCCTCAATCGTAGTCTGCTACGTAGATCACGACTAGTATAAACCTTACCCCTATGCGAAGAAAATCACAACAAAAGGGAATTTGGGTCTCTATAGAGGAGCGTCCATCAATTTTATGGAGCGAGCTACTGCACTCTGTTGAATCTGATGCTAATTATGGATAAATTACATTTATATTCGTAATGCACTACTCATAAGGTTGCTGAAAATTTTTCGACAGCCCACGACCGGTTTCGCCCTTCTTGGGGCTAATCAAGTAGGCGCAGTCCCCGAGTTTCCGTCAACCTTATGTTATACTTGAAACCAAATTGCACGAAATTGGCGAAATACACTCATCTGCAAACAAATTTGGTTTTGCGAGAGACTCACCTGGAACCCAGCTGAATCTCTCGTTTGTGATATTTCCAGGCTACTGAATGTGCTGCACCAGGCCGCCTCATTTTTCAGTTGCTACGATATTCGAGCTATCGCGATACATGTATATTCGTAATGCACTACTCGAATGTCGTAGCAACTGAAAAATGAGGCGGCCTGGTGCAGCACATTCAGTATCCTGGAGATTCAGCTGGGTTCCAGGTGAGTCCCTCGCAAAACCAAATTTGTTTGCAGATGAGTGTATTTCGATAAATTACATTGTTCAGTTACATTTTTACACTTGGTGGTAATTTTAAAGCTCATTTAAGACAACGATGTATTGACTGGAAAACTGCATAGATACACTTAAATGTTTCGTTGGGCTCAGCTGACTCTCAAATGTTTCACTCGACTGGGCTCCCGTAGGATGTTTACTCATAAGTAATTCAAAGTTAATTAGAGACTTTGCTGTCGAATGGACCATCACAGCCCTGAGTCGTCCACTAGTGGGTTACTCCAGCTCAAATCAGTCGGCTTCGCTTAGTAGTGAAGCAGAATTTGTGATTGCATGAGAGATTAAAACGGACGAACTGGTCAGAATCGCCATGCGTTCCACGAGCATCGGTATGATACACACACAGAATGCATTTAAAGAAAAATCTCCCCCATTTTGCCGCCGTAGAGTAAAGGAATTCAAGAGGGAAAACACAGCTGCATTCCCTTTGGCTTTCATAAAACCGCTAATCGTTCCTCGCATGTCATGCTGTCCTAATTCAGTGGACACTAATCTCTCTCTTTTGTATACTTTAGTAGGGATTAAAGTATGCGCTTGTCTGTGGCAGTTTTTTTAATCCGAAAGCGGACAATTAAGGCTGGCCGAGGTTTTTTGGGAAGGACACATGTTGCATGTCGGCTGATATAAGTTTACCTTGATCCAATTGGTTTTCAATGATGAAATCAGTTCAAACAGCTATGTGCACGGACAACTTTACGTCGGCGTTCTGCTGGTTATGCCGTGCTAGTTTAGTCAAACTACCTTAGTACAACCACACACTGTATCATAATTCTATCAGATCGAGTACAGTTCATCTCACTTGTAGGAAATAGTCAAAAGGACGTGCGACTCGTGCTGAATTTCAACTCCATTCTGACTAGATTTCCAAGCCCACAGACAAGACAATACCTTCTGATCTGGCACAAACCAGGAGCCTCAAACAAAATCTTGTTAGTTGAACCCACATGGATATGGTCCAAATAAAAGTGGATAATTTTTACTGAAACGTTTACCAACAGGTGATATGTGTGCATTTAAACACAGCTGTCTCCAAGGTCCGTTTGTGCAGCGTGATCAGTACATGTCGAGTACACGTGGGGACGTCTCACGATTACTATTTCATATGGTGAACCGTGTTTCAGGACAACCGTTCGATCGCATCTCAGTTGAGATTTCTTTCATCCCTAGAGGACCCGCATTCAGAGACTGAGAAGAATAAGTTATTGGTTAACAACAGACACACATTGATATATTTTCCATCAGTAAAATAAGGCAAGCTGAAGAAAGAAGTCGACTGTTTTTGCCACTCGTAGGAAGGCACTCCAACTGGATGCTTGCTCATCCAGAAGTCGTAACCAACTATGGCAATAAGCTATATTACCAACAGAGTTTTGAAATCATCCAACAAGACATCACGCTTTATTCAAAAAGTGGATATATTTACTTCGCGTTTGCAGTATACGGTAGCAACTGTGACCTCCTTTTTGATTGCTTGTCTCCATGTCCCGCCCAAACTCCATTTGATACAATGAATCGGGTTGAATGATTGGTTGCACCAAAAGTCGCACCTATGAATCAAGTGTACCGGCCGTTTGTCAAGAAAGGGTGACAGAACGTTTACACACAAAAATACCAGTCTCAATAAACAAGTCCATTTATATCCGCCTGATTGATCCTATTGAGGCTGCAAGTTGCAGAGATTCTTGGGATCCTACAATCTTGTTGGCACAATTAACTTGTCTAGTCATGAGACAGCTTGTTATTAGAAACTCTGTGATGGCCCAATCCAGTTTCTGTACCGTGGAGTGTGTGAAGGAAAAATACTGATTTCCACAGTATGACTTTGACCCCTCAAATGTGCTCTCGGATAAACGCAGAACCACAATTTTTATGCCTAAATCCGGTTCCATATGTGACGGATTTCACTCATGACAGGGAGATAATTGGAGCGTGTTTACTGAAGATCGTTTACAGTGTACTGACGCAGACGCAAGTGAATGTCAGAAGAATTATGGGTCCACTTACTTGACATTGGGGCACTGGTGCAACCGAACTTTTTCAGTTGAAAGACATCAAAGAAACTCCTTCTGTTGTGGGCAGAAGGGATCAAACTTTCTCGGACGACTACAAAGGAGTTATGAACCACATTGGGCCATTAAGACGACACACTGAATCTTTAACTGTGATGTGATGTAAAGCGTTGCTTAAAAATACCGATAGAATTGAACCACGTCACTCCGCTGAATGGTTTATTTCTTTGCCAATCCAGAGATACACCAAACTTACCTGTCTGCCTTTAATGCTATTAGCATCACCTGGTGCTCCAAAATCCCATTTAATTTTATCACAAAGTCTGTTAGAAGCAACAATTAACACCATATTGGGAGTATAATTGAGGACTTGATCAGATAGTTGAGATTGTTTACTCAGTTGCAAACATCTCATCACCCGGTGAGGCGACATTTTTAGTGCACTACTGATTGGATTATGTGCCCGTGCGTATAAGATTATGCAAGATGTACTCACCAGTTCATGCAAAAAAAGGGTTCAACTAAGATACTCCTCACTACGAGTTAGTCAAAAACAATACTTGGATTTACCAACATTCAGCCGCGCATCTGCCATGGTTCTGGGGATAACGCCGTTAAAAATGCTAACAATTATTTTATCAGACAACGGATTTTATTGAAATGTTGAGCGAATAACACATTTCTGACGCTTTTCTCCCAAATGCTCCACAGGTAGGAGACAAATATTTGGCTCCGGTGTTGTGATATTCTAATTTGTTTATCTGCTGCCTTTCAAGAGCAATTAATTTTAGCTCTGTGATGCATCTGACTTCGGGGCCTCTGTGCAAGATGTCAATTTCTTTTCTCACCGTTCTTCAGTAAAAATCTCAGCCAAGGCATCCTCAGAGCGTGATGCGTTGATATAACAGAACGGCTCGCTTAAAAAGACCTATTCACTTCGGAAGCCCAAAAAGCCTCTCTGTCAGACCTCTCCAAGAAAGCTAGCCCTCAAAGCGATCCTTTCCAGTAGGATTGATGCACTGAGTGGTGTACTGATGTACTAGACTCATTTGATCGAGAAGGCCAATATCAGGTTTTGTATTCTACGGAAGTATTCTTCGAACAACTTATTGAAAATCGGCTTTTTAGGAAAGGCCCAGAAACACGGTAAAGCTGTTTCATCCTCTTTGTGAGTCATCAACAGTGACCATTTCTGGAACTTACAAGGAGATTCGGACTCGCAACCACCTGGCTAGTATAGGAATAGACCACTCTGCCACAAGCGGAGGAATGATTTTTAGATGGCGTCGATCCGTCTTCTGGGAAGTAGTTACATAACAAGCCGGCTACCAAGTAACCACGTGATGTGCATTCCGCGATTGAAGGATGAATGGAGCTACTTCCTGTCTGAGTGATGGTTAATCACACTGCTGATCAGCTGCTCGTGACCGAACCGCTTAGCCCTCAACTACTAGGCAGGAGGTTGTAGAAGTTTATGAAAAGCGCAATACCAATGGTACTTAACGAGAGTTGAGCTTACTACTTCTAGGTTTTCTTTGGTTCAGATTGATCACACTTACCGGAAGCAAAACCCAAATCTCCTACTAATAACATTTGGCGAGAATAAAAAATTGAGGTATCTACTCAACACTGTTTGTTGCCTCTAATATCACTGACAGCAAGTAAGTAGAAATTTGCGGTCCAAAGTCCCCATGCATGGATGAAGTGTTCGACACTAGCTGTCCCGGACGATTCGGTAAACTAAAGGGTAATGAGAACACGGGTGATAAAAACATAAACTATATATATATATATATATAATATTCTGGTCACATCCTGAGCTGTATAAGCCCCAGGGAGGTTAGTCGCGTTAGTAAAATCAATTAATGTAGGCTCGCGTTTATCCCGGTTGTGCATGCAATTGGAACTAGGAAAATTTGTCAGAATCTGTCGTTTCAATCCCGAAACACTGCATTCTGCAAACCGAAAGCCCACTACCGTCAAAACATAATGCCACTGATGATACAGTGAATAACCGTGGATAATCCGATTCCAACAGTCTCCAAAATCGTTTCGCGAGAAAAGAGCCTGACCAGTATTCAGTGTTCCTGTGATGCTGAATGCTGTGTAGAGGTGGAATCCTCTTGATTTTTCTTTGGTGGTTGCGCCAAAAATAAAAAATCCAGACATAGCATCTACCAGGTTTCACAGGGAACGCCTGAAAGTCAAACAGGAACAATTCACGTTTTATGGCCAGTGGCTATTTTGAAGATCATGTGGCCGTTTTGAAGTCTAAAACTTTGGACCCCGTTATGTTTTGTAGGTCGCTAGCTTTAGTAACCCTGGTTTCCAATAAAAGCCTCAATGGCCCAATTGGCAAGGAACATTCCGAAAATACCAAAGCAGTTTTTAGTTAAAATCTTTAAAGTCAATTTAATTTTCATTGTGTAACAGTCTATTTTCACTTGGACTTGTCCTCAAAGTCACTTCTCAAAAAATTTACCCAGAAATGACCCTGGTTGTAGCTGGCATCAGATTGAGATGGTTTTATGATAAGTAAGGCTGCACTGTAACTGGATAAATAATCTTTCCTTTCAAGCTTTTTAAAACTGTCAAGTGAGATTTATTTATTTAATCAGGCCAGTAAATTGTTACCCAATGTATGTCCGTACTTGAAACATACCATAATTAGCTCCACCGTAAAGTCATCCTCAAAAATAAAATAGCTGTAGCAGAGCCATTACTTCTGGGAAACCGATGATTCCGGAAGAAAGAGAGGTTTTATTCTCTGCCAGTGATGGAGAGCTGAAACTATTTCGCAAACAGTGACGCACAAAAACAAAATATGTAGATAGGTACAGAAGAGACTGGAACTTTTAGGAATTAGACAATATATCCTTGTGACTCGTGCCTTTGTAATGGCATGCCCGTAGCAGACGGGAGATGGAGAATACAAGACCAAAAAAATCAACTAGTATAAACAAATTGGTTTACAGTAGGAATTTTTCGGGTGGCAGTGAAAAACCATGATGTGTGCGAGTAAAGTCATTCTATGCGGAAAGGCTGAGAGGCACTGTTTTGTCTTTGCTGTTGCTCATCCGCCGTGCGCAAACATCTGGGTTTGTGCAAACTAGCGATCTTCGGATTAGTTTCTGAACGAGTGACTGATCGACAGTCAGATTTAATTGTAGGTGGTTGCGGGATTTGTAGAATTCGCGTTGAGGGCACTCTTGTTTGAACAGTCCTCCTCCTATTCTGACGCAATGATTCTGGTGAGTCCAAACCAAATGGAGAAGCACATGGCTCCAGTTTCGCCCTTACCAGAGCCCATCAGCAGTGCATATGCTTCGCCGTGCCAGGGTTTTTAGCGTCTGAATAGGAAGTCCTGACAGGCGGGTCAGTCGGTCGATACAAACAGGACAGTTACTGGGTCGCTGTTCGAGGCCTCAGGCGAACCAATCACACCGTTCAAGTGTGAGCAGGATGGCCCATTCAGACTTAATAATTCAGGTGTTTGAGTGTTGGTAACACACTCCCCTCGCATATCAGACGTCCGGAATTGAGATCTCGACACACCGATGAACTGTAACAAGAGCTAAACTCTAGTCAACTGCTTCTTCCCTTTTGTGTGGACTCATCAGAACAATTGCGTGAGGACGTGAGGGGGACTGTTCAAAAGAGAGTGATGTGAACTCAAAGGTCATAGCTTCACTCATCTTTTTATCAAGCAATTCAAATCACGTGACGCGACATACGCTGGCTCCCTAACTGAAGACTTTTCATACCGAAGGCCCATGTTCGTCCTGAGGGTTTTTCCATTTCTGAACCTATAGTGTGTAGGTTGTGAAAAATGAAATCCTGCAAATGATCCTATCAACGTTGCAAAGTGGAGGAGCACTCTAGGTTTCTCAGTGCAAACTTGCTCCACTTGCAAAATAAAATCAAATGGAAAGAAAAGCATCGTGAGTTTTACTTTACCAATATATATATATATATATATTCACCGAAATAGGATAAAAGAACTATCACATATGTCGCTCAGAGGCCACTTCAACTGAGTTACTCTGACGATTTATGCTTATCCATTGTTTTTTTGTATAAAAAACACCTGTTTGGCAAGATCAGGATCAAGCTTTCCCCATTTTTGTGTGGATATTTCTGGGGCTTTAGTTTATAATTTGTGAGGAAACACATGGTATTTATAAGTGAACTGTGAGCATGCCAGTCTATAAGTTCGACAGGTGATGTAAAACAAACCAACGGATACAGGTCTGGGTCCAATATTACAGAAGGTCAGCAGCTGGCCTTGACTTTTTGTCGACGTTAAAGAAGTGTACTGAAATGCCCACAGAACAAGCAGTTTAACTGAGCCCCACTTTCCTAACCAGTGAACACAGTGTCCAACATGGATTCAATTTTTCGGCATTTAACTTTAGACTAGCACCTTGAGTGGAGACTCTGGTAGTTTCAACTGAAGTGAAGCCCTGGATGCTTAATTTGTTGGTCAACGTAAGATTCTTCCGGCAAAATTATCATCCTCATATTATGCATATTGGGCACAGTGGCTGCGATACTGATACCAATCTTTCCTGTCTGGATTTCCGGATATTCTGTGTTAGATGTCTAGATGAAATTCTGAACATTCCTAAACTTTAATCCCAAAGAGCATCCTTAGACTTCCGAAGATGACTCTTAGAGAATGTGAGATGCCCGTATTGGAGATGGAGAGAGGTGTCCAGTCAAATGCATACTTCTTTTTAGACGTCTCAACTTCAGCTAGGATGGTCAGGGTACTATCACATGATCACTGTCAAATCATCGCTCTCGGGACTCTTTAACTTTAGCAATGGTCTTTCCACAGAAGCGTTGAGTTTTGCCTTTTCCATCCTGTTGAAAGAAGGAGGGAACTCACACAAGGCCTTATTATCCAGGTACGGAAAATTCTAGTCCTAAAGCAAGAAGTGACCGGCCCTGAAAAGCCACCCAGTGTGTCTCGTTGATTTTCAGTTTTCACCGGCGCAACACTGCCACTAACCACAGCTGCCTCTCAATCAGCCAGTCATGTCGAGAGATAACAGCTGCCCTTCAAAAGCTACATAAACTCAGGCGGGCAAGGTGGGAGTACCCAGCGAACCGCACGTTGATGATGCCTCCTCGTTTGGTTACGAGATATTTGCAAGCTAACTGCTAAGCCGCCTGATCAACAACCAGCCACATCTATTTGCATTACGCTGAGCCCTTGAGCTGAATTTTGTCACGAAAACTTCGGGAAGAATACTTAACTGCCCTCGAGCAAGTGAATTTATTGACAAGTTCCAATGTAAACACATGCCTTTTCCCAGATTGTTATTGTTTTTTGGGTTAACTCTTCAGGCTATACGAAATTTACCTTATGAGTTGACTATGGTGGTGAATAGCACGCACTGAGCTCTCTTATTAATCATGTGTAGGCTTTCCGTCCCATTTTATTGCCAGCAAAACTCTCTCACTTATTTCTCAAAATCTGCTCCATGTATTCGGACGAGAAACAACCGCAAACGAGACTGTCTTTCCCAATTATGGCTCTATCTTTGAAACTAAGATGGCAAGGCCTCAAAGTTCAACGGTGCTATCAGCCATTGGATAGGATTTCCTACAGACCACTTTGCAAGTTGTATGATAGGAGTGATCAAAATTTAGCCCACTATCACTCCAATTCACCCTAGGTCTCGTTAGATAGGCGCGGTCCCAAACTTACTTATTCCCGCAGCAGTCACTAAGAACCACTTCTTGTGTGTTATCATGGAGGAATTTGGAGTTAGGATTTTCATTATGAATTCTCTTGGAAAACATCAATACAGAAGACTAATTTTTAGTCTCAAGTTACTTTCTGCTCCGTTTGTAGTGAAATGGTCCTTACTCTGCACTGTTGGGCAAAGGGTCTCAGCAGTTCGGAGACTGCTAGAAGGACCGGCTTTCTTCATCAAACCTTTTAAGGTCTGTTTTTTTAAATAATAAATGCTTTTACTTAATTGTTTGCCTCGACCATACATTTTAATACCAGAAAAAAGCAATCATAACACAGAAAGGTGGCCGAACCCAAGGGGTATGTTCATCCTAGGAGGCAGCGAGCCGGGATCCAGCCTGACCTCCGAACTTTCTGGGATGCCGAATGGCTGGTGGTACATTTTTATCAACTAATACCTTGCCTTCATGACGCACTTTCCTACACATACCTGAAGGATAGGAAGTCTGAAACGAACGACACACAGTGTCACTTTTCCCCGCTTTTGCTATCAACGTACACATTGCTGTTAAAATGGATCAAGTACATCAAGTGATGAGCCACGGCATAGCTTTTTCTGTCTCTCTGGAAGCCTGAAACTTGTCTTACCTGCTTACATGGTGTACAGCGACCTCGTAACAAGCATGAATGTTGCGGTAAGTATTTCCCATGAAAGTAGACCGGTACTAACGCAGGGGCGCTTTATTAAAGCGTGTGTGCATCTCTACCATATTAAGTTATTTTGGCTGCATAGTGTTTCCTCTCAATTGAGGCCGCCAGTGGGACCTGGCCGTTCCCTTCTACGGGAAGCGGTCGCATCCCAGATATCCCGTTCTTCTTGATACCCATTTAGATTTTGAATCAAGTGTTGAATTTATGAAGAAATCTGCTGCGTATATGAATAATACAGAGTATTCCCTCTTTATGTGAGTCCATTTGAAGTGTGAAATACTACCAGGGGATGGAATATCCGTTTTTCTTTGAGAAATACTAACCATTGGAGCGGCCTCTTTGCGAATATTTATGTGGTATACAAACCGATCAGTCGGCTTTCACACTTTCTTTTGGGATGTTTGCTTGAGCGTCTTCAGACTTCTTTGTCGTGCAAAACATCATCTACGGTCAGGTGCTGAACACAAATTCCCTGATATATCAGAGTTCTTATACTGGCCAGCTATCATACACCCTGTGGGTGAACGTAATTTAAAAGTGGGGTGAGAAGCTTTTTACGTGGTAGTCTTAGTGGGATTACCAAATAACAAAGACATGTGGGAATGGTTGACTTCTCAAAATTTTCTATGTACCCATTGTCAGAATAATCGGGTTCTGTCTGTCGTAACGAGGGAAACTATCCGTAAATCTATTCGGATTTAGAGTGATCAGCTCGTGCAGCAGCGTGGCCAGCAAAAAATTTTGTTGAACGAATTGTATTTGCGTGGGATTTTGCAGCTTCTTGTGGCCTATCAAACAGAATAATCCTTTCTGCTTTTAGAAGTTGGATTGAGGGTCACACTCAGAGGTATTCAAACATTTTAGTTAACTACTTAGGGACGACTACGGCCGTCATTTTACTCTCTTTCGGGACCTTCAGTCATTCTTCAACAGAAAGCTGGCGCTAGGATAATTTTTTCTGACTCAGTGCACCCCATTTCAACACACAGAAGGGCAATAACATTATCTGTTCCATATTTCCACTTACATGCATGTGCAGTTTTACGAGACTAACTTTGAACAGGTCAGCATGATTCCTAAAACTTGGCCTGAAGAGAATGAAGCTGTATGATCTTTCTAGCAGAAGTTTTGCAGTTCCATTGTTTTTCGAAGATTTCGCAGGTTGTCCTTCCAGGCATTGCGTTAGTTAAGGTGTGTTTCATGACGTCTTCCCGAACCAGACGAACAGTCTGCATCTTGCCACTGAAGGATAGGATTATTGCTTGAGCCATTACGAATGTATCACAAGCCGCAGAATGGTTCACAGAATAGTTCATCTTGCTATTATTTGAAGTGTTTTTAGCGTGGACTTGAACGACATACATTGAGATGAGGCATAAAAGTACAACCCAGGTTTTGTCGTAGTTCACAAGCCGTGAGACATCGGTCCCATTAGTCAGCACCAAAAGTATGCAGTGGAGATAAACAACGGAGTTAGTATGATGGTAAACAAGCAAACAGGAATTTATCACCATTCCAACCAGTGGACGTCCTTTCTGATTCCTGCTAAAGGTAGTAGGGTCAAAAATTTCAAAGATTTCAGACCCTCTACTTTAAGGGCTTTGAGTCTTGTCCATCAGTTCGTGTGGAACTACCCTAGGTAGAAGAGGTCCGTACTAGGACGGAAATATGTGGCATGACATTTGCACTGCAGATCTTTAGACTGGCATTGCTCAGTTGTCTCAGTTTAAATGACTTGCGATTCCGCCTTTATAGTAGTGAGGGACTTTGGAACCTTAAATCCTTAGCGCTGTGTTTTTATGACCGCGGTGTTGAGCTTTATGGGTCTGGTACAAGGCTGCCTGGTAGAGAGGTCACACTCATCCAAGATGCGTTTGGGTAGGGCCTCGTAACAGTGCGAGGTCTGAGCTCCTGAAAACTTAGAGACAGACAACACAAAATCAGTCAACGCTGCTTAAGGGTAAGAACACCTTCAGACAAAAGACATATCTCTATGTTGTTGTTGTGACGACTGAACGGAACTGTTTGTTGAGAAGACAGTTTAGTTGTATGATTACCAGTTGTATGTTGTGCGGGATGCTGTTGTGGCACCAGAAGTTAGAACGGTCGGAATCATTATCATAGGCAAAATACGTCAGGTAGTCCCGAGGTAGCAGCAGAAGTCTCCATCGTTGGAATCATGTTGCCACAAACGTCCAAATTCCCGAAATAAGGAATCAGGGGAATGTGTTAGTGAATGATGTACTCAGTGCCTAACATGGTGTGAGAGACTGTCACATGTAACCTGTCTATTATAATTCATTTGCTTGCGGAGACGCACAAATCACCACGTCAGGGTTTGGTAGTCTCTTAGTGACAGAAGATATATACTCATAACCAACTTAGCTCCTCGTAATGTCGCACTTCCTTTCACAGTCGATAACCTCCATTTTCAGCGAGCTATGTAGAGTATTTACATACCTCTGTTTCCAGATTGAATACCGATGTTTTCTGTCGCAAGTCTAACGCACAACGGGCATCATCCCTGTGACAGTAGCTTCCTTGGCAAGCGCTTATTGTCCGATTAAAAAAACTGACTTTGACGGATAACTGTGTGATTTGAACGAAAGCAGTGTATCACAAAAGTCGACATCAAGCCTACCATCAAGTAAACAATCTAGTCCACTCTGAATGACTGATGAACCACTTGGAAAATAACACGCTGGTTACTTATCAAGCGAATTAGTTCTACTAGTTTGTCGCCGCGGATACAGTATGATAATTAGACTCAGTGAAGTTCAGTTAAACCAGTGGAGTTTTTGATCAGCTCTAGTTTCCAAGCTATCCGCTCACTACTTTTGACTACCCTGCAGTTAGACTCTATCGCCACCCCTGGAACCTGGTGAAACTCGAAACCTAAAGCTTAAATGACCTCTTATCTGGGTTTGATTATCGGGTTTGATTTGTAACAAGGCCGCATCAACCAACTGATACAGTGGTCAGTTTACTAACCCCTGGAGACCTTGTTCATCAATTTGGGTTCATCATCCAGGCAACGGGGGATTAGAAACGAGAGTCCTTCAACGTTAGTTCATAATGTTGAACTCAAAATGCTCAGACGAAGAAAATCGTTTTATTTGATGTTACTGACCAGTTAGTGTCCCGTTTGGACAAGTCGGTTATTTGTAAATAGCCGGAATGTTCAACCATGACAATCGATAATAAGCCATAGCTGCTGCAAATAGCTTTGCCACGTGATCCACCTACCCACCTACTATATGGTGGCACGCCATCGAAGTGAAAATTACGGTTTGCCAAAAGACCTGATGAAACCAATTTTTACTTGGGTTGATCAGCCCTGACCACTTATGAGTAGTCGAACCGGAATCCCAACTTTTCACTGATCCCCAAATCAGGAGTTTTGGGATCATACACAAGCTTCATAGAACAGGTGTAGTCTGTTCCAAAAAGTCAGTCACACGAGACGTTGGGCCATTTCGGGTGCTGCTTAGTGAAAGTCGTCTTTTGTTTATGAAGCAACATGTGCGCACAATTTTTTGATAAGGGAGGTGAAATCCGCTTTGATGGCTTCCATACAGGAATCCAAATCTAGGTCGTCCAAAGGGAAGTTTTTGATGTTGACCACTTGGAAAACCGGGCTGAATTATTTATGAAGGACAAGAGTTTTTTCCTAATAACTGGTGGTGAAGAGTGGTTTATTTGCCAAGCCGTTAAGTGAAACCGATGTTCGGAATACAGTATCCACCCATTGGGGGAATACTATCGGAAGCCTCCGTCGAGAGTGCTTTTCCTGAGAGTATGACAAATGAAAGTGTTATCACATGTATTTTGGCGTGCAGCCGTTGTGTAATTGGTATCCAGCTATTATTCAAAGCTTCTTTGAAGGCGAAATAGCGTGGGATAATGGGAATTTCTGTATTCATGCAATAAACTTCACCTCTTAAGTTTGTTCCTCCTATTCTATCTTCGACATCCATCGCTTTTATTTAGACTGTCGCGACTAAAAGCGCCGTAGGAACTTTGCAGTCGAATTGCAGAACAAATCACTGGCGACAGTGAACATCAATCACGGAAAGGGACGATAAGTCAATGTCATTTGTAAAACTAACTGTTGTCACGGTATTCTTTCGTTTAAGCGAAACAGTCCCTCGTATGTTTCTGAAGCAACGACTCTTTCTCTGATGGAAGAATGTGATGGGACGAATTCTCAAGACAACTTCCCTGAAGTGTGTGCACCCTTAGAGCAGAAGGAAATTTTTCTGAATTTCAATGATCACACAGAATGGGAACGAGAAATCTGTGCTGCTTTTCCATAAGCGACATATTCTAACTCATGTGTGTTTTCAACATACGCACAGAAACTTTGTCCGGAGGGAATTCGAAGTTCGGGACAAGAGTTCATTAACCGAGATATAAGTTTCGTATGAAGATTTCATGCTTGGTCTCATAGCCAGCTGAAATTTACCCGTCAGCAAATTATTACTACCTCAAATGTCCTCTTCAGTGGGAACACCTTCATTCATAGGAGAAAATGGAGACTTAAAATTTTTTATCATAACTTTTCTCAGGAAGGCACAGTCGGAAAAGATATTTTCTGGACTCCAGCACGGACGTTTTACTCCACAAGAGGTAACATAACAGTCGGAATGTCCTAAACAGTTGACCTTGATTTACCAGTGAGTTATCATCATTGAAACAGCTGATGCCATTAACACAGCTGATACAGTAACTCACCACATTGCTAAACTCTCCTTGGCTGGACTTAATTTGACATGACAGTTGTTGGAACATTTCACGGCTGGACTGATGAGCTGAGAGCTGAAGGACTCAATGACCATCGAAATAGCATTATTCGCCTTTCATCGTCACGTACGAATGTGTATTGTGTTCACCAATGTTGTTCGGGGTTGGTCTTTATTCCAACTCCATAAAATGCAACAAACGGCAGTTCGTAATATTGTGGCGATCAGTGAACGGTTAGCCATATCGCTCTAGTATACTATGCGAGAGTATCAGTTTTGTTGGGAGCTCATTTCAGAAGGACTAAAAACTTTAGCCACCCCTCAAAAATGCTGTATATTAAGCCCAGATACAGATGAAATTTCATCAGAAACACAGGTGTGCGATACACTTTGTGTGAGTCGTCGTTAAACTAGTGCATACCCATGTTGAAGGTGTATTCTAGGGTTTCCGGAGGACTTCTCAGCTAAACAACCTTAGTGATTCATCACCTCTGAAGAGCGCCTCTCAAAGGAATGTACGTGAATTGACCGGACCAATCTTGTCTTGTTCTACGTTACTTTTATACCCCGAAAATGGGATACTTCCAGATGGTCAGCGAGCTAGCTCGCTCCTGGAAGTTTTTTTATTTAGGAGGTGGCAACATATATTGCCCTATTCAGTATAGTTGCTCAAGCATGTAACAGTCAGTTCTCAGACGTTTCCTCACTTAACCTCATCACAAGCAGCAAATTAAATGTTACACACATGAAACCAGTTGTCTATTGACGTTACCATGTCAACATGAAATCATCACAATTTGGTTGGCATCGCCACGGTCTAAATACATGCGTTGTTCGAGTAAATCAATAGCCACACCAGTTTTCGCGTAGACCCATCTTCGCTGTTACCAAGGCAACTGAATTTGTTGTTAATGCATGGGAAACCTGTTCCATCGGGAACATTCTTCGAAGGAGCTGTTCCTTTGAACTAAACGGCTTGATTGGTTATCACAACCAGGTTGAAGGTTACGGCTACAAAGTACAGACGGCTATCCTTCAGAGCACCTTTGTCGTTGTTCATTTCCCAAAAATATGGCAATGGATGATCGTGGTCACACAAAAATTGATTTTCCCAGTGAATTTTAGCTACCTGTTAGATCACTGTTTCTGTCCCCCTTGCATTTCTTGACAAAAGGACAGATTTTTAGTGCTTACAATCTATGTTGTGGGCAATTTTCTGTCACGATTTTAAGTCATTCCACCCAAAGATTAATCTTCGACATTATTTTATATGACGGTACCACAAGAAGATAAAATCAGTCTACACGAAGGGAGTCAGGCGAGGGACCCTTAAGCATGGCAATTTAACAAATACGAATATCTGTCAAGAACGGGGTCAGGGAATTACCCTAAGTGGAAGTTCTGGTGAGCAATAGTTTCTTTTTGAAGCGAGTGCATGCGGTAAACTTGGCTTTGGTGTGTGATTAATGGACAGGGTGGAAAGTATTGAACAGTGAAGTTAGTACAATCACCACGGTTCTTACTTATTACGAAGTCAACCAGGACATTTCTGGGGATTCTAATTCACTTAGAAAGGTTTATTAGTGATCTGGAAATAAGAGGGTAATTTTGTATAAGAATGTTCGGGTAGGAGACAAGGGAACAACAAATATAGCCAGGGAGGGTATTATTGTACTCCCTACAATTAATGCACATATATCATGTAGTAAATACATTATACGATATAATAATAATTGTATATATTATACGTATATTATGCATATTATGAATAAGAATTAGGGAAGCCGACAGTTTAAAAAGTCGGGTGTCACCAACTACACCTTATTTCTGCAGGATGGGGAAAGAATTAAGGTAACCTAATAGGATCACATATGGATAACTCACAGCAGAAGTTCTGAGGAGGGAGAAACTAAAATCAGTGAAGAGTTGATGGCTACTGCTTATCATTGTGTCGCTGACCGAATGTGACAGAAGAGGTAACGTCTTTGCGCAGCGAGGCATTAAGGATGTGTACTGCGTTCACCCTACCCACTAACAACTTCATTCAGTAGAGTGTGTATAAGTGCAAACACGCTGTAAGCACGCGATAGCTGCAGCCGACTACTATGTGATCAGCGTATTTACTCGCACTGTGTGAGAGCGTGAGGAACGTGTGTTTTCTTTACATGCAAAGAAGTGAAAATTAGGAAAGACAGTATCGAGTGGAGGCACCGTCTTTGATCGGTAGTTGACAAGAGCGACGACCACCCGGCTATCCTATGGAGTGTATTTGCTGAATCATGCGATTTGTCTGCTATTCTACCGCCAAGACATCCACGATAAGAAACGAAGGAAAATCTGATCATTCATGGATAGTTAAACTCTTCAGTTAACAACTGTTTTTAATTCCATAAACAGCTACGCAAGGTGCGTGGTACTGGGGTCACTAGTCAACATTACTAGCCAGAGTCAGGGCTCCGCTCCCTTTATACACCTGATGAGTCCGAATAAGGACGGAAACGCTTTTGATGCTGATTTTTACCTTAGAAATCACTAGTTTTCTGTCAACCTTATGTTCTACGTGAACACGTAGAATGTGAGGAAGGGATGGAAAGCAAACCGTTTGCTATGGCCAAGTACTCTGGGTAAAAAAACATGGCCTTTGTGATAAAACAGAGTTGGTTGGGTGCGAATCGATGGACACTGAATAGAAGACGGTTTAGCAAATTCTACATAGGAAACCTACCACAGAAACTACATTGGAAAAGGAAAGCGATGGCATGTAACGGATAACACTGGTATCAGTTGCGAGGTGTTTGACAAAACTTTTTGACTTCCCTAATATGTGATATTTTTCTTGGAAACCCTACAAACGGAGTGCGATTGGTCTTTGCCGACTTAGGGTGCTAAGCTTTGCAGTATTTCAAAAACGAAAATGAGGGTAAAAAATATACCATTTTAAAATTTCATCCAGACAGTCTGCTCAATGGTAACTGGTATTCCAGTTCGCTAACCGATACTTGAGGGTTACGTGTGATAAAAATGGCATCGATTTAGTTTCGGACCTACCAGTTTGGTGTTAGGTCACATGCTCAAACTCTGTAAGATAACAGATAACTCGCTGTGCACTTAAGGATGGTGCAATCCGTAAACTGGTACATATTGTTGTTAGTTCTCTGACAAATCGATTTCTGTGCAACAAACATACCCTGCGAAACAGCAAAATAGTACAAACCGAATGAATTTCACAGGGATAGCTCCAGATAGCTCAGTGGTTTAGTCGCGAACTTACTGACCGAAAGGTTCGTGGTTCGAACCCGAATTCCTCAGCTCGACTGCTCCATCCTAGACTTGGGCATTCTGGCAGTATCTTAGCCCTTCTGATTCCTTCGGGTGGCATCGCAGCCATACACAGAAAGGGTAAACAGCCGAACGATAGGGGAGAAAAGTTGTTTGTGTCAACAGTTTCGTCAAAAGTCGCGAAAATTCGATCGCACCGATGTATAACGGCTTGGTTTTGATTGGTTTGTGGTTGCTCGCTTCAAGTAACTGCATGTTATGCTTGTGTTGCGTTAGTATTAATCAAGGAGCAGGTAGCGCAGTGTCCTTGTCACAATTTGGCCACCAGTATTTCCTAGTCAGTGTTCCGATTTATGACTTACGTGTTGCCCAAAGAAAAAAGATACTAAACGTAATTGCAGCTTTTCCAAACTTCTCCTAGTCTTCCGGTATTTTTAAACCAGTCAACTCTGGTAAAATCCCCTTGTTCCTCTTGTGCAAAATGAATCTTTCGTGCCATGCAATACCACCCATTACCACTGACTTCGTGTCACTGTTGTAAACGAAATCCCGCTTGGTATCACGTTTGTAATGTAAGCAGAACATGATGATTTGCACACGTTCTCTGGAATCTGCCACCTTTGGAACAAGTGAAATTAGGTGGCTAGAAAGTTACGGACACAAGCAGTTCGATTCTATCACTAACACCAGATTCCCCCTACTCAACATTCTGGGAAACGGACGAAATAGCTTTTACTATTCACTAGTATGTGTCTCGTCAGACGTAGTCCAACCGCCCATCAGCGTCAACATGGTCTTGTTAAGTAAGCAAGATGGTACTATGTTATTGACAGCGTGGATATTCAGTAGCGGAAACAGATGAATCAGTCTGCTAGTCGGTACTGGTCAGTATTCGATGTAACCATTCCGTTGTGCATCATGTGAGGCAAGTGACCAGTGCACTTTGCGACGTAGATGTAACACGTCTATATCGCATGTCAGTAGAAACACCGATGACCTGGCGTGTCATGCATGTGGATGGGATTTACCTAGCCATCCGGAATTCGGCAGAATCATTGGCAAGGGAGAACGAGCTTCACGAATAGGCTAATTGAGACAGCGAAGACGACTGATTCTGACACCGACAAATGTCTGAGTACATCACATTAGGACATCTTAAAAGTATACCCCCACCTGAATAACTGACGACAATCAGTGGACTACTTGTGGTACTGAATTCGTCTTGATGCAACCCCGGATTAGAACCAGCCTATGCGCCTGAGGTATACAAGAACAAAGACGGTGAATCCGGAAAGGCAGACAACGACGGTTAATTAATTACAGCCGGACTAATTCTAAAATACTACGTGGGTAACAACAGACCAGTTGGAACGCTGAGTGGCATAAGGCAGCTAAAGTTACTTTGTGAGGTCAGAGTAACGGTGTATACTACTGAGGAAGCATGCGAGTGGCATTTGGTCTGATGTCCAAACTCCGCCCCCGCATTCGATGTATGGTTAAGTTTGACTACGGAAATTATCAAACCGCTTTGCAGTGTTCATTCAATATCGTTTAATATCCAAAAAACACCCGCTAAAGTTCAAGAGGACGTTCGGTAGTTGTTCAGTTTTCAAAAACTCTGTGCAGATGAGAAATTTATTTTCGTGTCTACTGGCTTTCAACTACTTAGTTCGTGTTTACTGATGAACAATCTTAGGGAAAAAGGAGCTCCTTCTTCTTCCACTGGTAGCTGGTACCAGTATGACTTGGTTCCTAAGGTAGGCCGCCGCTCTATGTGGATAGTATGGAAGCCACCAGCGTGTGCGAACATGGGGATGGGCCTGACAGATGAAGATGCGTAGGTTCATATAATGAGGAAGCGATCATGAGGCGCGCAAACATGAAACTATCACAAAATATATGCTAATATGCATATATATAAATACATAATATGCACACACACACACGCATACCCCAATACCCACACATCCAGCTGCAACACCATGGTCCGTTGTGTGAACTCTCAATCGTTTGTGGATCCCAGTATATCGGACCCCATTGACACAGGTAGTGCTGCATGGTACTCCCAAGTTTTTCATCACAAACGACATCTGCTGAACCCCAATAAACT
>SJOL01008692.1:560197-570711 GCA_004794785.1 Opisthorchis felineus
AAATGAACCCAGAGTCTTGTTTAATTGTCTCACTTAATAGGCCACGTTAAATCCATTGTACCCATCCCTCACAGAAAGATGAGTTTCTGAGGTGTGCAGATACTACCCGCTCAAATAGTTCTGCATAGTTTCAGTCATAAATGTCCTCTAGGTACCCCCTGGTTGCATTCTAGACCCAGTTGAGTAAGTGAAAGGATACAATGAGGTGCGTATAATTCGTAAACATGTCATATTTACTTTGTATGAAATAGGGCGTACTAAAATCAGTACTTGCTTTTTTGAATACGGTTGCGGAACGTCCTACGTTGAAGATGAAAGCAATCGCGTTCCCTGTATTGTCGACCAAGGTAAAGCAGGTCGAAAGACACTTGATCATCAGGCGTTTCGACGTGAAACTCAGTGGGTTGTGTGACTTCAAATGAGAGTATCCAGAAGTCTTATCTGCAGCTCACAAACACATCACGATGGGTAACTTTTAGCTTCATTTCTCCACAGTAGCTAGGACGGTATATCCGGTTGCATCTTAAAATCTCAAAACAAAGCCTCGAGGCTTCTGAGGCCCCCGAATTTTTTATTTGGTACGTCGAACTGAGAGATTGCACAAGCTTGCGGGCTTATGCGCTTTATGAAATGAGACAAGGGCACTCCTTTGAGACGGTTTTGTCAATCGAATGTGAAACGTATCCTCCGTAACCAGACAATCAAAGTAACGCATTTACAGCGAGCGTTTTCTGTTTGGATGGTAGTCCTTATTTTATCTGGTGATTGAGCGCCAACCCGCAGCTGCGTTTCTTACCAGCTGCTTGGAAGTTGAGCCGATCCACCTGTCGGATTGCACTGGGGGAAATTTTACTTGAAATTTTCCTATGGCAAATCAGCGATCAGTCAGATGTAGTCTACGAACAAATACCCGTTTTTGGATGTGAGTGCAACCTGGTGATCAACCATCAATGTGTTTGCTCACTGTCTCTAAAAGCTCATCCAATACTGCCAAACTCCCATATAAGCCCCTGCGCCGGACCGACCTCTTTCGTCGAGGATGTGAGAAGCAGCGTTTTACTTAACAAGCCGGGAAATTACGTTCTGACTTTAAGTGTTTAAAATTCACGTCTGCTTGTACAAGTTGTACAAAGGTGAAACACAAAGTCAAATAAACATACAGGGGATGTTTCAATTGATAAAATCGATAAAATATTACCGAACACGCATGTTTAGGCCTTCATTTATAGGGAACTAGCAACCTTTAAGAAGCGGAGCTTTTTCATCGGATACAAATCTTTCTTTCAAAACGTCGGATCCAAAAGTTAGCGACCAAAAAGGTGCTTGTTGTTATGATGTGATGCCACAACAGTCTTCTAGGTAATGGGACGAAGTGAAAATCTTTACAAAAAGAACAACCTGGAATTTCATCTACAAAGAGATCCAAAATGCCGCAGACACCAAAAATCTTTATTTACAGTCCAGTTATTTACTTGGTGCTTGTGTACTTGGTCACAGCTTTCGTGCCCTCGGAAACAGCGTGCTTGGCCAATTCACCAGGAAGGAGAAAACGGACAGCAGTCTAGATTTCTCTGCTGTTGATGGTCGTGTGTTTGTTATAGTGAGCGAGACGGCTAGACTCAGCGGCAATGCGCTCAAAGATGTCGTTGACGAAGGAGTTCATGATTGGCATTGCCTTCGAGGAGATACCGGTGTCGGGGTGTACCTTGTAACTATAGATGATATAGCTCTCCTTTCTCATTCGCTTTTCCTTCTTGTCAGTCTTTCTTACCCTCACCTTCGACGCCTTCTTCGTAGCGTTGCCACAAACACCCTTTGAGGCCATGACGCTGTGCAGCAACGCAAGATAATGTTGGCAAGACCCGATTTGTGGCTAATAGCGATAAATACGTTTGCCCCTCTGCGGACAATTTCCCCGGAAAAATGTACTTTTCAGAAGCGCCCAGGTCCTACTAGTCTTGTGAGGGAACCTCAGATGAGACTATCTTTGATACATTCCGGTGTTGAGGCGCTCTTGAAGGAGGCAACTGTAACTGAAAGATTAATAAGCATTCAGCTGTAGCGCTTTTTTGGTGTATGATGTCTGAACTACTGTGAGGTTGCTCAAACTTGGACAGGAGCAGTCGAGAAGCAGAGGTTAAGTACAAATCATGGGCCCTCATGTTTGTAAGTTTGCATCTTAACCAGTGAGTTGTCTCGAGCTCAACACTGTAACCTACAAAGTAAAATTCCGGTTGGTCAACTTGCCTCTTCCGGTTGGACTTTGCAAAAGAACCCAAGGGGACAACTGCGAAGGCAACTTACATACCCTGAATATTTTATTCAGATGTAAAACAAGTGCTAATTATCTGTGGTGAAGCCCGTTGCCTGGACAAAAACCTTTTTTGAGATGGTCTAGAAGTCATAAGGGACAGAAACTGTATCGAAGTAGTATTTTGGATCAAAATTAAGAAAACCCGGTTAAAACAAAGCGTGATCAGCGATTGAGCTCAGAAATAACTTAACGAATGTGTCAAGCAGCTTCAAACCAGATGAAGAGCAAGCGAATTCATGTTCAGCCGATGTGAGATCACCCGTTGAACTTAAATTTTCAAACCCAAGCAAGGTCACACGAACTTACAAAAGGAAAGAATGGGATGATTTAAACTTTGATAACGCTCAGAGGCTCAAGTACATCTTCTCTTTGCAGTTGAAGGTTGGCGGAATGGCAGGAGTGAATAACTCATATCACTTTGCTGGACAGCCAAGTGGCGTTATCAAACACTGATCGGTGTAGTCTTTGCGATGTAAAGAAAATTCAAAAGTGGATATTTTACACCCAGGTTGAAGGTACGAAGCCATCGTTTGGAAACTATCTTTCGGTAAATCCACAAACGAAATGGAACACAAGGAATAGGCCAAAATATTTTTTTATCTGTGTGTACATGGCTTTCGTTCCCATATAAATAGGAAGTTGGAGCTTATTTCGCAATCCTAACGCAATGGATATGCAACAGCAGCTCAAGGTGAGCGCTTCATCAGTTCATCTGATCCCACAAGTGTAAGAGTTAATTTCGAGTTTCTAAGTAGTCTAGCGTCAACATAGGTGTGTCTTCCTGCCTCCGGATGCGCCAGTCGTCGGGTCACAGTCTCTCTAGGAATTTGAGAACCATTCACATCTTACACGAACAGATACAGAACACGGATGGATGACTTCATTGATGAGTGCGCACGTTTTCCTCCAGATAAAGTGTAATTTAGGACGTCATATAGCTGTTGCCAGGTGACAGGACAAATGTTATTTATGTGTAACTGCTTTCTAAATAGCACAATCTTATAGGCCCGTAATGATTGTTTAGATGTGTTTTAAAGTTAAGTGATGACTAGCTAAGTACACCCATTTGCATACTAATTTGTTTTTGGCGGGATACTCACCTGAACACAGATGAATGTTTTTAAGCCTAAAAATGTCATAAACGAGAGATTCAGCTTGGTTCTAGGTCACAAACAAATTGGTATGAAAATGAGTGTAGTTCGCTAAATTGGTGTAAGTAGAACATAAGTTTGACAGAAACTCGGGGATTGTGCCTGCTTGATGAGCCAGCCCCAAGAAGGGCGAAACCGTTTGTGGGCTGTCGAAGAGTTTCCAGTGACCTTATGAGTAGTGCATCACGTCTACATAAAGGGAAGTCTGTTTACACCAATCTCACTTTTTAACCGTTTCGCTTGTCCGAAAATTCGCATACAGTCGTCCAGTACATCTCAAGTTTTGTAACTGATTTTAAAAGATCTGCTACACACATTTTTAGCTAGCCTGACCATTTGGGGTGACTTAAAATGTGTGTGCATCATAGTGTCTTGTTGATTTCATCTGTTCTCCCCCCATTTAATGGTTAGGACAGCAAACAACCACTCTGCTAATGGCTTCAGATTTCAGAACGGTAAGGAAAACTCAACGTTTCCGTTGGATTCAAAGTTATATTATCTGAATTTTATCGGGCGGTGAAAACTGCGAATACAAGGTTGCAAAAGAATGCACTTATCATTGTTAATTATGATACTCTTAGGCAAGCAGTGGTCAGATCACGAATGGCATGGCGATTTAGGCCTGATAATTCGTCTCACGTTATACACTGTTTCCCACAGCCTGTGACCATGGGTCACACTGGGAGGACTTCTTCGGTCGTCTACTATGATACCCCACAATTACGAAGAACTGACGGATTGTGCCGATACCTCAATAAGAAACTAGTGACTGGTACCAGTGCTGATTTTTTATGCGATCATGACTTAAAACGCCAGTCTACACACTCGTCCGCGATCTTATTCGGTCTGAGACCATCCAAATATGCAAAGTCTTTCACTGGTTTTATTGTTGCTGGCCCGGAAATTCTATCCGGCTGTCAGTAGTTTATAGAGGCTACATAGGAATTCGCAGCTGTACCAGTGTCATTTCGGTAACATAAATAACTAAACGGTGTAATTGTTACGTACATTGCGTTTAATTCACCTTGGACCGTCAGTATCTCCAGTTAAACAGACTGAATTTATTCCCTCGAGGCACAAAGTGCACAGCATTAAACCCTGTCATTTTCGTCGTGGTATTGTTGGCCTTGTCATGTCCTCTAGGTGGTCATACGATGGGCACCAGGGAGTAACAACGCCAGACCATCTAATAATATGGTGGAAGATGAGTCGTGCTGCCATCACATATCGATTGCGTGGTGTATTATTTACCGTTAAGTTCAGTTGTATTGCATGTAAACAAACCGGGGATGGTGCAGTTTGGTTGTCAAAAGGAAAATAAAGGGTCTGAAAACCCTGGAAGCGAACGTACTATGAACATTTCCTCCGAAAGCAAGGAAGAATCGCACACAAACCTTCCATCTGAGAACTAATCCTGGAGAATCCAGTCAACACTTGAACATGCAATGCGGACTGTGGTTGTAAGATGGTGTCACTTTGGCCTAAGTGCAACCTGATCACATTGCTGGCCGGAAATGAGTAGCCACTGGGTATAGTGTTCGGTTACTTGACGGAGTGTTGCCGGTTAAAATCTCCCCTGAAATTTGTATGATGTACACAGCTAATGATTCCAAACAGGAATGGAGGAGCTTTTCACTGCTTCCCGGCTTTTTAGATATCCCTTCGGTCATTTGGCCTAAGCTGCTATCTGACCTTTTTACGGGTTGTTTCTGTCACTCACATGTTCCCTATCCGGGCCTTCTTTTTTAGGCTGGATGGTTTACAACCCAGTACAGGCTGATTTCACTCGGAGGATGCGATTTCGAACAAAACTCAAAAAGCCTTTCAGGACCTACAATTTTCTGAATTGATAGGCCAACAATGTTTATCTGCACAAACCAGTTTTGTGATTTCACGGTATACTTTTGAGCATAGAGCAACATTTCTTACACTTATTGATCATAAGAAAAGATGCTCCTTTGCATAACCTTCCAGTTAGTTTTTTTTTTTAAAAACGTTGTTGTTCTTATCCTGCGGCAAAGTTTTTAAACAACTAAATTTCTGTGAAAAAATCGTGTTGTTGAGGTGACAGGAAAAGTGCCCAAACGGTTTTGCACCAGATTTCCATCCGAAACACTGAAAGGAGTCTAACGGGTCCTTGCAGTTTAAAGAATGTACAGGGCGTTTTCCGACCTTTTCTAACCGTGACGTCTAAATTCCAATTCTCCGCAATAAATATTATCACTCCATCAAACGGATCGAACGGACGCTGCCACTTATTGAACAGATATGAATATTACTTACCCCTGATATATTGGGAGGAGGCTGAGTGACACTGCGCTTAAATATGAGAAACATTTAATCATAATAACGCGAGGAATTTATTGGAGAATATGAAAAACGGCGGTCATAATTGTGGCAACCGTCCGAATTGGACTGTCGCCGACTTCAGATTAGGAACAACCTGATTGCAGTTCATGTTTCGGAGGCGAATTCTTCCCATTCTGCCAGTGGTGCTTCCTCAAACGATCCTCAACTGATCTTTCTGCTGTACGGCTGTTTTGGTGCAAAGCTCTTATGCAACACAGCAGCACAAATCCACTTTTCCAAAGAAGCTAGGGCTGCAATCGCATCACGGATCATCAGATAAGTAACTTCGTGTCTTAACCAGTGCTTAATCTCGAGCTCTGTCTAATAACTAAATCAATCCCTGGTTTGTTTCCGGATGTCGCAGCTTTTTTCGTCCAATTTTTTGCGTTGCTCACATCTACTTTCAAGGTTTTAACAATAGTCCTTTTTAATGCCCAACTTTATGGCGTTACAAACCCTAGCAATGAGATCAAATGCCCAACCCAAAGCCTGGTCAAATTCACCCGAGGCTGCTGTCCTGAATAGTTGTCTTGATATATAGAAGCGATCTGAGTCAATTATGCCAACCAACAGTCAAATTTATCGTGTATTTCTGTGGGGGACTTTCCAGCCTAAGTATTATTTGTGTTCAGCAGAGTGGTTACTTTCTGGTTGAGGCGTTTAAAAGCGATGGGTTGAGAGCAAATACAGTTACTGTGCTCCATATCCTAGGGCCTCCAACCGAGGATGCCGAATAATGATTTTGGTGATGCAGACAGTCACCACCTCCCCACCACGGTATCACTCTCTTGTAGGTTTGCTTATTCGAACCGCATCAGTAAACTATAGCTTCTCTTCTGGAGCGAAAAACCAACTAAACACCTATAATTTGTTGGTTTCCGATCCAGCCTATCAAAAATGCTTCGGTCGGTGTTGTATCATCTGCTGTACCTTCATGTGTCTCGGCTATGTTGTGATCCTCCGCTCTCAGCCGTCAGTCGTTTTGCAGGACTACGAAGTGCAACCGAGAGACCAAGCCCTTGTCTTTATTGGGGGACATCCAAGAAGTGGTGAGTTTTTTATAACTTTACCTGGCCAAATTGCATTTGATTTTTTTCCTATACACTCTCAAAATCAAACCTCTCCTTGAGGGAGGCTGGAACGCAGTATGCAAACACAAAAGGATCTTTTGTTTACATAAGGCCGTGCTACAAAAAAAATCGGTGGATGTCCTATTAAGCACGCCAACCTTATTCTAACCCTCAACTATATCTTGAGTTCGAATGGATTTGGCTAGCGGAGCAGTTACTTACAAGAAATATCCCCTTATTATTTGTTTGAACGATCCAACGAGAGGCCGAGGTTTTCACAGGCCTGATTGTTTCTTAGAATGTTGCTGCAATCACCAGCTTTTGTGTCAAAAGCGAAACGTTGCCCAATTAAAAACTACCAATTGTTTACCAAGCCCCTCTGAAATGACTCCGAGGCAAGTTTCCCAGTCTAAGCCTGGAGAGTATAGAACAAGAAAATTGTGGTCTTTCCTGAAAGTATTTTTTATAAAGACGAAACATCCACAAAAACAGATGGTTGTTGTGTACCTCCTGAGAAAGAGACAAGGATAGTTTTGTAAGCTGGAAACCAAATATTGCCTCCAGAAAAAGTACGGAGAAGATTTAGTGCTGTGAGTTATTGCCCCACAATAAAACTAGCGGGATTCTACAGTGACATTTTGGGAACCGTGCAAACTTTCGGTCATCATGCTCAACCTTTTCAAATTAACAATGAATGGAATCAAAATATAATCAAGGCGGAAGCGGAAAACGGGTCATTGTGTGCCTGGATTGTCGTGTGGGCTTTCAGACTTGAATGAATGAAGTTTAATGGCCATAAGGTTCAATTGTTGATTGCCCTGTTCGATCTGTGTCTGTATACTAAATCTCGGAGTTGCTGACTTACTAAGGATGGGTATAGATCCACTGTGTGCGGCAGCTGTGTGCATGTACATCGAAAAGGTGCTGTAGGACGTAAAGGCGGCTAAAAACGACATCACCAAACAGTCACCATATCAGCATCTCTCTGAAGCTATGAAGGCAGTAGTTTCTTTCTGTGTTGAGTCACATTTGGGAAAGCTAACTTCCGCTTTGTCAAAAGAGGCTTGGTATGGAATTGCAGATTTCTGAATCAGCAAAGACCAACAACTTTGAATCTCAGTTATGAAGCGTGGCAAGACCGTCTTTCTGACAGGGATTGACAAGAGTTGCCTCACGATCATAAAAAGATTATGATTAAAAGAAGGATGTGAGCAGAAATCTATGATCCAGTTAGCCAATAAACCGTACTTCCAAAGCCACTATGGACAAAATACAAATTCATTTTTTGAAATAACCCCGTAACTCCAAATTTGGTCAAACCTTGCGGTTCTGTTAAACTTTCAAAGACAGCTGTTCCAGCTAGATTCTTTGGACTATCAAAGTTGCACAAACAGATTGTCCGATTTAGTCTAACTGTGTCCTATATGGGGTACCTTCTCACACCCAGAATGTCCAAACATTCTTTAGAGATTTTCAACCCACTTAGTCAACTTTGTAACACACACAGGTCCGCTGAATCACTGAAACAATTGCTGCTCCTGTCACTCTTGCTATGGTCCATTTTCCCTTGGTGTTCCTATTTCTGACAGTCTGAAATACACAAGAAGATTATTTTGGCATTGTCCTGTTCTGACTAACCATACGCTTATTCTTGTGCACTTTGCGAACAGATTGATGAACATGCTTTCCTACTGCAACTAATCACTTTTCAGCCCATCCTGATTAGTAAATATTTCACACCAAGCCACCAAGCTTGTGGCTAAGATCAGTGGAAAGTACATTCGTTCTGATGAAAAAAAGTGTATGAACGAAAGTCTACCTCACTTTCATCTCCTTGTGCAAACCGATTCAGTCTACGGAAGAACATGAGATCGAGGAAAGAGCAATAGCCAGTCTTGATCAAAAAGGATCCTAGAATAACGGCCACTCATAAACCACGGTTCAGTCAGAGTGCCATCTGAAGCCGGCCTGTGCCACGAGAACGGCGTTGATTCACGCTATTCCACTGAGGGAAAAACTTTCGTCGTTAATCGACATCTGAATCGACCACATCAAATAAGCTGCAAAAGAGTTCTTTCTCGAAAGCTGCAACCACCGGAACCAGATGGACCGATCAACTCAAGAAATGGTGCAAAGGCACGCTACGCATGCCGTACCCTCCGTACACTTCCGAAAACATTGGTCATGTTTGGTTCAATCTCAACATCCACACCACGTTTAATGTGGAAAACACTCCATATACAGCCGGTTCGTGCGAAGGTTTTACCCAAAGAAGAGCGTCCTGTAAACTGCGACCAAGTTGAGTGCGATAACGTCCACACTAATCAGTAGACAACTCTTAGTTAGACAAAAATTACACCCCTAAGTGCCTCTAATGAAGTAAACTGGGTCAAACAATCTGGAGCAGTCTTAAAACTCCGCACATTAACTGAAAACCATCGGCGTAAATCTGAGAGCTCAGACATCCTAAGAAAAAATCTTGATGTATACGCTGAATCCGAAACAATCCTTTCATGCGTCAACCTGCCAGAGGACGTCGAAATATCATTGGACTTCCTGCACCATACACAACAGTTCAAAGAGACAGCCCGACAGTATCAACGAGTGTGAGGAGACTTTTGCGACTAAATGATGAGCGAATTCCATTTGTACGGACTTCTCTACTGTGTCAGATGTGTGCTCCAGCTCTTCTTCCTGTTACCCACGTTGACTAGGCTTCATTCTGATGACTTTCATTTCTATAGTCCGAGACATGTCTGTGAGGTCGTGATCTACAACTTAGGAACCAAACTCAATGAAAATTCAACGACCGGGGAACGAAAGTTTCTAGACACAGACTGCGACTTGACTAGTTAAACATGATCGAATTGGATAAAGGACACTATTCACAAGGTTGCTGAAAACTCTTCTACAGCCCACGACCCGTTTCGTCCTTTTTGGTTCTCAGAACCGACAGATATAGTTATGCAGTCAGATCTGGAAGGGTCATTCGCCTGTGATGGCGAAAAGTAGGACAGCCTAGCGAATGAAAGAGTAGTACATCATTCTTACAGCAGATAATCAGCATTACCACGTAGACAGAATGACCTTGTGCAACACAATCCCAAAAAACGGCACGAAGACTGAATTCCTGGGGACCGGTAGCTGGACAAGGTCATATACGGGAATATGCTTTCAGAAAATAACCTACATGTTTTATATTTTAGGTTCAGAAACACTGTGGTAGGCCAAATGTTACATTCTCGGATATAATTGTGAACTCCGTAAAGAAGCTTGGCCACAACGCTTTCCGCTATCACATGGAGGATTAGTAGGTGAAATAGGAATGCTCAGCCCTGACTGGTCACGAATGCTGTCGGTCACATAAATAACACCAAAATCTGTTTCAGATCAGCCACTGATCGATAAACCCATTCACAGGGATGCTGAGGCTGTTTCTCCTTTTTACTGACAATTAATCCAAAAACATGGCTTCAAGCTGGTTGTTGAAAACCTCGATAATCAACATTCCAAAATTCTGGCCAAAAATACTAACACAGTTGCTCAGTAAAGCACAGTACATTCAGTCGCCCAGCTATTTGCTCCTCAATTATGCTGGGCAAGTTCTAACCAGCCTACAACTTCAAGTAG
>SJOL01008692.1:571827-582527 GCA_004794785.1 Opisthorchis felineus
CCACGACCCGTTTCGTCCTTTTTGGTTCTCAGAACCGACAGATATAGTTATGCAGTCAGATCTGGAAGGGTCAGTCGCCTGTGATGCCGAAAAGTAGGACAGCCTAGCGAATGAAAGAGTAGTCCATCATTCTTACAGCAGATAATCAGCATTACCACGTAGACAGAATGACCTTGTGCAACACAGTCCCAAAAAAAACGGCACGAAGACTGAATTCCTGGGGACCGGTAGCTGGACAAGGTCATATACGGGAATATGCGTTCGGAAAATAACCTACATGTTTTATATTTTTGATTCAGAAACACTGTGTTAGGCCAAATGTTACATTCTCGGATATAATTGTGCACTCCGTAAAGAAGTTTGGCCACAAAGCTTTCCGCTATCACGTGGAGGATTAGTAGGTGAAATAGGAATGCTCAGCCCTGACTGGTCACGAATACTTTCGGTCACATAAATAACACCAAAATCTGTTTCAGATCAGCCACTGATCGATAAAGCCATTCACAAGGATGCTGAGGCTGTTTCTCCTTTTTGCCGACAATTAATCCAAAAACGTTGCTTCAATTTAGTTGTTGAAAACCGATAATCAACATTCCAAAATTCTGGCCAAAAATACTTACACAGTTGCTCAGTAAAGCACAGTACATTCAGTCGCCCAGCTATTTGCTCCTCAATTATGCTGGGCAAGTTCTAACCAGCCTACAACTTCAAGTAGTTTCGTACAAAAAATCCAAAACATTTAGTCGTAACAGTCACCGTTCCCCATTCCCTATGCATCACTGCGGGATATCTATCTCCTACTTTGTCGATGAATTCCCTGTTTCGCATGTTCAGCGCGTTTCAAACTACGCGGCCCTTTTCTATCCCAAGTGGTTCGAATGTACCATCTCAGAGCTAATTGGTAGTCATTTTAGAGGTGAGGTTCGCAAGTGCATCGTATTCGAAATCACCGGATATCTATCGAAGTCTGCGTGATTGTGCCAGTTGAATAAAAACTTAAACCGATTCAGGACTACCGAATTCTCAGACCAACAGAAACTGGCTAATTTTGTGGCACAATTCAGTTCACATAGTATGAAGTCAAAAAACGGTAGGAGCACAATATTCCCAAGAAGGGCGAAACCGGTCGTGAGCTGTCGAAAAGTTTTCAGCAACCTTGCGAGTAGTTTCCTTTATGAAAATATACTGAGATATTTCGAATATCGTACCAAGTGAAACATGAGGTGGCCTTTGTGCAGCATGTTCAGTTGAAGAACGAGAGATCCACTTGAGTCTCCTGTGAAAACCAAATGAATTTGCAAACGAGTGTATTTCGCTAATTTCGTGCAATTTGGGTTCAAGTAGAACATAAGGTTGACGGAAACTCTGGGACTGCGCCTACCTGATGAGTCCCAAGAAAGACGAAACCGGTCGTGGACTGTCAAAGAGTCTTCAGCAACCTTGTGAATAGTATCCTTTATAAAAAGCACACTAATACATTTATTTCACGGTTGACATTTCCTTTCATGTTCTACTCAACTCTCTACTAGATGATCAAATTGAAAGAAAGCCTGAGTTATCTTCATTTTACCTACATTGTCCACCATACTGATATGATCTCAACCGAAACCGTTATGTTATTTTCACAGACAGGACCAAAGTTTCCAGACGCACTCTATTAGGGCCTTCCTAGACACATGTGCCGACTAGGGCATACGAGCCTTTCGGCAAGTGAAAAAAATTTCATCCATTGGAACTCATCATAATATTAGCCATACGTATCAGAGAAAAACAACTGTTAGTGTTGTGAAGGGAACCCAGAACAGGTGTCACTTGGTGACTTACAGTCACCTCATTCACCTCTTCAGTCTCTTCAAAAAGTGGCTACGAATGGATAGCATTTACGTAGTGGACTATTGGTCCCTAGTCGGATTTTGCTATACGAGGACATCTATGGGAGCAAAGATCCCAAAGACGCCCGAAAACCTTGGGAAATTGATTGAACTGACATTGCATGATGCACTCTGAAAGACGTGTGTAAGTAAACCAGTGTGCAGACGCCCACCACCAGCGTAAGGTTCAACAACCGCGGACAGTGAAAAGTTCAAGAAATGAATAAGTGAAGAATAAACCCAGTGAACGTTCACTGGAAACCTGAATTTTTGATAGATATTGAGGACAACTATCACCCGTAATAAACAAATAGTATACAAGCACTTAGAACCAAGGAGGACGGGGCCTAGCTTCTTGATTACCTCATTCAAAAACCCTCCTTTCAAAATAGACTTGTTTTCCAATTATACGGGAACATCCGTCAAACATATATCTTCGAATAGCCTCAAAATGACCGACGCTTGGTATGTGGAATTCACAGCTATTTTAAGTCAAATCTATTCGTCTGGTGTAGAGTCCAAGGGGGCCGATACTTTGACCTCTACTTCTTCGAAGAGATGCTTGTTGCACAAAGTTACTTAAATTTACCCAGCAGTGTACTCGTTTCCTGTTTACCTACACTTCCGTGACCATGGACTCCGAATCCACTAGAGTCTTTTCTTTTGAACTACCTAAAGACAGGAATTTTAAAAATCAACTTCCTATAACTTTAAGGAACTAGAAATTGAAGTTACAGAAAAATTCTGTTCTATGAATGGTTGGATGCCTTCAACTGCCACGTTAAATTATCCGGATTTATTTAGGTTTGGTAAGACAAAGTTGTCTGTTTTCTGAATTCCAATGATTCAAAATTCGTGAAGTGCTGGTACATATATTGTTCATGGTTTTGGATCTTTTACCTCGGTTTGCCTACTACACTCTGAGCGTGGTTGGGAATTGGTTTGCGCAAGGGACCAAACAGCCTCATCACAACTAGGCGGCCACACAGATTTCGCGTGTGCCTTTAGCCACAATGTGCCCTAGGGATGGGGTTTACGGTTGGCCGAAGCAACTCTGAACCCTCGTTGCAGCCCGACAAACACAATCGAATTCACTGTTGTGAGCAGTAAGACTAGGCTGTGGTACCTCTGTGCATGAGTCTATTGATCGACAGCTGATCTCGCCGCGCATTGTCTATTCACCCACAAACGGGTGGTCATGTTTGCCCGAATGATCTTCACACAATGTTCCGCTGTGATTGGTTGTGCGGGACAAACATCGGCTGCCCGGATCCCCGAATCATAGTGTCTGGTGCTTGCTCCATCGAATTCGTCTCCTAGTTCGTGCACTGACTGCGCTGCTGGTCCGTCAAGCAGAGGCACCGTCAATCAGTTTTCAATATGTTTTTCATATATCAATGCTCCTGAGATTCATTTACAAAGAAAGGAAGAATTACCATTCGATTGGGACTGATATGAACACAGTTTGCAATGCGTCGGTAGAGATCCACATTCATGATGGTGAAGACTTCGCCTCAAACAGCATAGTGTAAATTGAAGCGACAGTTACTCTTGATCACGTTACGGTCGACACTGGGGTTTGAACGGAGCATCGACCGGTGATCCTGTTTGGAGTAGAACTGCAATCACCACAAAGATAATTTTGCCAATGTTTCCGACGCCATCGCCTTTTACAAGCCGAAATTCCATATCGGCACATGGCAGCGGCCACATAGACAACTGCAAAAGTTGTTTAATTTGTAATTTTCTCCAGATAAAATTGAAAGTTCTTGTTATGGCGAACTGACCATAAGGACAAGCCACATAGGTAGAGATGAAATATGCTGTGGTTGAAACCACAACAGCTACTCTTGTACGGCAAGTCTGGACCTAAATTTAATCCATTGAGTTCTTCATACCAAACTTATATCTGCTCTTAGCTTTTGCAGATTCAGACAGGATTTCCCTAACTTTCACAATGAAACGACATTTTGGCTTCGTAGTTGCAGGGTCATCATCACAATGATCATAGTTGGCCAATGCTCTCACACAGTGCACCAGTGCTGAATTGTTGCACTAGAAACATAAACCATTCTAATTTTGGCGGTTTTAAAGATTGTGTACTGATTGTGTAGTTTCATGGACTTACATGGCTCCAAGGCTTCATGTGCACAAGGTGTAGCTGAATAAGAATGAAAACTTGCCAAATGGATGTCAGTGGACAACAGCAGACAGAAAAGAGATGTCTGGATGGAAATTCACCGTAATGAGTGGGTATTCCGGGCTGCGATGTGCCATCAGTGTTCTCACTGGATCAGTGCTGAGCAGCGCAGCAGTTTATGACAGCATATCGACGAGTCATGTTTCTATCCCACATGTTTCACTCCAAGGCTTTATTTAAATAATAAATAAATAAATAAATAAATAAATTTGTTCCGTGAAATTAAAAATACCGATACCGAAGAATGAAGTTGCTCTATTAAACTTCAACCTCTTTGTTCACGAAACGTGCTCACAGGTGGAAGCAGGTTGCTAATTCGTCGGCTCTCATAGAGCAATCCACCCTTTATTGTTCAGCTGTAAATCGACCAGTCGAATGCTACTTACTGCTTCTGTTGTTCAGGCTGATGAATAGTCCACTAAAACCTAGATGTAGTTGTCAGCAGAACTGCTTCAGAAATTTTTTTTCATTTGTTGTACCGAACTGTTGGCGGAAATCAGCGTCGGCGAATAGCTCCGTTCTGAACTTTACGATTTCCTGTATGACGGCGTTTTTGGTCGCCTTTTAGGAGACTTAATAATTTATTTCCCGCTCGCAGGACTGACCGGCAGACAAAAAACTACCGTGGCCTGGTAACATCCGTAGTAAACAAAATGTAAAAAATAGGAACAAAACACATTGGGGGACCATTTTGGACAGACACATTTATATTCAGAATTTGGAGGTTGTGTGAGTAAATTGCGGCAGAGAAGTGGAGAACACAGAGGAAGCCACCAACAACTCAGTCACTTTTTAACAACTCCGATTACAGTGCTGCAACACTGGACAGACAAAGGAAGATATACAGGTTGTTAAACTGTAGAAGGAAGTGGGTAGAGGAACTCCGCAAAAGTCTAGAAATTTCGAATAACAAAGTCTATGTTTACCCCCTCGTTGGATTTTCAAGTTACCATTCACTTGAGCCTTTTGTTCGGAAGCTTCACAACTTGTTTCTGCCTACGTTAGTCCCGAAGTTTGAAAGGGCAGCACCAATGGCGGTTTTTTAAACAAGAGAAAAAGCGGCATTGACTACTTATCGTAGGGGACCAGGATAGGCTGTGGACTAGTTGATTGTGGAATGAATCGACTGAGTCGACTGAACGACCCACAGCTATCACTGAGGTGAATTATGCTGTGATTTCATTTAGATCTTGTCAAACGCACCAAATGTGTTACTGTGTAATGTTGGACCGTGCAAGAAGCATCGACGTACAACTATGCTGGGGGGAGAGTGAGTTCCCCTGTTGTGAAACGTTTCATATACACGCCCTCGAAACACCTTCACTGGTTTACCTAGCCTGGTGTATGCGTGAGAGACTCTGTTGATAGAAAAGAAGGGAAAATTGATTAACACACAACGGTAGTTTTAGTAACCGATAGCATTTGTCGCCCGTCACATCTTCACTCATCCAAAATTGTCATCATCTTGGAGCGGTATCCCCCGGGAGATATCAGATATACGACACTGTCATACGGTTGCAAAACTTTCTCACCACAGATATGTGAGCGGGTGGCTTCCGAATAGAATTTTTCGGTCAACTCTTCTATAACCACTGAATGTCTGTGGATTTCCGGAAAGTCGTAGACAGTTTGTGTGGAGCATAATTCTGTGCTGCGTACGAGTCTTTGGTACTCATGAAAACGAGTAGAAATAAGGTTAGCGGGCGAACAGGAAAAGACCTGTTGCAGTAGGCTTAAGCCAGCAGTGTCAGAACACTCGACACGAACAGAAAGTTTTCAGTCTTATTTTGGTGACAAATTTTTTACTCTTATCAATTAGTCTAGTTCCTCCATACATTAATTCCAACTCGAATCGTTATGTGTTGAAAAACGAGTGGTTGATATTCTTAGATGTACTAACAATAGCACCTGTAAGCCATATTGTGCTAACTCATACTTTTTTGTTTTGAATAAAGTGGTAATTTTTTGATTAGTTGTGTTTAGTGAGTCACCTTTTCAGGGACCGATGAGTCAAAAAGCACATCTACTTAGGTTAACTCACGGTACAGAGCAAAATAAATGTGTCACAGCGTTTTATAGGTTTCCATGTATGGAAAAGAATACGTCGATGTCCTTTCCCAAGTGCTTGCACGTTACAGGTGAGACTGAACAACGTTGATTGTGATGCCCACAGTACACGTTTTCAACAGGAAAGTGGATTCCAACAGTCGCTTGTTCCTGTTCCACCCACTATTCTGTTGTCTTTTGGGAAGCAAACTTGCTCTGACTGAGGTGTTGGATTATCGTTTTATAAGACGTTTTCTTCGGTTTAGGATAACATCGTACAGAACTATGTTCCAGCCAAATCATTTAGCGACTGTTTATCGACCTATCTAGTAAGAGACAAGACTTAAGCTTTTTCTAAAGTGATGGCCACAGTGAGAAAAATTTCTCTGCTGTTAAGAAGTGGCCAAGTAAAAAGCTTTCATCATCAGAATAGTGAAAAAACTTTTATTGGTTGGCTTACACTCTCAGTTGCCTCAGGAACAGTTGACTCCAAAACACAAATAATGGGGAAATAAGACTCACCTTCAAACCTTGACATCTTTACTGAACGTCACACTTCATGAATCCAAAAGCGCGTAACAGGCTGCACTGAGAAAAAAATCAATGGTTTTATCCCCATAGAACCCGTATGAATATGAAAACTATTAACCATTGTTCGACTGCTCTGAACCAGTTCACCACGTGTAAAGATCCGGTGTCCTTCGGGGTTTAAAACTGTTCTAGAATCAATAGTCCTGTAGAAGTTTTTGCCCTGCTTAGGTTCTCCCATATTTATGTCTACTCACGCACAGATAGAATATCACCCGTTTGTTGTTGGTCTTTCCACCGAGTTTGATAGTTGGATTGCAATGCATCGGGCTCCAGGATGAAACTACATTCCTGCCATATAACATCATAAAGTCATACCTACCCGGAGGCTATCCAAGAAAAAAGCATTTCAGCTGTCACGGGTAAAGTGACATAGAGCCATAAGTCCATCTGTTACGAACTGGAGTGAACTGACTTCATTTTAAATACCAACAATTCGCGACTGTTAAAGCACGGAAGCCCCGTTGTCCTGAAAGCTCAGTTTTGCTCATACAGATGCACTCACAGGTTAAACAGCCCCATATATTTACTGAAGTTGGCGTTGGCATGCTAGTCACGGGTCGCTTTAGAATTGTTCGTTCAAGCTCGAATACCAAGACTGCCGATTATCGTGATTCACCACATCTGGATGCATGGTCATACCCAGCTGTCCAGCGTCAGGTTTCTCCATGGTCTAAAATAAAAATGACCACTTCTTAAACCCATCTGAAGCGTGTATCCACATCGTATTTTCGATCTTCCTTAGCCTCGTGGGACATTCTTCAGGTGCCCATAGACACTGGTCTGGGGATGCGATTCGATGCCAAGCGTCCCACATGATCTACCTAGCAAGTTAGGACTCTTAAAATTCTACACACTTCAACGACCAATCCACACAAGTAATTCTACATAAGTATTGTAGATGAAATCTGTCGATTTCACAATTTGTGCTTAAATGTGGACATTTGTTGAAACGCCCAAAAAGACTGGAAGTAGACTTTCTCATCAACGGTAGGTTAGTTTGAGCCCAATTACCGCTGCAGTGACTAAACTCAAATCAAATGATCTGATGCCATGCTTCACACCTTTATTTCAGGACGTATTCAGCATTCAGACTAAAGGCCAATATGGTACACACAGATTTGTGTATTTTTCGCTACCGGAAGCTTTTCACAGAGTAGATGCTTTCTCATTCATTGTAAAACGTTTATCAGAAAGTATGTATACAGCCTATCGTGGATGCCACAGCGTCCTTGTTGATTTTCGTTCGCATCACATGAATTCTGATTGGATTGGTCTGCTATCTTCCAAAGCTTGACCTCGTTAACCACTCAGTCCAACGCACAACTTCATGGACAGCATTCTGAACGAACATGTTCGTCAAAGTTCAAGATAATTTGATTGTCCCAGTGAACATTTCAGTACATCGATCAGCCCGGATAACTCTGATACCAACTAGTAAACAAAATGTACTGTAGTTTCGTTAAAAACATCAGTAAATCCTATGTGTGATTCATCTGTGGCTATGAACTCACATTTGGAAGTTGACCTCATTTCGTACTTTAGTGTGAACAAGTGTGATGGACGGTGAAGAACCAACGTTCTGATATCCACTGCATGAAACATTATGAGACAGTTGGTACCCTATTCAAACCAGGTTTGAGCTATGACCGAATTTTAGCCACGAAAGGACTAAAACCTACAGTACAACATACGTCCATAGAACAAATTCACACCAAGCATCTCAGTCACAGCCTTTTTTACAAAATGTGTATGATTTTACTGGTTACTCCGACTATGCTTTCATTCCTGGACAACTCTTCGAGCTTAGGTCAGCCTCCACACAAATGTCTTTCGATCGCCCAGAAGGACCAAAAATTTCATTCTTTTTTGAGAAACCTCATTAGACTGAAAAAGCCAAAACTAACAGCGTCCAGTTCCATCAGCTCATTGTTGTATAATACCAGGTTTGGTTCTGCTTGTAACTTTCCTTTTATGTGGTCTGGCCGTTTTCACTCGTTACCTGGCCTGAAGGTGGGCATAATATTGGGCTGGAAAATCCATTTTTCTATACCAGACCGGTAAGATTACCTGGCGCTGACGTAATAACCCAGCCCGGATTTCAGCGTGGTTTTTCTGTTAGGTGACCCATTTTCTGAGAAAGTTCCACCAGGATTGTCCGAGTAGGCACTGTGCGAGTTTGTCTGAATGCGTAGGAACCAAATGTGGGTTGAACACAGTTATCCCCAGAAGGTTGCTTAAAAGCACAACAAAGATAAGTTTTGCGTGAAACTTTAGCAGTGTATATTCAAGGCTCTCAGCTAATGTTGCGCTACGATCACAAGGTAAGTAGATCTTGCTGGGTGTTGGAGGTTACAGAATCTAGGTGGATTTCCACTTGTAAGAGCATGCTTCACAAAAAGCACACGATCCTCGTGCCATTTTTGGGTCTTGCTTCCACGTATGTACTCAGAGCGATATATACCTCAGATTTCTATTTTATGCATCGCATAATTTTGTTCCACTAATATAACTCATATACATGTAACGGAAATCTCAGCCAGCTGTCAACATAGTACAGATCAAGCCGCGGTTAGAAGATACGATCATGGCTACATCTTAACATGTGGGTGTTTCGCTCAGATATTCTTTTGAACAGGCTTTGTTACATGGACTTCAGGGTTCTGCCATTTATGGTCACCTCCAGTTGTTTGGTAGCGTAAAACACACGATTTTCTCTATATGCTCCCTCTACTACCACCTCTCAGTAGTTTTCAGTAGGGTTTGCAAACGAATTTTCATCCAGACTTTTATCCGGTATGTAATCCACGTTTTCTAGTTGAGGAGTTCACGTTGAACGGCAGCTGAGATATATAGAAAACAGATTACCTACAATAACCCGGTTTATAATCCCAACAGCTTTATTTGGAATTTTCTGTTGTTATTTTGACGTTGTTCGTCTTGTTCTGATACCTACGAACTTGCTATATTTCCATGCAGTGCATTAGGCATGCTCGGAATGTTTAGCCTGGAAAGGCATTCTTGATGAATAGTTGGATAAAAACATCGCACACTGGCGACCGATTATCGCCCGGAACAATGTCCATAGATCAAGGGAAAGTATGACGCAGCCTACTCTTTTCAGTGTAAGTTCGAAAAAATATCAGTCATACTGAGGCACTAATCATCTTTTGATCAGAAAAAGCTCATGGCCACATGATGGATTAAAAAGACCCGGTACATATACTACGGCCTAATGGACAAAATGTCGCGTAACTTTTGGAAACTGTTAAAGCAGTGAATTCAGATTGCACACAGTGAATCAGCGCACTTTTGATGGAATTCTGATTACGTACATCCACGAAAGGACAATTCATCCAGGCTGCCGCCGGATTCTGTTATTTGTTGTTCTGTCTTCTTGCGAATCGTTTCATGCCGTCAGAGCTAATTTGACAGATGGCTCAAGTTAGCGGTGAACTGAAAGCGTATCGTCCAACAATTAACCAGAAAGTAGCAGTCTCGAATCTCCCTGTGGATTTTTCGATTATGCGGTGTCGATGATTCCCAAGAAAAGTGAATCCACAGGACAGTAGCCTTAGACTCTCTAGCATAGAGTTTCTTTGTTTGCAACATAGATCTCCAGTGGGGGATTCAAAATCCTACCACTAACGGATCAGAGTTAACCTGTTTAGGTAGGACAACCTCCGCAAGTTACACGAACCTTCCATCTGATCACCCAGTCGACGTTGGATCAGGTAGCTTGAACTGTATGACTGATTTGCGAAATCTTATGCTCTTCAGGTGCGAGTTCATCACACAGCTTACCTGCCACTCGCAACCAGATAGTATACTGATCACCTGCTAACCAGAAGGCCGTGAGTTCCCATTTCCTAAGAGAGATGAATGAACTGCGCGCCACGGATGATGACAGCGTATCACGGTGCTTCTTGGTTTCCAGTGTGGAATGAGCACAATTGCGGGAAAAATTTGAAATTGGATTGGGAAAGCTCCCTAGA
>SJOL01008692.1:587911-600887 GCA_004794785.1 Opisthorchis felineus
CGTGTTCAAGAGACCACAAAATGTACTGCAATGTACATCAAACCGTCGACGCCGCAGATTTTCGAGTACATGTCAACACATGAGAAAACCATAGTGCAAAGAGGTTTCTAAATGAATCGCTCAGTGCGTAGGCACGAACAAAAAGACGCCCTGAAAAATATGAAAGCATCACAATTGTCGATTATAAGATGAGTTTGACTGCCGTAAAATACCCCGAAACACTTCCATCTGCTAAGCGGCATATTTTTGAGCAAACAAATGCACCTGAGAAAACCAGGTATTAGTATATGGCAAAGAAGTATTTTAGATAAAATGCTCGGTACTGCTCAGTCAAATGCCCAGACAAAACATATCGACATGCATAAAAGGCTGGTCACATGCAGTTGTGCTAATGTTGATCGATTGCCTTGTACAAGATCTTTCCCGAGGAGAACTTCCCATCATCTTCTCCGACCATGAGGAGCATCAGTTTTTACAGTGGAACAAACCTGATTCTCTTCAGAAGTCGACTGACTAAATTGACTGGTCTTCCGTTCTGCGAATGATCCTCAACCTCGTCCGGAGTCTTCATGGAGTGCGATGGATTAAAAAGTTTTGTTGAAGCACCGCTATTCATAAGGTTGCTGGAAACTTTTCGACAGCCCAGATGAGTGATGTTACTTCAATAAAATACTGCGAAAACTCAATTATCATTTCAAACTAAACAGGAGTGCGAAACATTTGGTTGAAGACTATTATAACCGAGAGACTCGGTTGACATACAGCTGAGCTTCCCGTTAAAACCAAATTATAAACTGGGATTTTGTTCTATAAGTTAAGCCGATCTACACTGAAAAGTCGAAAAGCACTGTACGGCTCTTTCAATCTTGCTGGGAATCCTCAGCAGTATGCATCTTACGAAACTCCAATAAGCTTAGAAACCGCAACCCCTTGGCTAGTTTGAACACTTGACGTTTCGACGACGAACGACTGATCAGCAGTGTGATTAAATCGTCACACTTAGACAGGGAGGTCGCAAGTTTGAAACTCTGAGTTTCGAGAGGCTCGTAATGCTGATGATTCCCAATAAGGATGAAACCGTTACACGGTTCTTTCTTGGCTTTTCAGCATAAAAAGGCTTCACTTACAGCGCTAAATCCCCTTTAAAAACTACCAAACTTCCTCACAATACCAAAAACCCTATTAGTTTCCAAATGCTTCGTCAACTTCAGTTATTAACCCACACTAAAACTGCAATCGACGAGATCGTTTGGCTCATGGTATTAGTAAGCATTTGCATTTTTAAGGGGTGCAATGGGGAAAACTGACAGTTTTCTGTCGAGTCCTGACCGAGAGCTTTGGATCGTTTGGTTGGTGGTTGTGCTTGTCCATGTGCGATCACTGCCAGGTCAGCATTTCGTCTGGTCTATCAATATCACATCCCTGAGATGATCGGATACAACATTCACTTCTGATGGCCTGATTCATTTGAATCGATGATGATGATGGATAACACCAGAGACATTGGAATAAATGGATACAAGGATTCACTGGATCACCCGAAAATGTCTTCAGGAGGATCGTTGGACACCTGATTAAAACTTTCGAGCTTAACAGGAGTCATGCGAGCATAAACCCTGCCAATCAGACTGAATGATAAATGTAGACACCGAGGTAGGGTGATGCTCACAAAATTACGACAAGTCGGCGGTGCACTAGATTTTGGATTGTCATTCACTCATAAACTAGTGTTACACGCCTGTCGAACCAAACTTATGCGAGGAAAAACCGACGAAATTCTCCGCCTCTAATTATGCTTATTACTGTCCATGTCATCCGAAACTAGCTCATTTTGTGTCGCTCGTCAAACTTTTCACAAAAAAGTAACGACAAAAGACCAAACAGATAATCTTCCTTGCTGTTTCGAAAAGCATAAAAATTGGTTATTTTGTCAATTAGCACTGAAAGGGTGTTTTCATGAAGCGGTTGAGTCTTACAGACGAGAAGTAAAACTTTGATTGGCTTCAAAACTAAGGGCAGAAAAATCCCTGTCTGGACATTACAAATGATTGCTTTTCATGTGCGGCAACAAATGTGAACATCACCATAAACCAACTCAGTTTTCTCAAGGCAGAAAGAAAGGGAGGCGAAAATTAGAGTAAAAGGGTGCCACTTGAATAGGAGATGGTAGGCTTTCACTCGTCCGCAAGCAAACATGCTCCATCCACTGCTTCAAATGGATCAGTTGAGCGACCCACTCACCAAGTACTCTTCATCCAAGATGATCATTCGGTTGTATTCAGTTTCATTCATCAGGTTGTAAAGTTGAACGCGGCTTCATCAACATGCAAAGGTGAAAAATTGGTGGCTTCTGCTTGATGTGTCGTCCGTATCTTCTGCTGATGGTAAAGTCACTTAACAGAGCACTGGTTCTCAAGTGCCTGTCAAACCTCGCATGGCCAAGGATAAACATTTCTGACTTGGTCTACTGATAGCCAAACTCGAGTCCAGTGCTCCTGCCACCAGAATAATTGCGTCAGGATATGAGGGGGACTGTTCAAACGAGAGTAATGTAAATGTGGGTCCTACAAACCCACCAACCCCCTGCAAGATATATAATTAATCAGACTATTGAAGCCAAATATAGACAAGCTATCCCTCAGTTTTTTGTTCTGCTTCAATGAAGCAATAAAAAAGTCAATAAATAACCACCCCCAAAGGGACGCCAATGCATCCCTGACTGTCAGCAATACTCATATGCCATGAATTCTTTCCGAAAAATAATGCATCTGACAGTTGACCGTTGCGGACAACCAATCTAGTACCGCCAAACTCCAAAGGAAAACCACCTTCATAAAATGGAAAACTTCACCGCTGGGCTGCCCTATAATCAAAATCGGAAGACATAGGTTGTTACTACTGGTGCTTGTGTGCCTTGAAGTGTGAGAGACCGGGATGTCTTAGTAAATTAGGATAAAAGTTCATCTCTAAATGAACTGAAAATGGTTAGCTCGCTTATTTAACTTCCAGCCAAGGCAAAGTTACTTGGTCAGTTTTGAATGATTAATATACGACAACTAACCAGCCATCAGTCTTCACGACAGCCCTCATCAGTACCAACCAAGGGACCTTGAATTTTTCTTGGTTTGCCCGGGTGAACACCGTTTCGGGCGGTTAAGCCCGAACCGAAACTATCCCATGAATATTCTTTCCGAAATGAATATAACATGTAGGAAAGAGCTCAACTCTATCCTGTGCGGACATGAAGGTCTACCCCAGGAAGTATTCAGATTGGCTGCAGTTGACTTTTGTCACACTTGCGACAAATTATCCACCAGTTTCAAGTTACTCAAGATACTAGGACTATCGGAAGATTTGTCACACAATTCGCATCAAAGCGACTTTGGCATTAAAATCGTGCTACTTTCATAATCCAAATAGAGTAAAGTTCATTTGAAGCAGCATAGTCTACAGTTTTACAGAGTAATCCAGAGGTTTAGTTATTTTCGGCTTGAACTAGCGCACTTGACACTTCGTTAAGCCTGGTCATGAGCTGACGAGGTCTGTGATCACAACAATTTTGGACAGGACTATTTTGCCTCAAATACTAACCTATGGTATCAAGAGATATTGAAAAGCCCAATGGATTCATGGAATCGAAGGCTTTTAGACTGGACACGTTTAACTTCCAAGGTCTTTTCATTTACCCACTTTCTCCCTTGTTTCCCACTTGTCTACCATAGACGGAAGATTCGCATGACCAACGCCAGCACTGACCCACAGCAATTATTTACTCGGTGGGAAAGAATCGTCCGTGATGTGGATCGGCAGTGCTCCGATACAGACACTTGCTTCACGGTTCTGTACGAGGATCTTGTACTCAAACCAAACAACACAATGCACAAACTTTTGAGTAAGTAGCCATTAGAGATCTCAAAAGTCAATCTACTAGCTCGCTGAACTTTTTACTCAAACACACTCCTGTAAATTTGTCCTTGAATTATTTTGTTTGTGCTGGATAAAGGGTGCACAAACGGCTGAGCGGATACTTCGGATTGTACTCGGAACTCACCCATGCAAGGACATGTTTGCCAAAGCATATTTTGTTTAAAGGTAACCAAAACTTGGTACGAATAAGTTATGAAGATTACTATTTATCAACCCGCGGTAGAGGGGAATGTATCCTGTAAGCATTTGCTTACAACCGGAGATTTTCGACGGTTTCCGCAAAGATTCTTTGCTACAAACTGGCACCGTCTCATGAGAGAATTCTCTCAGGGGGCTATTGATTCGTTTACTCAGGACCCTACAGACATACCTTGTGTCACGTCATTTAACTTGTGCAAGACAGACATGGACTGCATACAACGCCATCAAGACTGTTTGCGAATTTGCCATACTGCCTGCTAGATAACGAAGACGGAAGAATAAGGAAGAATTTGTACCTGGCTCCGAAACAGAGCTTGATCTGGATAGTTGACTTCCGGTGCGATGCACGAAGGGAGAAGTTAAACTTCGATCGTCGATGATCTGACAGTTCGCGTTGCGACACTTCGCAATTTGGGAAACTCATTTTCTGAGTTCATTTGAGATTCCGTTCTGCATGCGAAGTGCCGAAATGCCCGCAAGCACTGTACAGTTGTTTCATCCTTATTGCGAATCATCAGTAGTGCGCACCAGACGAAGAGTGACTGGCGCTGAATCCTCTCTAGGTGAAAGTTAATTACACTTTTGATCAGCCGCTCGTGACCGAACGGTTTAGTACTCAACCACTAGTCTGGAGGTTGCGGTTTCGAGATGAGCACTGTCGATGTTTCCCAATAATAACGAAGCAGTTGCACACTGCTTCTTTGCCTTTTAGCATAGACTGACTTCACTCACAGGACAGTCTGGATTGAAATTCCCAAATCTCTCCATACTCACAGTTCGTGATTCTGAAGCGGAAGCAGACAGTCGTTTCAAACACTGGATGATTTTCTTCTTACCTCATCCTCGAGAAATCGATCGATACCCAGGAACTTCCAGCATGGTTGTACACACTGTATAGCAAAACCCGCTGATAGTTTCTATAGCACCGGGAGAGCCCAAGATAGTTCCGTCGTTAGGTTACCAACACACTAACCGAAAGGTCCGTGGTTCAAACTCAAACTCAACACTGCTTCTGTCTTAGTCTTAATGCTTACCTTTCGTACAATGACATCTACGTACTGAAAAGATGCTAAAGTTGTATTTTTTATCAAGCCCCAAGACCACGGATTGGCTCCCTTACACTCTGGACTTAAGTCCGATCGAACGCATCTGAGTTCTAACTGGGGGGAAGGGATTACGCGAAGGATCGTATCTTCATTCGCTTAGGAATGGGTGAAATCTGAATTTGAAATTTTACGGAACTTGATTTAAAGCATGCCCCAAAAAACAAACTTCAGTCCTAACTAACAAAGACGCCTGTATTTGCCTGTTGGGCACATGTCCAGGGTAATTGTGTTCTGCCACAGTATTTTGTACTCCACAATAACATGGTTTGTGACAGATCGACATTACTGAGTTCATGTACAAACTGGAACACAGCAGTTCTTCACAGCGGTGAGTTAAGTCTCCAGGGTTTGAAATTTCATCCTCCGGAGTATGAGAGTGTCGGCTAAATCTGACAGAGTAGAATGTTTCTTATAATGCAAAAAGCCATTTGGGACTGCAGCTGGACTTTCATGCATCACCGGGGTGCGGCGAGCTTTCGTTTTTCCTCCTTCATTTACATTACCGCCATCATCAATCGTGAGTTGCATTAATCCAGAATTCACATTCTCTGAGTGACAGTCAGCTGGTTGGTTTTAAAAATAAATCGGTTCGCCCGGAAAAAGATCCATTGCTTCTGTGCTAACCTCTCCGACGAGTCGGTGTGTTTGTTCAGTTTTTCTCTTCCTCTTTCAGTCTCGTTTTCAAGTCTGCACGAATGCAAACAGACAGACCAATTTATTGTTTCTATACCTATGGCATAACTAAGAGTTGGACAAAATTTTGACGGGCAGTCTACTGAAATTACGGTAGATTTAGGGTATCCACATTCAGCTGGATTTCATTAAACTGGAATGCTAAATCAAAACTCAGCTCAACATCTAGTATTATCCGGAGGGGAGGGTTATGATGTCTCCCTGAATGGATAACATGTCTGTAATGTATCTGTCATTTTTCGAAGATTTTTCGTTATTTCCCTAAAGAAATAATCCAGTTTAATACTCCCGAAAGAGGACGTCTCTCCAAGATGACATAGTGTAAATGTGTTACGAGGTTAGCAAAAGACACCATGAACTTCTGAAAAAACTATTGAATAACCTCCTTCAGATGGATTCAAAAAGATATAAATCTCAACGCATCTCTTCTTTCGCCGGCCCGAAACATTAATTTCATGTCGCATATCGCTTGTTCGGTTACTGATATACCGAATCTTGTCAGATTGGACTGTTCCAGGACTTATCTAGTTACCTTTATGTTTTTTGTCAATCCTGAATCCAAATGATACATTCATGTACTGTTTCACTATAGAAGCATCCGCTAACGCTAAGGGAATGGAGTTGGCTTTCACTCCTTCCCTTCAATAGAAGACTCCCCAATAAAAGTTGCCTCGCGTTCAGACATTTATTGATCCTCTTTAGCCCATCATTCATGTTTTTGTGAGAACTGAGTGCAGTCCGCTGAGTAGGCTGAGAGACATTAATGGAGCCGAAGAATCTTGACCAAATCTAGGAGTACTGGAGGAATTACAATTCTAACGAAATACACGCATTTGCAAACAAATTTGGTTTTGCGAGAGACTCACCTGGAACCCAGCTGAATTGCTTGTTTGTGATGTCTCCAGGCAACTGAATGTGCTGCACCAGGCCGCCTCCTCTTTCAGTTGCTACGATATTCGAGATATCGCGATACATGTATGTCCGTAATGTACTACTCATAAGGTTGCTGAAAATTCTTCGACAGCCGATTACAGTGATGATTACAAGCCTGCCAATTATTTGAGTAAATTATTTGGCAACTGGTCTCAAACTAGCTAGTAAAAAGTAGGCAAATCAAACAGAAGTTTGATTGCATCAAAAAATATTCGTATTCACTAGAGAGTTAAGGGTTCAACTACATATCACGATTGACCGAAATTGGTTGTATGCCTGAGGACACAACAACAAAAATCACTGTGGTTCACTGAGTTCTTCATCTGATGGGAACGATCAATAGAAAAGAGAAAAATAGGGTTTTTGGGAACTCTGACCCCATGACTATCCCAAAAAGAGCGAAACCGGTAGAGGGTTGTCGATGAGTTTTCAACATTCCTGTAAATATGTGTTACTTTAAGACAATATATTTTGACATCTCGAATATCGTACCAACTTAAATATGACGCGGCTTTTTTCCAGCACATTCAGCTGAAGAATATCACAGAAATGACAAATTTAGCTGAGTTGCTCTTCATAACTAAGGTAATTTGCAGTTGAGTGTACTACATCGATTATGTGCAATGTGATGTTGAGGCAGAACTACGGGTTGTTTGGAACTCCAGTGAGGTCCAATATAAGAGAACCGGCAGTGGGCTGTCGAGGAGTTCTTGACAGCCATATGATGGGTGTGGCATGTCGAGAGAATAAAGATAATTATTTGCCCAATTTGGGTTAACCTTTTCGTGTGAATTTACATTGAGTGCCAACATTGCTTGTCAGTAACAAAAAGTGTGCGATTCCCAGAAGCTTTCTTCAGGTCCCGCTCCCTCATGGCTACTTTCCAAGTCGGTGAACGTAATATATTCAATCTTCGTGTTAATGAAGTTAATTACCCACAAGTGGAGCGAAATAGCCACCTGATATTTTACATTGAAAGACATTTGTGTTGCACCACCATTCAAGGCCAAGTTAGGTCCACTGAAAATTCGGCAGATCACTGTACGTTCAAAAATGTTTGTAACATAAACGAATCACTTGTCGCACAAACTGCTTCCCGATCAAATCAGGTGTACATTTTTTTATAAATCTAATTTCATTTCTTCTCCAAAACACCCATGGCAGAATCCTTTGCATCACGAGCATTAAGCAACAAGATTTTATGTCAATACCTATTCATGAATTGGTCAATAACATAGACTGTGGATTTCCGTAGTAACCTAATCGACGAACTATCAAAAATGAAAAATACATTGAGTGTGCACTAACATGGCTTCACAGTGGATTCTAAACTTACCTACTAAGTATACCGTCAGAAAGCCACTTAGACTTTCCAGGTTGCAAAGTAGAATCGTAACTGCTGCCAATTTCTATAGTGCGGCAACAAAACAGCTCAATTTTGCTGGCCTGTGCCTTTTTTGAAAGCCGGTTCTTGCTTTGGTGATGAGTAGAGGAGGTTTTTCCGTGAGGCTTTCTGTGTGTCCCACGAAAACCTGCTGCCAAGTTGGGTGAGAATGTCAATTCAGTACTAAGTAATGGAGGTATGCTGTGTTGTTTCATCGCGTACTATTCCCCGAAAACGACGGGGTGGCTTGAATTTTTTGTGATGCGACTTGGGGGTGAGGAATTTCAATATTGTTTGTAGTAACCGAACCAAGGGGTACAGCTCGATAAAATTTGAGGGGCAGAGTCCAAACATCATAAAAGGAAAAGTAAGGATTAAACAGTCTGATATAAAAACTTAACTGCACACCGTCCTCCTGGGTAACACCGTATAGCCAGCTTGCGCACAACCCTTCGGTGAGTTGGGAATAACGATCATATAGATGGGAGGAAACACCGCCGTTTTCAAAACAGTCGGTCACTACTCAAGTGGGCATTCGCAAAAGCCTACATTCGAAAAGAAATCCTTACAATTTTTGATTGACAAGCATTTGGGATTACGAAACAGGTGTTTGGTAATAAGAGGTACTGTTAGGGACTTGCGGATGGAGTATCTATAAGGGGTTGAAGCCGCGAACCTTCGAAAAATCGCAGCTATCTAGGATGGATGACACCGGTATATCTCAAAAAGTGCGAANTGAAGCCGCGAACCTTCGAAAAATCGCAGCTATCTAGGATGGCTGACACCAGTATATTTCAAAAAGTGCGGAAACCCCCAAGAAATCTTGGGGGGCTCCTTCCATATATGCTTTGGACGTAGATCTGAATGAGGATCAGGTGGAATTTGGAAGTGATAGGGAACATGTTCGTCTCATGGCCATCAATGAATGAGATGTATGATTCAGTTCTGCTGTGACACACCCGGTCAGCAGTTATGCGGTAACCTGAATGGAGTAGTTCTTGAAGCATGGCCTTCGATTTTTGCTGAGGTTAACAGGAATATAACCATATGACATGATACAAATGTAACACAATCTGGATGTCAACCACCTAAAAATCTTCGAAAACCAAATGTCTCTGCTTCAGTACTTCAAAAAAATCAACAGATGCCTTTCTTCCTTTCTGTCTGTTGAAGTGCCAAGTTGAGTAAAATGTAAGTGCATTATTACCACTAGGCATTCTAACGTATATCTTGGAAACCCTTGAAAAAAGTAACGCAACAATTAGGGATAGTGTAGTCCTGTCAGTGTTGTGCCTTTTATCAAGGAAGTTTGTTGTGGTATAGCTTGGTAGTATTTTATACCTTATAAAGCTACCACCATAATTTTCTTGTGCGTTGGCCTAGCTGACTACCCAGTGCACCAAAAGTTGGTAGCAAAGAGTGTTATTTCTCTGCTCCAGTCATGTCATACTTGATGTTCAGTTGAAATTTGAGCTCCGCCAGCTCTTTGTCTCATCGCTACATTTGAGAAACTAAGATTGTTCCATCGAATAAATCTGTCTGTATTGTGCGAACTGTTTTACTGCTCTCAACGAACTGCTCAACCTTAAGAAATCATGACTGGATAAAAAACGATCGATCTAATCCTTCTTGATGGTAATCATTGAGCTTAAGTCAAAATCCTTGCTAGTATCTTCACAACGGCTGTACCAATCCCGAAGAAGAATCCGTCTGTTCATACAACAAGGCAATGTCCTGAGAATCTTTTATTGTATTCGCAATCATTCAGCATTTCTGAGGGTAAAATGTAAGTTTCATCGTGCACGATTCTTAAGGCTACCCTAGGCAAAGTTTTCCAAAATATATACTCATTCTTGCATCTGAGAGGCTACCATCCAAACAGTCAATCAAAATTGGATCACGTGACTCTAAATGCCCAATTGGGAGATGACGCTACATTCTCTCTGCGCGTAGGTTAACGGAACCAGCAATCAATGGAGACCAAATGGTATGGTGTTCAACTACTAACCCTACGGTCACATGTTCTAATTCACTCAGTGATTTGTCGTGAGCGCAGGCTAATGATTCCTAGCGAGGAAAAAGCAGCCTTGTGGTGCTTCTCGGCCTTTCAGCACAAAATTGCATCACTTACAAGATGGAGAATCAACTGAGGTTTTTTCAACCTTATTTACAGTTATTAAGGCATGCCAGATGGTGTTATGCATCTATGACAGTGATGAAGATGAAGCGCTGCCTACCGTGAGACTTGACGTTAGAGCAATCAGGTCATCACTTCCAACCCAAATCGACTTCTGAAGCAAAAGTCTCCAATGACGTTGCATGCAACCCTGAAACAATTCCCGACTTTTCCTACTTCGCTTTGATACCATCAACAGAATCGTTTACGCTTATACCACTCCATAGGATAGTTTCGCGAAAGTAAGTACTCTGTTGCGACTAAATATTGTCGCAGATTACCACAGTTCTTATCGTATGACACTGCGTAAGTGAATAGCGAATCAAAATTTCACGTACAGAACTTTCTTGAACATCTCGCCTCGTTGAGCCCGACGGATGCAACCAGGAATTCAATTGAGATTCCATCAAGTAAGTAAAGCTTATCTATGCTGAAAAGCCCGGAAGCACTACATAGCTGTTCTCTTCATACTTGGAATCACCGACAGTGCGTACCTGATAGAACTCCATAGAGTCTCGAACCTACAACCTCTCGGCCAGTAGTTTGAACACCCAACCGTTCTACTGCGAGCAGTTGATCAGCAGTTTGATTAAGTCGCACTTGGGGAGGAAAGAGCGTCACTCATCCTTCAACAACGGAATGCACGTCACTTGGCCACTCACTGACTGGAACTTCTCGGATGGAAGTTTCACTTACCGGGTGAATTCGATCCCTCCACCGAGTCGCTTACAGATTGTTGGAAATGTGAGGAGATTTGAGGATTTTTAGTGGAGGTTTCATCCTATAGGTGAAAATAATCTTCGTTTCAGAAGGGCTTGGTAAACAATCGGTAGTTTTTAATTGGGCAACGTTTCGCTTTTGACACAAAAGCTTCATCAGGCCAAGTGAGCAGGTCACCAAATTGGCCAGGTTATAAGGCAGACGGAGAACCAATCGGTTAGCCCTCTTCAATTAATGAATTTTGTCGGTTGGTGTGGTTGCCAAAATCTTGAAGTGATAGGTTGGAGGAGCTTCGTGGCTAGTTGTTGTGATTCCTCAACTACTTACTTATTTCTTGTATTTTGTGCGCTGTATTTAATTCACTCCGTCACAAACCGTGAAGATGATCTCTTGTTTACTCCGAAAATGCGGAATAATTCGCCTATTGTTTGGCTTTTTCTAATTTATATTAAAACTTCATTTGATTTTTGGCTTAATACGCTGATTCTAATGATAAATTACGCAAGACAGTTCCTCTAGATGTACGCGGAAGAGGGCCGACCGCAATCGTCTGAGTATGACCGACCGTCTTCTGGTAGTTTTTACTTTAGGCCCAAGAAGAACAGTATATCACACACATCAACAAACACACATCAACAAACACTCATAAAACCGGCATATTGGGGCTTTTTGAGAAGAAAATTTGGCCTCTCCGAAGCTGGATAGCTTTGTCAGGTGTCATCCGAAAGGCTCTTTTTCGTCCACCCAGCTGCAGATGAAATCCAGTTGCACTCTCTCATAAATGACAATGTGGAATTGATTGGTGCATTCATTATTTGCGTAGTAAGGTGTCCATGGGTACAAACACTTGGCTTCTCTAAAATCCATTTTCACCTAGGCATTTACTTGACTTTAGTCAAAGACTTCCGCTAAGCAGCTTGTCTTTCGACCTGTACCAATATGGAACTATATAACGTTGCAGGCTTCCTCGATGTTCCTTGGGATCCTGTTGTGCTTCATCACGAAACTGCAATGATAAATGAGACGCTGGTCAACACGTAAGTTACCGCTGTTCACGTAATATTTTATGGTATTTGCATGTGACGGACTAACGTGTCCTCTCATGTGGTTTGCGTCAGTCGTCGCTGGTAAGCTTAAGTTCTGTCCTTGTGACATTCAATCAACTTTTGCATGAAATTCAAAACCATCCTGCACTAGAATGTAGATCATGGGCTGTCTGATCTGCCGGTTATCATGTAACTCTTTTGGACGCATGTCAAAAACGTTTACTTGCGCACTGCTTTAAATAGTTGCCAAATGTGAGGTTTTGGGATCACATGAGGGAGCCATAGGTAAGAAGGATATAGCGACCCAGCTGAGAGATATGGTACCGCCCCTTGTGCAGCGGACGCTGTATCTGTCTGACTATTCGACAGCACTCAGGAAATTGAGTAACTTCCGCCAGTTTATATGAGAAACTTGCGTGTATTCAGTGTACATTTCTTCGTAGGACTTACACACCGATGACAGTGAGCAGTTCATTTCTTGCTTCCGCTTGATTCACCGGTTTGTGTGAACAGCACTTCTTTTAAAACGGGACAGAAACGAATATTGTTGCAGTACTGTGGTAGTTCCCTCAGTCAAACTGTGCATAAAAAATCAGCTGACCTGGGCTACCGTTTTTTTCCAACTCGTTAGGCTTTGTTGATATTTTATGCACCCTCCCCGTCGTAGTTTGTTGAATGAGTCACTTCTGTGACGGTGAGTCTCACTTTCAAATACAGACACAGAATTTACTACTGATCTTGTGAAGCATCTCCAGAGACAGAGAACGAGCAATGAATAATCTCCCATGTT
>SJOL01008692.1:603048-679424 GCA_004794785.1 Opisthorchis felineus
TGAAATGATAAAACAATAAAAATCATTCAGCTGAAAGGGGAGACTTCGGTTTCTTTCGTAGGATTTTGATTATAGACCCAGCTACACTGCAAGAACTTGGAAGGTCAGGAGGCTATACCTGACTATATTGACGGCTGTCACCACTTAATGAAACCATGATATTCCAGCTCTTGGATATTGCGTTGTCAATTCATTCTTGTATGTCAGTGAAGACAATGAATTTTTCTTCCGAGTAATCCTAAGAGTTTCAGTAGAATGTCTTACTAGAATGTCGCAGAGCTTCATCATGAAATAGGGTCAACCCAAAGCTAAACCAGATATTCCATAGAAAACTTCTATTTGGTAACATGAAAGAACCGGTACTTAGCTCTGCTCTTCGAGGTCTTACTGCTGACAAACCTAATCGAACGAAGGGTTGCTGTCACAAAGTCATCTCGAATTCCGCTTTTGTGAGAAGTTGATATTCACGGCCCTGTTTGGAACAAATAACTTGGCTTTACATAACGTACTATGTACAGATTTGCTGAATACATTTGGCGGTTTGGCTCTTCCTTCAGCTAATAAGCACGTGTAGTCCTAAAGCTTCATGTTTTATCTGTGCAGCACGTTCGGCCCATAAATGTCACAAACGAGTGATTCGGCTGAGTCTGCCGTTGGCGCCAAAGTAAATTGCAAGTGAATGTATTTCACTAAACATCACCACTGTGTCACAGACTTCCTGTGAATTCCGGTTTCCACACCACTAAGCAACAGCTTGTGGGTTAATTGTTGATTGAGAATGTAGAATATGCAGCCGATATTATCAACTCAATTCCTGAAGTATGTGGGAAATGTTAACGTACATGAATAAATTCTCGAAATGCGCACGAAATCGGTTTTACCGAGAAACTCAACTGAGTCCAGTTGAACCTGTCGTTTATGTGATGCTCTTCTTCAACCAAAGTGATGTTCAAATGAATGTGTTTCGGTCGTCGGAGAAGTTTCAGAGCAGCTTTCTTTGTCTCAAAGTAGGCACAACTAATCGCTCAAAGAAGTGCTCAACCAACAAGGAGTAAATATTACCACATAGAGGAAGCTCATCAATGTTTGTTTCTCGGATAAGTTTGAAGCCTTGAAGCTAGTGACTCAGCAAGTGTGATTAGGTTTGGATGTCAGGTGATCACAGCGACTCAAACATCTTTAATGGGCTTGACTATCATATAGTACATGATGGCTACTACGGCTGATTTTCTTGACAGTTTAGTAATAAAAAGGAACGCACAGTGGAGCGAATGTTGTTCAGTCAGATATGGTGACGTCATACTGGTCAATTCGCGTTTTGTTTTCGTGAGCGTAGACGGTAGACGAAGCGCATAGGAGAGTGGTGTCCATGTCCAAGTTAAATTAGATTAAAATCGAAATTAGATTAACCGCGGCCATCAAGCTCCCATAAAATTTCTCGCATTACAGTCACGTCACCTAATCGACTGCAATCTGGCTTCCAGTCACGCATGCGAATTCATTGGATGTCGGTTTCCGCCTGCCCAGTATCACTTGCCCTGAAAGGATGACCTCACAGTTCGAACAAACAGCGAAACTCAATGTGAATTACACAACAGTGCAACCCACGCGCTACATCAGTGGACACAAGCACAACTCTCACACCCATTCCAGCATCGGTCACTGAAACGGGGCTGACTGAAAAAACCATTGATAACTGATCTAAAAAACACTTCACTTGTCGTCGCTTATTTGGTGTTTAAATCCTCGGTAAAGGTCACTGATGACAACCAAAAAGTAGGGATTAAAAGCATTACTCCACAGTTCAAGTTTTTTTTAATTGAAAACTATTAAACCCTGTATTTCGTGAGTACAGATTTTGCAGTTGATTACCTCACCGAAATGCATGCAACATAATTGCTTGCAAGAATCAATTTAGGATCAATTCGCTCTAGTAAAACTCACCCCGTTGTTCGGCTACACTTGATATCTCTGGTGTCACACTCACTGGTGTGACTAAGTCACTTGTAGTGCATACCTCCCAAAATCCGGACGCAGACCCAGAGCCTGGGTCTAATGTGAGGTTGGTCAACTCTTCACCGCAGAATTCACATGAAAAATTTCCCATCCTTATTCGCGATCGGATTCTGCCTCTACACTGGCCAAGACGCTTGCTTCGCAAGTGTTAGCCAGAAAAGGATTCTGAAATGCCCACAAGCCGAAATGACTTACAGTGACTTTGACGATTGTGCCTACATCAATCAAGGAGGGTAGTAATATATATAGAAAGAAAAAAGTTACCAAGCGGAATAAAAGATTCAAGTAAGAAATTGCTCTGTGAGATTACTTTTGCTCTTGTGGTAAGAAACGCTGAGCATCATCGATGAATGCCTCAGGTAAAGTTGGCTGATACTTGTGCGCTCTTGAGGGGTCACATAATTACAGTAGCCAAAAGTGATATCTCGTCAAGACTAATCTCCTCTGTGGAATTCTAACCTTGAAGTTGAGCTTGAAGAGGCTAGCCTGGAGAGTCGACTTCTTCACGAGAAAAAATACTGAGGTTTTTGGAAATATGGCCTACTTAACTCGTCTGGACTCATTGACCACCTGATAAGTTGGGTTTTTTTTCCGAAAAAAATTACAACAGGCAGCTTGTTTTGATCGGCAAATATATTTAGACGGGTCATCCCTAAAAGAATAGTGCATAATTTACTTTCCAACATCGTCCTTATATCTAACTTCCACATCTTCTACAGGCTGCTTCAAAATAGTGAAAGTGCTGTAATTAAGTAAACTACTCAAAACTACATTCAGGTTGGGAAAGCCCCGCTTCATGGGTGGATATCAGCATACGGAGGAGCAAAGTAGAACGCCGTGTGTGATCAGACGCCACAGAAAAGCGAAAACGTGACCCCGGAAGTATCCACCTCTCGATACTCGCCTTCAAGGGTTTTTGTTGTTGTTTTTCCCCAAGCATAAAAACAAGAATAAATGGTCTCGGTAATGTCGGCCAAAATCGGTATCCTGGACTTGTTCTACATGTCTTCTCAAGTTACTCGGATCACATCAGGTGGTGTCGGTCAAGCTGTGGTTTTTCAGATTTGGAAGAACGGCCGGCCCTTCCCCCTTTACAAGTCTGACACCATCCGGTTGCCGCGCTGTTCTTGGTATCCGTTTTGTGGACGTCACGTGGACGTCTCTCGCAAAACCAAATTTGTTTACAAATGAGTGTAGTTCGCTAACGTCACGTGACCGTTTGTTCTACACTGCTGTCTGGCATTTTATTCGTCCGTTTTATTACCCACACATTCCACCCCCTGACTGTTTATCGATGCTCTGTATTGTGGTAAATTAGAAGAATAGTCAGTCCTTCTCACCTGGACCTTCTATATCACAATGTTCTACCAGCTGCCAAGGTTTTGACAACGGGGGTTCAACAAGAACCTAACCGCGGGAACCCCAGTAGATGTTCACTCATTGGGGTTGCAGTGCAGCTTTCCAGTTTTAAGGAACCCTAATTACGTTGTCTCTAGGTTGCATTTCTGGTCTTTTCAATCCTGACAAAATATGGAGTTGATAGCTCCGGTGCATAGATTAATTTATTTCCTGCTATCTCCGATTCTGTTGTGCGTTTTTTCAATTCAGTATGGAGCCCAGCAGCACACAAGTAATCCATCCTATCCACACCGAAGCGCTCTCTTCCTGGGCTTCCAACACCTCAACACTCCCAAGAACATTCGTTGAACGAGTTCATCTAAACAGCGACATGCTTCGCAAATTCGGCTATGCTGATCGTGGTATTCCTCCGTTTTATGGAAAAGCCGAACCGGAAATTGAACTACAGACTAAAAAATTAAGAAAGAATGAGAATTTTCTTAAAGTTTTCTCGTAACTTGGTGGAAGTTCTCTTATTCTTCTATTGTGATATGTTCCAGAGGCGATCTCTTTTTATGTAAACTTTCTCCTACAGTTTGAATACTTTTCCTGAAGTGATGTTGCACTCCTCTCCATAAAAGGCTGTGAATTTCTACCAACCACGACCCGAGTGATTTGAACTAACTGTGTTCCACTCACATAGTGTTTTTCATCTGACAATATCGGTCAGTTGGGAATGGCAACCTGAAGTTGGTCGTTAGGTTTTCGTTTTGGATATCACACCGGTAGCAGTACCAAATCCTCCTTTATGAAAGCTCACTTAATGCAGATGTCTCTTCTTTTTCGGAGGATGAATGAAAAATTACCCCTGTTCAATTTTAAGGTCGTCTAACACCTATCTAAATGCTGATGGACGACGTAGCATTTCTCCATTCATAGGATTGCATAGCGGTACTCGCTTATGTGGGTTTATCATCTTCAAGATGTAATCTTGGAGGGGTACTCCCTAAAGAGTAACCAAAACCGCACTGTTCGCAACACCGCTCTGTCCTATGGGTGCTCATGCCTTGAGCCTTGCTCTTTTAGCGTTCAGTCTGTAAATCGAAGGCAGGAACCAGTTGGAATCAAGCAGAAAAGAACTCAAGCTTTGTCATCTAAAGCTCTTGGATAAGAAACGGAATATTCTCACTGATGGATGACAAATGACAAGAAAACAACCAGAGCTCTCCACTTACTTTGTTGGATGAACATGACGGTATTCGCACCTGACCCTTGTAAATAATGCGAAACGTTCAGAGAACAAACAAGCAAAAAGCGCGGCACGCTTCCAGCATGGACTCTTATCTAGATCGTTGTGATCCGCAAAACAGAAAGTTTGTTTTCCACTCTCGCCAAATAGGTCGGTTTTTCGGTGCATTTCTTGTTTATCTTCTCAGCATTTAGCATACGTCCTCTTCAGAGGACACTATGAAACAGTGAAAATGGTGCACCATCACATTGAAGACAACCGTACTTTTCAGTGCACTATCATACAATAATGTTTGGACTAACACAAAACAGCAGCTTTATAATAATATTAAATCTAGTGCAGTTCAACTCAGGTCGCTGATCGTGAAACACGTATGTAAACTTTTAACCTTCATCAAAAGGGGAGTTTGCTTGTATTTTAGTGCACTTCTTTGAAGGTGTATGGCTTCCATAATGTGAGTACCGTTAAAAGCTGATTCCCTTCTCCGGTGACTTAACCATAGTACTCATTTCTAGTTGCATCTTGACATTAATTCCATGACAGTGCTGGTTTTATTTGTGTCCCCTCTTGTGTCACTCTTCTGATGGGCCTAAAAAGGAGAGAAGCGTCTAAGAAGCTGAGATGTTTACTGTCAAACGGCATCTTTACTACATCACCCAGGTCTTTCCGTACACTTCCTGGACCACTGTTGATGTCGGTGAACGAACGAAAAGGCGTCTCCATGTAGTTACAAAAGGTCTAGACAGTCTGAGGCAAAATCGGAATGGGCAATTAGTTCCGACGAGAGAAGCAATCCTGTTAAGTGTTTTCACTTAGACTTAACGCTCCAAAATTACCATAAAACGGTAAGCTTAAAACAGCGGTCGGTCTAGCTAATCCGGTTTGCCGTTGGGTTGTGTTCATCTTTCCCTTTAAGCTATGTGTTAAAAGCATTAGTCAGTGGTATATAGCCTTGTTTTGCTGCAAGCTTATTCTTAGATTCATTCGAATGATAATACGGAGCACCATTTATTGGTTGCCTTACGAAGCATTTGGGTAAAACTGATTTCCGAATACTACACGAGCGAACGAAGGACTGGCTCAAACAGCCCATTTGACATAGTGGAATCACTGCACACCTAGTTGACTCAGGCACAACTCGTTTGGGCAAGCTGCACTTCAAATGATCCAACTTGTCTCACATATGACTAATCGAAGTCCGTTTACCACAGGTGGCCTTGAGCGAACTGCATAAAGGTCCTTGAACCCTAGCTTACCGTAAGGACAATTAAACTATCTTGGCGGTCGACAAACCGGTTGAATCACATGAACACAATTATCTCTCCGACTTTCGCACATTCCTATTCATTTTCAACAATCCACTGGTAAAAATCACATGCGGTGAACTGAACTTTAACCGTTTTCGTTACTTGACCGCCAACCCACTTAAGTCTGGCGATTACAGCAATCCCTATTGGAGTGATCGCCTCATCCAAGACGAATTGCGTTTTCATGGTTAACTGTCATCCAAGAGAGACTGTCGAGCATGAAAAAACACTTTTCGCCGGCCTTCTTGGAATATTTCATCAGCGGGAAGGGCTGCATGTGTCGTGTTCTATCGGCCTGATGATAAAGCCCAGAAATGAAATCACGTCAGTCACAGCCTTTTCTCAGTCAAACCATAGACTATGCTGAGCACTGGACAAGTTTCCGATATTTGTCCGTTTGTCGTTTGACTGATCTGACTACATTCCAGTGAAATCTTTGTTTTACTTTCGAAAACAACCGATCTGGTTGACCTTGGACACGCTTCGTACACAGACATCCACCGCCTCAATGATTGGTCTAAGTTGTCAGTAGAAGTCTTTTGTTGTTCCATGCTTTAGTTGTATCAGTCTAGCCATGGGAGAAGAGTGTTTCTTTCGTTTTTATGAGGAGCAGTGTGGGAATTCCAAATCATTCAATGATTGTTTCCTCGACATTCTTTGACAGAATAAATTAATATCATTTGGAGTAAGTTGGACGATTAAGTGTTCTTCTAGAAAAGCAGCTAGTAGAGATGTGACACATGGAGATGTATGCTACACCCAAGGATTTCGCTCTACACATCAACAAACAAAGAATTTACCTCAATTTGGGGGCACTCGCTGTTTTGAAAGAAAATTATACCTAGGGAGATTCGTGCAAACAGTAATAACCACCACTTTCTGTGTTTTTATCCTATTGGCTTTGTTGTGTGCTCTGTACCCTCATTTGAAACGTGAATTATACAGCAACGTCATTATGTACAACAGCAAAAGAGAAATGGTCGCCAAATTCACAACTGAGAGTTTCAGACGTATAACTTTTAACTTTTAGAGCTTGAAGTGTGGATGGGGATTCATTGAGTAGAACCACACATAACCTTTGAAACGAAAGTATGCCCGCCATCTGTAACTGTCAGCACAGTTCACAATGTACACGCCTTGAGTTTGCCCACAAATCGACCAGTCAGTCTATGCGTGCGCGATTTCCGCTCATGACCGAACAAGTGAGCTTAACGGATGACTGTTCCCTCCACTCAATTTGTTGGTTTCCCTCCTAAGTTGCGTAACGCTTCTGTGCCCACACGCGTGTCAGCTTAGCGGTCAGATCGCTTGGGTCTGGCGCGTTCGGCCTAACCGGATCGTATTCAGCACCAAGGCATAAAAGAGATCTACCAAAGTTTTATCAAAATTTGACAAGAACATCTCACCAGCACAACATCAGTCTGCTATAGATCAGCAGAGGCGTGACTGTTGATTATTTGTGATGTCGTTTGCAGGTGATGGGAAGCTTTTGAAGTTTTATCCTGAAAATAGAGCCAGTCTATGCTGAAAAGACGAGAAGCAATGTACGGTTGTTCCATTCTTGTTGGAAATCTCCATCTTTGTGCAAGTCGAGTATCCCTCGGGGTATTCAAATCGGCAACCTTTATATTGAAGGTAGTTTGCCTCTCTCTAAAATAGAGTTTATTGGTTTAGAAAACAGTCTGCTGGCAGTATTGTTTGACACCAGCCCAAATATCTCAGTCGCTGATAACATGATACCACTTTCCGATCCCCACCTTGATATCTTGCATTCGACTGTTACGTCCATCTCAAAAAGACCTTCACATTTCACTCCGCCGTAGATTTAAAGATGACTTTCATTATACGCAATCTAAGCGTTTCCATCTGTTTACTTTGGAACGCTACCGGAGCTGAAAGACTGCATTAAACAGCAAACGGAATCACACCGCCAACAGCCGCAAATCAGTCGATTCCATTTGAACTTGTTCAACACCACCGCCGATGCGAGACCTCAAGTCTTGGAAAACTTATTCCTTGTGGTATTCCTACGTATCCTAGAAGAAAACTTTATAAACTAACTTACAGTTTGGCCAAAAAGCAAGTGGCCGATTGATTGCAACTATCAATTCACACTGGGGATTATCTTAGCCTGAGGACATGTGTTGATCGACTGCCCCTCGAGTGCCGACTTCTCAGATGGGATACCCACTTATCAGGTGAACTTTATTTTTCCTCTGGGCCACCTATACGTTGTTGGAGAATTTTGGAGGCAGTTTAGCACGCTGCTAACGTGAGTCTTACCCCAATTGTCCAAAGTACAGAGTTGACAACAAGGCGTCCGAAGTAAAAAGTGTACCACACGGATAAAAACTGAATTCCTCCCCAAACTTCAATTTTTTTCGTAAGATTTTGTTTGTTTACCCGTCATGAAATTGTCCCTTCGAAGAAGAACAACTTCTTGTGATTAACATCCCTATTCACCTCGTTATTTAGGAAAAATCAATGTGGAATTGAGTTCTGAAATTGCAATATACATTCTAGTCCAGTTTGTGACGGAGTGCCTTGGCTCCTGTTTGAATACTGTCCGTCGGCAAGACGAAATTACTGCAACTTATTTTGTTTGTAAGTGACAGATGGTATACAGATCAACCTCACTGTTGCACTAGGGGACGATGTTGTGCGAATTCATTTTAGCCGAACCAGTCGGAAAACGGGGCATATTTCTGCGAAAGTGCGCGCCAACTGAACAGATGGTAATTTCCTTCCTTTGAGATTTAATTACAGGTTAGTTCAATAAAGACTGTGAACAGAAAACGTGGTTACTTGTGGTAGAATATCTGAAACAATAAACAGCTGATTTAAACATTACCATCATCAAGGTTTAATTATCCTTGATTTTGCCTTAAGTCGCAGGAGAGTTCACATCATTTGTCTCCGTGGTCACTTTGTGTTTCCAAAGAAAAGCACTTCGTTATCTAAAACAGGGAGTGTCTATGATGCTTTTGTAGTTTACCAGTACACGTGAAAACAGAGGTTTGATTGTCATTGAGGTACTGACTTAGTGAAAGCTGAACAATGCGTTTATCATTGAAAACATTTGTTATAGATGGAAGTTCGATCTGGGTTACAGTAGGCCACAGTCAGTCATTCGATGGAGATTGTAAAAAACTGTAAGATGAAGTCGCTCCCGGTATCCGTACCGCTCCGCTAACATTTCAGGCCCCTGTGAAAAGTGCGAGTATGATGTTTTTGTCGCTGTTTCCTATTGCAGTCCATTTTCAAGGATTAACGCCTTTTTTGTATCCTATTATACGCTGTATTTTTTACACAGCATAAATGTCAAAAATTTAGACAGAAGCGTGTGCTTCTGCTGTATTTTATGAGAGAGAATGGTGGGTCGGCTCTGAACTCCTGCCGTCACTGAGTCACGGCTAGCAGAATTATCGGGACATAATAACGGAGAAGCTTGTGAAAACATGTAATACGGGTTTTGATCGAGGATATACCTGTGGCCATTGTTCAGTCAATTGCAAGCTGCACGACTGCGGGATTGTTGTAAAGGGTGGAACCCTCAGAAAGACTAATACATCCTGAGGCGATCTCATTCGCCCATCTCATCAGGTCTGATGTTTATCCACCTTTGCTCCTCTGGGCCTTCTAACTTCAAGATGGACCTATATTGCTGCTGAGTTTCACGGTGCTTGGTGACCGTCTTATCATTCGTATGCCAACTCTTACTAGGTACTTACTAGGAGTGCAGTTTCATCTGGTGTCCTTTGAACCCTCTTATGATGGTATGACGTTCGCCATTCATGGAGTCCTCATTGACCTGTGTGCTAGTTAGTAGGAGACTCGAAGTATCCAAAGAAGAGCCGGCTGCGCTCTGGTAATACAACTGCCAGATCTTCGCCAGTCGATGAACTCATCCAAAAAAATGAAACCAATCAGACTGTTGGATGTAGTGAAGACATCAACAACTTTGATGGAAGATACAAAAAAAGAAGACAACAAAATATAATCACTCTATACAAACACAAAAGTGGCTATTAGTGTGCGAATAACCGCAAACTTACATCAGTCTAGTTTGGCTATGAACAACCAGTGATGAATGGTGAACTACGGACTATCCGATACGCGAACCAGTGTGATTCAGCCGGACAATACACCAAAGGCTGTCTCGTAATTGACTAAAATTTCTTATACTGACATATCTGCATTTAGTTGAGAGCATGATAATATGATGTCAGCTAAGGCCTGGGAAGCACAATATTGTGAGACCATTTGGTGTATGGATTCAGAAAGCAATATGACAAAAGTCCTGCCTTGTGTGAATGGATAGGTTTAGATAAAATGTTTAGGAATGCTCAGTGTGAAGTCTACCAGCTGAGAAAAAGTTCATCCAGACTTGACTGAGGTTGACAGTCTTATATTGTGCAAGAATCTATCTTTTCCGGACGTAGTTGTTTAAGGGAATTTGTCAAAAATAACAGAACAAACGAGAAGTAATTGGCAAGAATTTCCCTGTAAATAACTTCATTCATGTTTTGGTTTCACTAAAAAATATCGACTTGTTCGTTTTGCTGTTGACTGGCAATTGAGCTAAACACTCTTTAAATGGTCGTTAGGACTATCGGGTTCCTTTCAAACCATTTCAATCTAAATGTCTCTTCGGGGATCGGATTTTAAATAAGTGTACAGATGAGAAATGTACTGATCGATCTAGTTGGCAAATAATCTCCTCCGCGAAATCATCTGGGAATCTGTTTGATGATGAGCAGCCAGAAACGTTCACTATCAAACCCAAGCGTGTTTTACTGATGTCGACGCGCGTCCGATTTTTACTTCCTGAGTGGTGTCGAACACCTCTGTAACGACCATTAATAGAACCGGTCAGAACGGTAGTCCAAGAAGGTCAGATGATTTTGTCTGTATGTAGAATCTCATATCGAGGTCACTTCCTTCCCTAGCCCCTCTGTACTTTCATGAAGCCAGGCATCATTCCAAGTTTTAACGACCCTCACAAAGAATTGACTCCTTCTGAGGAACAAGTCAATAAAGGCTACTGACGTGGTGATAACTTTCTTCTGAGTTTCACTACTAGAAAGGTGGGGAACCATCCTATGAGGCTGGCAATACAATTTGAAGCAGCCGATCAAAAACGGCCAGCCGTGATGCAGAATGTTCCCCTTGTACGTTCGATGAAATATCTCATGAAATTATCCGAGTTATCCTACGATTGTGCGTGTGTGGTTATTTCACACCATACTGCACGAGGACAGAACAATGTACTCGTTTTAGCAGAGGTCCTCTCTTTTTCCTTCCTTCATAATTATGGGTTAGTTTACCAATTTTGTTTTCATACTCTAAGGGACATTCTTCTGTCAATCCATACAGAACTACTACCGTGTTTCTGTCTCCAGAGATTATACACTTGATCAGTAACCTGATTCATGTAAGCCCTAATGTGGTACAGGTGCAATCGGTGCAACAGTAGAATTAATGGGAGATTTTCACGTAGATCAATTTGGGATTAGAACGGACGAGCAAAACAAAATGTTGGATGATGTTCCTCAAATCGACCTGTGACTCTCGAGCAACAGTATCCATTTTTTCTATGAAAAAAAGACCGCAAATTTATCGACCGGTTTTATTACCATTCATAGTTGAATAGTCTGTTTGTCTAAATGCCCTGTTTCAATGGTAGTTTGGTTCACTTTCCAAACAAAAACAACTTTGCTTTTTCAATGTAACTGATGGGTGCCACACTAAGGTACTTTCAGACGGTTCGTACCGAGATCTGCTTAAATAACTTTGTTTCCGTTGTGTGCCATGTCCGTAAACACAGAGGGTTAAAAAATTGGAACAGCCGACAATTCATAGACAGATTTCCCTCCTGCTGTGCGATCCATGAATCGTCGCTGTCATGGCGGAGCGGTTTTGGACTGTCAGGTACCACGCACACCCTTTGAGGGTAGGACCATTGTTTGCTGCAGATAACTCGGTTGCTTCGTTTGTTTGAATGTCCACACCGACACTCCGGGTTGTAAATATAGTTGTTGATCAGACGGCAAGTTCTTTTTACCATTCTGTCTTATCCTTCATGAGGCGGTGGATGACCTCTAATTCACGGTGGGCTATTAACGCTAAGTAAAAATAGAGTACATTTGACTCCGCGTAGGACAAACTGCAATAAAACTGACCTCTTTTCTGGATATCTTAGGTCCCTTTCGATAAAGAACCGTCAAATTTGTAGTTACAATTACGGAACACACTGACCATCCCGTTTTAAGCTGTTTTAAATTAACAGGCACCAATCGCAATTTATGGTATGTGGTGCGAAATGCTGATAAACCCACTCGCATTCTGGAGAAAAAGTTCTTTGCTGTGGGCATAATTGCAAGCCACCCCATTGCTGATTTTCACTGAACGGCATCGAGGTCACAAGTCCTACGTCAGCAATGCTCAACTTTCAGGCACACCCCGAAACATTCATCCACCAAACTCAGCCAACTGATAAGTGGTTGAACACTTACTATGTCCGAGGGAGAGAACTCTACATTCGTCGTGATTTAACGGTGAACAAAGATTATTAAAGCACATGAACCACTGAAAAACGATAGGGAATATTGTGTAGACGTAACACGTTACCTAAAAGGTTGCTTAAAACTCTTCGATAGTCCACGACCCGTTTCGCCCCTCTTGGGCTTCATCAGGTAGGCACATTCCCCGAGGTTCCGTGAACATTATGTTCTACTTGAACTCATATCGCACAAAATTCTGAAAATACACCGTTTTTCTTATTATAAACAAGAGATTCAGCTGGGATCCATGTGAATCTTTCGTGAAGACCAAACGATTGTGCAAATGAGTGTGAAAGTGAACCTACTTTCACGATTCAACCACACCAGGTCTGCTTGAGGGAGACATTGTTGAATAACGATTGAGCGATCCAGAGAAACCAAGACAGGTTGTCACGCTCACCAAAGGACTAAGTGACGAGCCCATCCTAGTAGCATCTGTTTAAGAAAGTACACTTTCTGCACTGTTTTCCGCGTTTCAGATACAAGAATATGGGGAAACGGATGCTATGAAGCCCTACAATGCCGACTGCAATACCTCTGGAGCGTAATCAAAAAGGACCAGTCGGAGACGTCTTGCAATGCAAGAAAATAATATGCACGAAGGTACAAAAGCGCGAAAACCAAACCAAGAAAACCAAACAACTTCCTCCTATAGGAAGTGCTCACCTGTGCACTCATGGACACATCCTACATGTATTGACTGACTGACCCAAGGTGCGAACGATAAACTTCGTTTGCGCGTAATTTGAGGGAAAACGCTGCCACAGATGTTCTCAGGTGGTACACTGTAGTGTAATTTGGGATGGTCTGATTAATTCTGAAAGATGGTGTAAAGATGGAACATGTGGTTGGATCCCAAGAAGCGTCATCTCTGACCCTATCACGGCATGTCAGGTGGTCATGTGGAGTTCGGTCAAGTGGCAGATATCTTGAAGACCACGAGTCCGTTGGTCATCATGTGCAGCTGCCTCTTGGTTTGATCAGAGGCTTTCTCCCGCAGGTTGGTAATTTCTCCAGTAGACGGTTCCCTCTAAAGGATAGAGTTTTTGGAACTACTCACTTTCTTGGCAAGTCAACTAATGAGATTAACGGATGGATGCTGGTAAATGAGGCACGAAATACCTTCGGATTATCAAGCAATCACCTATTTTTGTCCCAAGCGTACCACTGTTAGGAGCATTTCATGGCCTTCAAAAAGTGGGAAGTATACATATTGATTTATTGTGGTCAAACCAAAATTACACTATAACGACCCGCTATGGTACACAGAACGTCGCCACGCAGAAACTCTAACCCGCATATCTCAACCGAATTGACGGCCAAAAACTCTCAGTCGTGTGGACAAAACTGATCAGCTACAAAGAGCCGGAACATGCAAATGGAGTTCCATCAGTCTTAGTACGACGCACACATCCAAACATCCATTCGTGCCGTATGCTGACTATTAAAATTCTGATACAAGCCTGTCCACTTCAGCCTAACTCCTGTTAGTTCGTTCCTGTTGGAGGTCGCCCAACTTGACCGAAACTTTGGGCGCTCAGAAGCTTGATTTCTCCCAATTACTACAATAAGGTACTGTACATCTTCAGCAGATTACTTTTCTGAGACTACGGATGGACAGGCAATTTCCGACGTGAAATCATCTTGTCGTACTACCTTAAAGGTCTTTGTCGTCAGTCGAGTCAGAACGACGGTCAAGTCAATGTAAACTAGTAGCATACTTTATTGGATGCTGGAACACGCTTTGCAAGACAGATGTATCGATTTTTGGACTCACTGAAGGACAAACACATACTCCATGTGTAGCATTAATCAAAGACATCAACTGGGTTTACGGTTTGTTGGTGCGTAATTAAATAATTTGTTTATGCCCTTCGAGTAGCTAGTTCAGTTGCTCCTTAAACTTGGCAATTATGTTACAAACACGTAAACACTAATCTGAGTAGCATCTCCCGTGCATTGTTCTGTAGCCGTGTGTTAGTGGGAGGGGAATGGGAAATTTGTGCTTGCCAACTTGAGCGCGCCAAAAGAACTAGTCTTCGAATACCCTTGTTAGCTTAAGCAAGCTAACAAGCTAACTAAACCCATTAACTTGTGTTGTGAATAGCCAATGCTTATGTGGGCTCTAAAAGCGTCACCTCTGATTCGGACCGCGTGTTCCTTGCCTCTTGATCACACGTTTGTTCTAGCTCCTGTACTCCCTCAATTCAGGATCGCATCTTTTTGAAAACTGACCTTACACTTTGACAAATACTCTCATTTGCATACAAATTTGGTTTTCGCATGAAACTCAGCTGAACGGAATCCAGCTGAATCTCCCGTTTATGATGGTCTGCTTCAAGTGAATGCGCTACACTAGGCCACCTCATGTTTCATTTGGTACGATAGTCGAGATATCGCAATACGCTGCTGTCTAGACGTAACACACTACTTATAAGGTTGCCAAAGAATTTTCCGCAACCTTATGAGTAACGAACTTGCACTGTTCTCCGGGTGCAAACTGATCTTCCGACCGTTTCACGACATCGCAAACAGTCCTGTTAAGATAATTTTGTTAGTTATGAAATGGTGCGACTAATCACAGTTATTTCTAGCTTGCTGTTGTTCCACCCACGTTACTAATTGCACTGTTACTGTTTCCTAGAAAAAGGCTTTTTGACGGTTGTTCCTATTATGGATGTTTATCCTACATTCGCCTAAAGAATTCCTTTCATCTTTGTGATAACTACGATAACATTCTAGTGAGGTCTGAGAAGGACCCTTTTACTAACCTTTGTACAAATTTGGTTTTGTGCGAGTGACTTTTCGTGTGGTAGCATTTCGACCAAGAATTTTGAGCCAAGTCTCCCCGCCAAGTTTTCTGAGTGCATTATAATACTATGTGCACAGGGGAAAATTTTTGTCTGAATGAACATCCTACTGATAAATCGATAGTATTGCAATAGGTAGCTGACTCAGCGCAATAGCTGCTGCTCAAGAGACGGATTTAAAGCATTAAAAAACAAAATTTGCTCCATAAGTTTTCTTTAATCGCTGCTACTACTGATAGCTTTAATGGTTAGCATAGTATTCTCGATTCCACTAGCAGTAACCTACATGTGTCATCTGAACGTGTGACTTAATTTTTTTCAGATTTACTTGTTCATTTTTTTCGCAGGTCAGCGTTTCGTCCCGTCAGTGAGGCTACTCTAGGCTGAAAAACCAAGGAGCACTGTACGGCTGTTTCATCCTTATTGAGAATCATCAGGAGTGAGCTTCTCATTGAACTCCAAGGAGTTTCGAACCCGCGACCTCCCGGCTACTAGTTTGAAAATCTAACCGTTTTGACCACGGGCGACTGATCATCATCGCGGTTAATTCTTACTTAGACCGGATATTGCGCCACTCTAATGTTTAAGAGTTCAAACTGCCAGATGGGAGGTCGCGGGTTTGAAACCCTCTGGAGTTTCTTGAGATGCTCACTGCTGATGATTCACAATAGGAACGAAGCAAATGCACAGTGCTTCTCGGCTCTTCAGGATAGATCGGCTTCACTTGTAGGACGAAATTTTAATTAAAAACTCTCAAGTCTCCTCGCGCTGTAAATAATCTGCAGCCTCTCATTGAGGGAAACGGATTCGCATCCCAGCGATTTTGAAGGTGACTTTGTTAAACTGTGAGTATACGGGTCGTTTTATCGGAGTCCCCTAAATCTAAACCCCCAAAGAAGCTTAGAAGAAACCAGTCCATCAGTTCTTACCAGCTACGGGTGATAATTTAACCACGAATAACAAACAAACTCAACTTGAAACGAGCTGCACAAATGCGCTCGGTTCAAACCATCAACTGAATTGTTTTACAACAGCGGAAGCCTAGTTTCCCAAACTTGTCCATGAACCGTGCAGCCTAACAGTTCTACTGCAGTTGTGCAGACACTTGTACAGGTAGAGCGGACCGACGTCTATCGGAATGTGGGGCTGCACATCACGAGAAGGAGGGAGGCCAAGTTATCAGTGATGTTATCAGAATGCGATGTAAACAGGTCACCAAACAAATCCGAAAGACCCTAAACTCCTTTCATCCTACGAGACCTTTCTCAGCAGAATTTACCGACCACCATATTGATCGCATAAAGTAGTGAAGCATGATATCTGACTTCCATGATTCTAGCCACATGATCTGATTTAACTTTGTTGCTAATGGCCCGTAAGTCTTATATCTCGCGACTGAGCAGAATGAAAAAGAACTGCTAACAGCCTGCGATATACGCTTCTTATTTTCAATGGCGAACAGTTTGAAAAATCTACATATTCCCAAAACCAAGTCCATTTTTAAAGCTGAGGAAAATTCGCCCAGACTATTTTCAGTCACCTGACGTGGAGGAGAGACAGTTCAATTAGATGGACATCTGAATGGCGCCAGATGTGTTCGACTAATCTCCCCATATTTCACGTTCACGTAGGAATCACATTTCTTAAATGAGGGCAAGCTAATATGTGTATCGGAAGACTGCTGGTAGGCGGAGTGAAAGTCGGTTCCACAAACCAGGTCAGCAACAGTGGGAGATTTGTTCGCCAACCGTAACACGCAGCACATCCGCTTCTGGAAAAATGGTGGTCCGTACACAAGTGGACATGGAAGATTTACCAAAACTAGAGTAGACAACTTCGCACCGTGTAATTTGCATCGCTTTTACATTCAATGCTTGGCAGTCTCGACCATGAGGAAGGAATGTGGAGAGACTCAGTAGCCCAGATTTTCTCTCTACAGTAACTGACCAAACTGTTCAGGCTTGGGGACATTTACCACAGGGGTTCGATCGTAAAACCAACCTATCTCTCAGAAACATTTCTTTTACTTTTAGACATTGATGGTTGCGGGATTTGTAAAATGCAAACTCACATGAATCTCTTTCGAACAATCGCCCGTCAGTCCTGGCGCAATCATTCTGGTGAGTTCACATCAGAGGGTGGAGGCACTGGACTCGCATTGTTCACGTACGACCCATCGTCATTGTCCGATTACCATCGAGCAGGTTCCTTGGATGCTTCAGGCTTTCTTGTGAGTCCCCTGAGAGCAAAGTTGCTCTATAGATCGAAGTTCCATCACAAACCGTATTTATCCTACAACAGACTGTGGACCTGGATAAAACTGAACTGGTTTGGGTTTCAAAAGTACCTACTGTATGTATATTGAAGAGCATTTGTCCAGATAAGGAGCGTTTAGATTCATGCTGTGCTCCAAACGAAAAGCTTCCAGACTTATTACTCCAAGAGAGCATTTGAAATGAATGCAGTCATCCCGATGTTTTGTTAGCAAAGATATTTAACCTGAAAGCTGCGGAATGATGAGGTTGTTTTTTTCGCCTTTTTGTTTTATTTAGACCGGCTTTTGATATGAATAAACGGGTGGGTCCCGTGATTTCTAGTTTACTCTATAGCTCTGTTTGTTGTCATTAGTTCGAGTTTATAAACTCGAACGCTTACGCTGCGAGTTTAAGTAGACTTCAGGGTGTTGGAGACCAAGTATGCCACAATCCGCACAGTGTGCTCCGCTTCGGAAACGAAAACCCGCCAGGTTTCCCTGCTTAAATGGGTTGAAGGTTGTTATACTTTTTCAAGCCGACAATTACCTGAATTGGCCTTTCAGCTTCCAGGTGATCACAGATAAATCTGAAGTTACGCACCGGAAATGACTTTTATAAAGTTGTGATTGGGAAGGAATGATAGAAAAGGGGAATTTCTTCAAGCCTGGGATAAAGCTGTACAAAGGGGAACTCCCAAAGGCTAAAAACTGATGAGCAAGATCATAGAATCATATCTAACCATCCATTCAAAGCAAATTATCTGCTTTATTTTCGCGTCCTTGGATACAGGACCGCACTAAGTAACAATATCAAGTTTGTCATAGTTCTACATGATGTAAGAAGTTTCAAAGTGGAGGCTACTTCCTGGTTACACAACGCAGCCCATCCTCGTTAGAGCTCATCAGAACCATGAGAAGACACAGTTGATGAGATGGGAACGCCGCTCTTACTTTCATCAGTCGCCCACGCAAAATGTGCATCTGTGGCTTCTGTAGACTGTAACAACATTAGAAAAGCACAGGAAACATCCGAAAGAGGAATTAGTGGGAAGAGATGAGTGCCAAAATAGACGGTTGCCTCAGCTTAGTTGCATTATGGAATTGTAAATAACTGTTTGGGATGAACAAAATGGTCGACAGGCGTCAATGATGCCGGATTCTTTGATACGGACGCACGTATCAGACTAGATCATGCGTATAAGTTATTTTGACATGACTTCGGCCATTCTTGGACAGAGACGGCTGACTGTTCTTCCCAGGCTGGCGTCCGTGCAACTGCTGGTGAATTAATAAATGACATGAGTTGTACGGCCGAACAACTGGCCTTTAACCTACTACTCATAACCCAGCATCATCGATTGCAGGTCAGTCTGCTGACCCAAGACAATATGTTTTTGGTGAACATCCCCAATGTTAGCCTTCAAAGAAATAGTGCTGACTGAGCCGAGAGGGTCAATTTCATGTGTGGAAGTTTTGTCAGCCCAGAAGATTTGACAATCTTCACACGAATCGCAAACTATCCTCCTCTATTTTGAATGTGATGGTGGCATGCGGTAAACCTGCAAATTTATGTTTTAAGTGGTCAACTTTCAAAAGTAACACAAATGTCTTCTTCGCTTCCGGTGTGTCATCTCGCGCTTCCCAACAAGTGAATGAGCATGATCCAACGATTCAAACGTCGTTAAACCGTCATTCGTGGTAAAGTTTCCCTTTCTTTGCATCCTTTAAAATTTAGGCATCTTTTCCATCATGATGCACGAGCCCTTCGTTTATTATCACCCATTCCATAGGGTAATTTACGGTGACGGTAGGTGAATGTTAGCAAAGACATCAATTAGTTCCTTATTCTAATGTAGTCCAACCATGACCATCACCTCGTGATCGATGACACTCTTTAATACACTATAACGGACATTGTGGTGGTGGTTGATCAGACGGTAGTTAATCTGTTCGCCGAGCTTGGCAATTGGCTTGCAAACGTTTCGTCCCAAGTCGAGGAGATATCGTCAGTGCGCAGTTGAGTGGGTGCTTCCTCCGTGCCTAGCTGCGTTTATATAGTTTTTGGAGAGTATCTAATATCCCGCCATGTGAATGGCTAATTGGTATATACCTTCCCTGCAGCATTATTGGTCCGATCATGATTTGCGCTGCGTTGTGGGCTGTGTGCCTCGTATTCCACTGGTTGGATAGCTGTTTTAGGGTATTTCAGGTCCGTTCTCGATTGGTCCGTTCCCGGTTTGTGTTGCGTTGTGGTCTTACTTCCTTGCTTTTGGTTGGTTGTGATGATGGTTTACATTTTTGGTAGTTTTCTCACTTCGGCCCAGTTCAGCCTAATTGTTTGTTTGTTTTTAATTTGTCCGCCTCTGCGTTCTGTAGCTCCGTGATTCTTTTGCTTGCAGTGGTGCTTATCACAAGCAGCTAGAGCACTCTTTATCATGCTTATGTGGCAGTTACAAGGACTGCTAGTCTCACAATCAAAAACTCTTCAAAGCGAGTGTTCGGAACCTTCATACGGCTGACCAATCCAAAAAGATCTGCATAGCCGCCAAGTGTTTTCCGACCTTGAAAGACCCTCGGTAAAACTTCCCATTCCAGTTCGACGTGTCCTCGGCTTTCTTTGGCAATACTTTGAAATATTGGTAGTTCGGGTGCTAGTAGTCAGTGTGGCAACTGGCTTGGAAATGTTTCGTCACCATTCGAGGAGATAACATCAGTTTGCGGTTGAAAATCAATTACTAAGCTCAGCGGACAGATAAGCAGTCACCTGGTCAGCTGTCATTTGGGTTGATTTATAAATTCACCCCGAGTTACACCTCCTCCGTAGTTCGATATACTATAGATTGTTTATGGGTTGTGTGACTTCTGTTGACTGAGTAGCTAGGATACACCACAACCAAGGATAAGGACTGAGGATGCATGCAGTTCACCATTAGGTGGGTGGTAAAACGTCAAACTTAGGGGTGCAAATATAAGGAAAACAGATGAACACTAAGCACGCCACATTTAAATGTGCCAGTGATTTAGCAAATACACAGATAAAGTTGTCACGAGGTTCCTTTTTATGGCAGTATGGTAGTATTACAAGCTCGAACACGATATCTCCCGGAACGTGGGAAAACTCACTCAAACCTTTCTCCAGGTTTTGCTCAGTAATCAGCAAGCACCTGAACAACAACCAGTAAAAATAAGAGTTTAACTTGCACCTCATCAGTCGAGCGTGGCAGAGGTTGGCAGTAAAGCCAACACAAGACAAAACAAGGCATTAGGATTTTGTTTGTCATGATTAGTTAGATGTTTTAATTGGTCTGTCAAAGGGTGCAAAATGATTACAACCATGTACTGTGCCAGTTAGGAGGAGGACTCATAGACGAAAGTGACCAGTTTGCTCGACTCAGTCGTTAGCACCATCAGGAGTTCACTCCAAACTACAGATACATATAGATGGAGTTATTTATCCAGGAAAACACATGACTGTGAAGCTTTTGCTGGCATACTGGTGCTCTTCAAAGGGCGCCTGAGGGGCTTTTTTGTATTGTGAAGTTTTGCATCAAACAGATTACATAGGCGTCGATATACCGGTTTACCAACGTCTGTGTAAAAAGAGCAGGTAGATTATCATCGGAGTTGGATAACACCATAAAGGAGTATCTGATGCCAAATATCCCACCCTTCAGCAGGCCATAAAAACCTGAGGGGGGGGCAGGGCAAAGAAAAATGTGCATGACAGTGACAAGTAGAAAAATTTGATTGCTGAAGGGGTACTGATATTTCTAACGGGAGTATTCCGTGGTCCATCCGGAAGAACTTCAACCCGGAAGCTACTAACGCACTTAACTTAGGCCAAGGGTAAACCACTGACGTCTGCCATGGAGAAGAAAGGATGTAAATCATGCGACCATTGACCGTATGCACTGTGATCCCAATATCGACACATTTGTTTGAATCAGTTTTATGAAGTTGCTTTTTAATCAAGACCCAAAGGCATGGATATTCCCGGCAGCTTAAGCGCTTTCTCCGACATATTTCTCTTAAGTCCCAGTCTTCAAGAATACATTATAGAAGACGGTGAAATGATTGTTCCCGCACACTCACCCACTGTTGAGTAGGTTATCTCTTAGGATCACTGTATACGTATTACACACTCGAAATGGAATATTTATATAGGAGTGCTTGAATGGGTCCAGAAAGCTTCCGGAAGAGGAAAGCTTGAACCATGATTGAACCCAAAGTACTGATAAAGTACTGCAAAAAAACATATTTGAGAAAACTTGCTTCTGTCTTTCATGATTCTCAAAATTTTATGCTTTAGACATGCAATTACGCCGGTAGTGGATGTGTTTGGTTTGTGAGCACACTGACACCAATAAAGACAAGTAAGAGGAATCCCATCATACTGTTCGACATTTCAGTGATGACCGCTGTGCCCTAAATAGGACAGCAGTTAGTAGCTGTTAGAGAGCACACGGTTGCACTGGGCCGATCACTCAAAATTCTGTCTCTAGTGATGCTGTAAAGGGTTCGAATTTCTACTGATCCTCTCGTGCAGTATGTTTTTTATTCTTCTAGAGTTCGACCCCTTCAGTCAGCAGTTGGTCCAAACAGCTGACTTTTCGTACAAATCGTATTGTCACATTTTATCGAATCGACAAAACATTGTTTCATAGTGACCACAACTAAGAGACTATGCTCAAAACACATCATCCTCAGTCAAAGCACTTGGGGTAATTAGACCATGTAGAACCTAAGGCGAGACCTGGGCTCTACAGGCCAACTACACTATCGAGCAGTTGTGACAACGATTTGAGAAACCATCCTCCAGCCAGTCAACTGAGCTTTTCACTGTAGGCGAGTGCTCTTTTCGTTATCCATTTGGGTTTAGGGGGTTGCGAGATTCGTAGAATCCACGCTCACATCACTCTCGTTTGGACAGTTGCCTTCCAGTCCTGGTGCAAACAACCTGGGGAGTTCACACCGAAGGAGGACACATTGGACTCGAGTTTCACTTATATTAGAGCTCACCATTAGCGCATATCCTTGGCCGTGAAGGGGTCCGAACTCCGGACATCCGATGTGCCAGGGATGCGTATGACGCTCCTCCACCAGCGTAGGTGGAGGCACCTGAGTTATCACGTCTGAATAGGAGACCGTGTTCACGCTTGAGCAATGTGACTGATTTGCTTGATGCCGCAAACGGCGACCCAGTAGCTGACCTGATTGCGTCGATCGACTGATCCCCTGTCAGGCCTTCCCAGTCAACACCATGAACACTTCAAACCTGCTGTAAACCTGGATCCTTCAAATTCCGCAACCACTTCCACCTAATCGAAAATTGTCTACATCAAGTGCTTGCGTAAACACTGACAGTTTTCTCCAACAGTTTTCTTCCAAGATCCCGTCATTCTGGGTGTCGAAACCAAACCAGTGAAGGAATAACGGACTTTGGTCATATGGACAACACTGTTCTGTTACCTAGCGACCAGACGTCCGCACTATTCGCTGTAAAGAAAATATCGGAAATGGTCCATTATTTCGGCATCTTCATAGTCTTACATCAATAATTCCCTCTCTCGTACCCTTTGAAAGCTCAGAATGAGGAACTTAATTCTTTTAGCCGACTCACTTATCTTAGCAACTATATAAGAATTGCCTGCATCATGATGATTTGCTTTCGTGCAAGCTTGGCCGAAACTATAGCTTCCGCCATCTTTTGCGCCAGAAACGGATAACACTGAGGTTAATCGGCCACGTCCGTAGAACTACTGTCAAAGCAGTTCTACTTCATGTCTGTGAAACACGGCCCATCCAATATTGGGACATCAGGCTTCTTGAAACATTCGATTACTGCGTGCTAAAGTAGGGGTTCACTGGGCTGCATCAAATACGTATTGAACGATCCACTGGCGCTTATCAGTTACTACTTATCCCGTTCAGTCTGGCTCGGGCTTGCAGTACGCGAGTCAGATCACTGTCTACTAAAGAAACCCGTCTTCTCCATTCCCAAAGGTCACTCGCGTAGGCTTTGTTGGGGATAAATAACAACCTGGCAACACGAGGCGAAATCATATACTGTCAAGTTGAGCACCATCGGATCCTCGCGCCTTCCTGCATGGGGTTCAGATGATTCCCGTGGGCCTGGTTAGAAGCCTTACATGACATGAGTAGCAAGCGATCCCAATCTCCAACCTGTTGTTGTTTCCCAGCTGGATTCCATGACTAAAGTCTGCCAGTGGTTGTGAGCTAGATTTTGGCTGGGTGAAGTTCGCAAAAGATTAGTTGTTGCGTCTTGCTTCAGCACGGTGCTGAGACTTATTTATTTCAATGGCTTTTGGGGGTGCAGATAGCCTATTACTGATCGTTCTCCCCAGGGACATGAATCTTCTTGCAATAGGTTTCCTGCCCAATCTTCTTATGTCTTCTTGCTCCTTACTAGGACCTTAGTGCTCCATATTTGTGTGGCAGTAAAGTGCTCCTTTTCCTCTAGCTATTCATTACTTCCCGTGGTGAACATGTTGGTTGCTCAGCTCTTCCACCAGTGTGGCGAGTTCCGGCCTACTTCAGAATTCGAGAATAAAGATGACGGTGGTCTTTCGCGGCATAGATGAAACAGTTGTGCATTGCTCCTGCGGGTTTCAGTGTTGTATATCGCAAAGCGAACTCTAAAGTTGAAGTGGCAAGACTTCTTCAATCCCCACCGAAATCAAAGTTGGTCATTTAAGTTACCTTGTTCAACTACCAAATGTAAAATAGACCTTGAAGGATGCTAAATTAAGCATAATACTACCCCCCCCCCAATTCCTGATGCTTTTTGTCTCACTAATCAAAGCAATCACTGGCGTCTGTTGAAGTGTCAACTCAACGGTTTCGATCGTTTGTTTGTGCGAACGTCCTTATAAGTTTCTTCCTTGTGTGCATGAATAGCGTATTACTATTGTCGTATTGTGTGTATGACACCTTTACCAGACTACCTTTAGACCAAACATCGGCCTGGTAAAAGCAGTGGCCATTTTACAAATGACAGTCTACTGAACAAATAACCTGAGTCCAAGACGTTGTTGAGCTGTGAAGTAGAAGTTTTCACCGAGTTGACAGTCTCTAAATTAGAGCTATGTTTGACGACGAACAGAATGTTGACGAATATCACCGCATTCGGTTCAGGCCTCCATTTTGACATGCAGTCAGCGTGGCCTGTGTGTTGATTCTTCTGGAATAAGCATGCTGTTGTTATAGACTGATGAATTTTGAAGACTAGCTTGTATGCATGATCATCAAGCTGAAGCTTTTTTATCCGGTGTACCCCAGCCTTGCAAAGACAACACCATCAGTTTCTATCAATGACCAGACTGATGGCGCCGCTAAACACTTTACCTGACTGTTACGGCATGACGGAACCTACCGGCGAATAACATATGGTTCTGTATACCAGCATATACGTTTTCGCGTGTGTCAAACAATGTGGTGAAGAATACAAGACTCTAGGATGTATATCACTACCATTGTGACGGTGTATACTACTGATGAAGCATCTGGTCCGATGTCCAGGCTCCACCCTCGTATCTGAGGGAAGGTGAAGGTTACTATGGAAATTATGGAACCGTTTTGCACTATTCGTTTATGATTGCCTAATATTCAAAGAAACTTCACAAAAGCTCAAGAGAACGCTTGGGAATGCTCAATTTTCAAAACCCCTGTGCAGATGATATGTTTACTTTCTTGTCTAATAGCTTACAAACTTTTGGCTCGTGTTTGCCAATAAGTAAATAAGTAATAAATAGACCGTTCTTCTGCACCCGTCACTCCGATTTTGCTCTCATTCGGCTAGGGCACGCCACTCACTAGAATGACGGGACTGTGGCGTTAAAGACTTTCAACCTCACACAGACGGTGGTTTGCAGAGGTCAAATTCTGAGATGGGTGTGCTCACAGTTCTGTGAGCGTTCGCTTGTTGAGGAAACTCCAAAACTCACCAAGAATTATATGCTGCCACAGTTGTGAGGGAACCGTTTTTTTGTGCACAAGGGCAAATGCGTTGCGAATTTACTTTCCTCTCCTTGTCCTGGAATAACCGGCGTTTCGTCCTAGGGAAGTGGTAACTTCATAGCGTCCTGTGGCAGACGTTTCCAATAAATACAGACTACTGACAATTTATGTGTAGTTTCATTTAGATTGAAGCCATTTCCATAGAACCCCATCGATCTGCTGTTCTTTGAGGCCATATCCTCCTGAATCGGCCGATTCTAGATTATTTACAAAAGCGCTTTCATTCATAAGCAAGTTCGCTAGCATTGTTACGTTGCCACTGTTAACCCCGTTCTCCCGGTAATCGAGGATACCTTTATGGAGAAATCCATTTGCCCGCAAATCCTACATCCAACCCATTATTGAGCATGGGCCCAATCAAGATGGGAGGTATATACCAAACCGTGAAATGTTAGGGGTAAAGCGGCTTCTAGTACACGTGATTATTTTCCAAGCGGAGTGCTCTTAAACAACTGATTTAGTTAAGACAATAGGATCAAAGGCACTGCGAAACGCAAGCATTTCAAATAATCTTACTATCCCCAAGGACATGACTATGAGTCAGTTAGGATCAGGATGTGCATACGGCAGTAATGGCCCAACGACTCAAAGGCAGAGCGTAGATTAAGCTCAGACAACGAACAAAGCGTTCACTTGATCATTAGCATGGCAAAGTGACCTTGAGGCTGACTGTTGCTTTAGTCGATAAAGCCTCATCGACGCTAGGCGAGACGAGTTAGATCATCCGGAAGGTAGATGGGTTCTGCTTTGTGGCCTTTCTAAACAGCTTGACTGGCGATCGGTTAGCAAGGCAGTTGTGCTGTACTGTTTGTGCTAGTGGTGAATGTTGCAATGTATTCTTTTACAGACTTCATTCTATTCTAACCAGATGAATCAAGAAAACTCAGTGTTTTAAATTGCAGTATTCCGTTAGTGTTTGCCTTACTCCACAAGTAGACTGGCCGTTTCAGTAGCCTGGTGTTGGTGCCACAGAATCTTAGTCCATTTTTAGTACGATGATTATTCACGGAAAATTAAAGTGTATGACTGTCCTTCTCATCTGTCACACTCTCTTCAGCCAACAAAACTTGGTTTTTAACTGTTTGCTTGGGTCAGAACCCCTGCTTTTGTTGGCTAGCCCGTCATGGGGATCACCAAGAGCACCTGCCGGAGGGATGTCGGCATCCTACAATGATGCCATGCAAACCTGCATGATTAGATGTGCCCACCAAGTCTTACAACAGATCTACTCAGGTGATTTTTGAGTGAACAGCCATGATGATCAGCAGTAGAATGAGTTACGGACAACTTTATCGATTAGTCGAAGTAAGGCGGTTACATTCAGCGTGACTGATACCTGAAACTTGTGACAATGTCTGGTCAGTCTAGCCACGTATTGCATCTTACACGTTCACTACAGTCATTCCTGGTCGCAGTCATGCGTACGCACCACTGAAGCACCACAAAGTCACTGATCTGGTCACTTTGATGAACTACGGGTTAGAACGGCGATTTTCGCGTGGACGGTGTGATGCAACTCTGCCTATCTAACTGTCGTTTGAAGCCTACGGATGGGTACTGAACATCAAAATAATAGTTAAAGTCGGTAAAAGAGATGTTTCGATCGAACGTTTGCGAAAATCTGGAAAGGCCAGTAGGCGATGGTGTCCTTGTAGTGGACAACGATTTTGTGGGAGAAGCTTGACCAGTAGCGTGCCCTTCTGTTCTCCCAAAAAATATTGTAAATAAAGGTCTTAAGTGGAATTCAGAGTACCCTGGTTATTGAGAACTTGTGTTAGTAGGCTTATCGACATTCGAGCTATGCGCTGGTTGTCTTTGCGTATTTGTTCCATTCGGGTGTCTCCAAAACCGACAGAGGTCACAAGGCTATACGATTGTTGTTTTTAGGTTATCCAAACGCGTATGACAGCGTCGACCGAGATGTGTTGTTGCCGCTGCTTGCAGACGCTTGAACCTAATCATATCTGCTCAGGTTGATCCAGAACAATTCCACCGACAAGGCATAAGTCACAAGCCTAGGTAGCCGAAAATCCATTTCCGTTCGCGCTGGCCCTAGAGGACTGCATTTCCAGTCCTGATTCCTTTGGCAACAATTTGATTAATTCTACTAATTGCACCTCAGTAGGGTGTTTAAACTTTGCAGTGTCTTCGGAAAACTCGCGAATTACTGTAAGGAGCGGTCTCTATCCCCCTGAATGTACTGACTTCATTTCCAGAATGATTCCAAGCCGACGCTATCGGATCTGTACCATCCAATACCTCTCTTTCAAAAATGTTCATCTTCCAAAAAGGCATCACATGAAGTAGTTGAGATGAGTCATGCCAGGGAACTTCAGCTGGTCGCCTAATGTTGAAGTGTACGAAAGTCCGACGGCTAGCATTTTACTTGTCCAGATTAAGGATATTATCTGCACCACCACCACATATATCCTCCAAAATTGGGTGTAGATTTCTGACGTCGTTTTTCCCAGGCTCTCTGAGAGAGACTTCTGTTTTATTACGACGTCACTAAGGCACGTTCCAAGAAGTAAAGGAATCCGTTAGATTAGCCTTGTTGGACTTCCCGTCAGCAACCACAATGGCGTTTGTTCGAACGTTTTGCTCAGAATGCTATCGGGTACCCAACGGCATTTCCCCTCGCTTGTCTGACGCTATTTTCTCATTATAAAACTGGTTCATGATTGGTGTCAGTCAGGTTCAATGCATCAGTAGCAAAAACTTAGGAGCAAACACTCGGCTACTCAAAGTAGTCAGATGTCTAACGAATTTAACTCATGGAACAAACTAAACCGTTTACTTCAGTAAATGTTGCTAACCCAAATAGTGAATTTTGTTGTTGAACAATCAAGCTTTTGGACTAAGATTTCTTCCTGTCAGTGAAGCGAATCTACGCTGAAAAGCCGAGAAGCATTTTACAGCTGTTTCATTCTTACTGGGAATCATTAGCAGCGAGCATCTCACGAAACCCAGAATTGCGAACCCTTGACCTTCTGACCAGTGCTTGAACACTTGACCGTTAGGCTACGACCGGCTGATCAGCGGTGTGGTTAGCTCTTAATCAGTTGGGATATAGCCCCGCTCACCTTCATTCAGGGAGTGCACATCACGTTTAAGTTGATGGCTTTTAAGTTGAGAGGTTTGCTTGTCATGTGATTAGTTCTGTTTATAGATTTTTATTGGTATGAGATTCTAGATTTTCTCATTACAGCTTTCGTCTTTTAAGCAAGCAGCCTCCTATCCTCATTGCTGATCAACCGGTCGTGGTCAAGCTGTTTAATAATAAGCCACTGGCCGACACACTGTAGACTCAAATTACGCGGGGGATATGGTAGATGCCTACTACCGATGAATCCTAATCAGGATGAAATGGCCGTACAGTGCTTCTTGGCCTTTGACAGAGTGAATTCAATTGAAAGTTGAAATCCTGATGAAAATTTCCAAATATCCTCGTGCCACTCGCAAACCTCTAGTTTTTGCGATCAAAACTGTGTCTTTACTAAAAATTCATAATAAAATGATATATGGTCAACTGTTGGTAATTGATCAGGTGGCTGTTGATCTGTTCGCAGAGCTTAGCAATTGATTTGCAAACGTTTCGTCACCATTCGAGGAGACATCTTCAGTGCGCTGAAGATGTCTCCCGAGCTACCAATATTCCAACAAATTACCATGGTTAACTATGCGAAGGTCCTTGACTCGTTGACTCTATAATACGTTTGCCAGGGATCTAATATCTTTTGAAGGGGATGATATCTCGAATTCTGCTACGAGGTGAAGACAGTTAAGAAAAATGCCCCAAACATATCTGACTTCTACCCGAGGCCGAATGAAGTGAGCCTGATCTAATTTGTTGCCTGTAAATCAACAAAAAATGCCTGTTACACCAAACTATAGAGGGGAACTGTACAACTTCCTTGCTACAGCTACTTTGTTGGAGGACTTACTGACAATGTCAAGGCGATTTGTAAAGGTTAGACGTTGGCACAATTACCTGATTCCATTGTGTAATCCAGTGAAAAGAAAATCAGGTATGATGAATCCATTTTTCCCATCAATGCCGACAAAAACCTCGACTTTCAAGAACACTTGGGCTATAGAGCGACAGAATGCAGGAGCGAAGTTAAAACTTTCGACGATCTGCTTAACGTACTGAGTTTTCAGCAGACTAGTGCATACGCTTGCAGCACCTACATTGTTCAGACCCATTTACTGAGTGAGATCTTTGGTTGGTCTTAACTCACTTGAAGGCCAGTGAAAAACTGTGCAGAGAATGAAGCGTAAAGCTGGTGTTTAGACACCGTTGAAGCATGCTCCACTATATAAAGTGGTTTACTAAGGAAATCTGGAGTAACTAAAATTTTTAGGAAAAGTTGTGGCCAAGGGAACACGGTTGATGACTTGAACGCGGAACATGACATTTCAAACAAGACTCAGCAGAGATGCTTTAGTTGCATCGCCAACACCGTTCTCCAGATTCGGTAGATGTGCTGCGAACTTCAGACATTGTTCGGCAGTCGAAGCAAACCGAACTTCGGAGAGAGCATTTTGTCGCGGCACGAAAAGTGGATGAAGGACGCACTACTAGCTGGATACTAGTAGTGTGCAAAATATACGCATACTGAGATTCGGCCTGCTGACCAGGCAAATTTTCCGGCAAGATTTGTTTCTCCGGGATACAAAGACCGCTGACAAGTCCATGACGCGGATGCAGATCCAAAGGAATAGTATCGGCATAACACTGGGTGCAAGCCTCAGTGTCTTGTATATCATGAAGGCTCCGGGGCCAGCCGTCAATTTACTTTAGTTTCAGCATAATTGATTTCCTTCACCAGTATGGTAGTGTACAAGTGCACCATGAGGCAGCATGTGTTGTGTTGTCATGCGCATGATGTTTTCTTTAAGGTGGTCAAGAAGGCACTGAATCGTCTCAGTTCCGTTTATTCATATTTGGCAGTTGGGCTAGTAAGTACCTTCGTCTCCCACAGGGCATGATAAGGGATCTCTTAATAGAGGGTGTCCTTTCGTCCGTTGTACAACTCCACATACGAACATCCTTCCCAATAACTCACATTTAAATATGATGCGAAGGAATTTTGTGTTCGAGATCCGCCCTATGCATGTGATCCGAAGGAATACGAACTGTATCCGGTGTGCTGTACACAGGAAGTTAATTTAACTGTAGATATGGGTTTTCTGTTAACTCCCTTTCCATTCACTGTAGTCTTGAAACCCTATGAAACAACTTCCTTCTGTCAAGTGGGTACATCAGGTTCGTTATCCACTGCTGGCTCTCCCAGACTGGAAGAATCTGCAGGCAAGCCGTCCAGTCCAAAAACACTTTATGAACAGTCAAGTGGCGTTCACTGCATCTTGGGAGAGGTGAACCATGTAGCACAAACCCACATCTCTTGGCTGGTTGAGTACCACTGAAAGATAATGTTCCACGACACCGAAATTAGGATAATGTCTCCAATTTCATATCTCGTCGTTTATCTCCTATCAACTAAAGATACTGAAACTTAGAACAATGGATCTAATTCATTCGAGCAAAATATTCTATGTGAGAATCACTTTCCGAGTACTGAACTTTGTCCGGTCCACAATTCATTCTTAACTTGCAGTAGGTGTTGGTCCTGGCGCTTCCAGGTTGCTTTAAGGCTGTGGTATCCGTTGCATTTTGGACTATTTTGGCGAACGCCAAATTCTTCCTAACTCAGGTGAATGCTGATGAGCAATTATCATTGAACCTCATCTCCTTTCTTAATTTAGTCCAATTTTAATTGGTGAGTTAAATTTTCCCAAAGGCAGAATGGTACAGTATATATCTGCCAAGTTATGGTAACCTAAAAACATCTGACTGTCAGTTTACATAATTCAAACGAAAGAGCTTCTTTCAAATACGCAGCATGTAGATTTCAAGTTCACACATCCTGGATGTTTCATTTTTTTTTGGTCGACCTGAAAGCATAATTTAAAACGACTGGTGATGGGTTTGTGCAAGATCAGTGGTTTCAGCCTGTAGTAGTTTCTCAACCCCTAAGCTGCTTCTTGGATTGTTGCTTCGCTCACTACGATCTATCGAAAGACAGAATAGTTCGAGGCAGCCTCTGGAATGGACAAAAGATGGTTGCTGCAGATGTATTTAAACAGCGATTGCAAAACTCTTCACACGTTACCCTAGGATCTTCGTGATGGGACTAGGAGAGCCCGGAAAAAATGCTTGATTCTGATTGGCACATATTCTAACCAACCAGAGTCTAGCTTTCTCTGTTCCGTAGCCGGTTCGCTACACATTCGGCCAACCGGAGTGATATTCGCTTAGTCCAAGCAGCCCGCTTTCACACGGAGCCTCTTTAGGTTGAACTATAACCGGGTGACTATTAAGAAGTTTACAGTGACTGAAGGACGAGTAAATTGATGATCATATCTCGGCGAAATTGTTTAATTATTCTTCTACGTTGACTGGAATAGTGGTCGATAATCACCAAATTCCATAGAGCAATAGAAAGACAGTCCAAAAGATTGGTACACTTGTTCTGTCAACGTATGATAGAACATATCATACGAGATCTACGGGTCATCCTTGATGTTTCTACTCAGAGTTGTCTGTCCTTGTATGCCATTCGACTAGATTGTTCCATCCGAAGTGTATGTGGATAAGCTGTCAATGCGAATTATACCCTCCATGCCAATCACTTACCGAAGTTTTGGCTAGAAAACTGAATCCATTCAGTCAAGTCATTGTCAAGCAAGCCTTCAGTATCGTCTTCGATTAGAGGACCAAACAGGACAGCAAATTCCTTCAATTGATGATATGTCTGTAAAAAATATCGGTCTGGACACTGATATCGATACGGGTCTTCTGAAAGAACTTTTGCTCTTGGACAGGAAAAATTCACATTCCCAGTCCAGCAATCTGATCTCAGCAGTCAAAGATGACCTTGTCATGGGAACTTTACTTGACCTATTGCCGGCTGATATAGTCGTAGGCAAGGTTCGTAGACTTCGAATGAATTTTATTCTGTGCTCAAGGTAGGTGAAATGAAAGCCTTCTCCGTACATGGACTCAGCTGCAGTGCGACAGAACCCAGCCGAACGCCATGTTCTTTTTAGACTCAGAAATCCAGCATCCTCACTATGATAAACGATGACACATGCCGGAAAACAGTGCATTGGAAACTGACGCGCAGTAAGTAGTACATCTAACTTGAGGTTCGTTCACTCAAACCAAAATAGAAATATCATGCGAAATTTCACTGAATTCCATTTCACTGGCTACGCATGTGACTGGCTCTAATCATGTTCCTGTTAAAAACTCTCCGGAAGTGTAGGCAGTCCCATTATATGACTCGATTATTCGGTGAAATCCAATGCTCTATGTTGCCTTGGCGATATCCACCCGGTTGCGCAATCTTGAATCCTGTGCGCAAAACAATTCGCATGGACCTTCAACCTCAGCAGGCTGGCGACAGTTGCAAACTGGAACAGACCTCGATTAGGTAATGATTGACACTGACCTCTGCCCTCCAAATTTGGCGTAGTGATTATTACTAACTCACTATTAAACAGCAAACTTTTCTTTTCGTCTACTTTTAAATGACCTCCTATCCTTTCGTCAAGGAAACGGCTCATTAGGTTGTTGGAAACTGTTTGGCAGCTTACGACCGGTTTCGCCCATCTTGGGGCTCATCGCGTAGGCGCAGTGTCCGAGTTCCCATCAAACCTATGTTCTACTTGAACTCAAATTGCACCAAGTACCATAGATACGCCCATTTGCACACCAATTTGGTTACCACGGTAACACGGGGACTGGACCTACCTGAGGAGCCCCGGTCGCGAAACCGGTCGCCTGCTATCCAAGAGCCTTCAGCCAACTTATGGGTAGCTTTCTTGATGAAAATATGCTGCGATATCTCGAATGTCGTACCAGCTCAAAAATTAGGAGCCCTTTCTGCAGCAGATTTAACTGAAGAACATCATAAAAGGAAGATTCTGTTGGGATTCGGGTGAGTCTCCCATGAAGACGAAATTGGTATGGAAGTGGATGTACACCGCAACCTACCTTAGTTATTGTTTAGTTAACTTTATATATATATATATATATATATATATATATAATGTTGTACATTTTCCGAGAAGCAAGCAGATAACAACCCTCGTCTGTCATCTGCTTCGTTTAATGGGGTTGAAAAGTAAAGCCTTCTTAGTTGAACGTAGCCACTGGATCCTAGGGCCCTCCCAGGCTGTCTAAAGTTCTGTTGATGGGTGACTGGCTTCCTAAGCTCTTACTTTAGTCGGATGGCATTTGGGAGCCGAGATCTGTTTGTACTGCTGACCAAATACTAAGTCCGCCGGCATTTCTCAGCAGCTGCTGGATATGTCTCCAGAGCAGCAGTAACAATACCTTTCAAACTTTCTCCTTGAAGAATACTCATCTGGAACTGCTCTTTAGTATTCCAGTCCATCGTTATATCGCGGGTCCGCGTTCGATAGCATTACCATTTGGAATGTCAGCAAATTCCTTGCATGGGAACTGTAAGTTGTCGCCCGTAACGAATTTTTCTGCTAATCCAAAACTAGCAAACAGCTAACTATCCGGAGACCAGCCGGTCTCAGTGACAGAATATCACTTCGACTGGACGGATATATCACGTGCAAGCTACGGATAAAAAGGAGACACGCCCTGATTGGTCAGTCAGACAGTCAGGAGCGGACGTCTACAGCTCGGCGCTTCTCGCCACCTCACGAAGATTATAGCGTGACCCTGTGTAACATCTTGTGATAACCCCATAAATACAGTTATAACAATTTTTTCTTTCTCTCCATTAAAAGCTGTGTTTAGCCCCCCCCTTGCCTTTTAATATACCATGGTGGGTGGAGTAGGAAGCCAAAGACCGACATAGGAGTTGCATCACCGCCGGCAAGACACAACAGTTACACGACCAATTAGATAAAACACATGACGTAATCTCTTCAGAAAATGTTTCGGGCCAATTTGGATGAAAACAAGCAGTGAACAATGTTCTTCTTTTCAGATTCGCAACTTGGGCCAAAGATCCCACAGTGTAAACTGCAATTTACGACCACTGCTTCATGGGATATGTTATTAGCTGAATTGGAACTTGGATGGTTTAGAGCATTTGTCAGAGTACTGGCGAGGGGCACATCTGCGGATCTCCGCCTCAACGTCAATCGCCACCACCAGTAAAACTGCCGAACAGGGAGTTTTATGAGTACGATTTCTGGGTGATTCTCGCAGACGTATGTGTTAACGGAAGAAACAGGCGTAGGAAGCATGGTGCGACCTCCCCGCGTGAAACATCCACCTGCAAAAGGTGGGTCATCTTGTATAATGTACGATGTAAGACGACACTATATCCGACGGACTGCGCGGCCAAGTGGTGCATGGGTATTTAAGAGCAGCAGAATCCGCTATGACGGGTCTTGTATCACTCTGAATCTTGGACTAAGTAATTGTTGATGAATGATAAACACTAATATTTTCTATATTTCTCACTTTTTCGCTGGAAATGTCCATTGGAAACCGAGATAGCTTATCAGCTGCCCGATTTTGTGTTCCATGGTGATATTCAACATCAGATCTTAGTTTAATACTCGTGAGCACCACCGGTCATTCGTTTGGCTTAACTTCCTCAACCGATTAGCAAGCTGAGGGCTAAGTGGCCCGTACCTCGCAAGAGCACACACACGAAAGCGGCTAATTTTCTGTCGTGGAGAGAGTGACCTCGAAGCAGGTGCTACTGGTTCATCTGACTCCGTTTTAGATGCGACAGTACCGCCCAAGCCTTCATGCGGTGGAGAATGGAGGCTTCACGCCGGACATATTCACCCACAATCAGCCATTGGAAGAGGGGATTGTTCACCTTTATTCGTTTATTCAGTGCCCCTAAATCGCTAGACACTTTAACAGTGTCGTACGTTTTCAAAACAGCAACAAAAGATGCAAGAGCACTGGATGAGTTCAGTGGTATCTCCTTGTAGCATATTTTATAGAGCTTCAGCTTCGATTGGGTCTTGGTTGACAAACTGGTCCCAGATGGTGCTGCATACAACTCAGTTGTTGGCCTTTCAGAATCCTCCAGGAGGTGTCGAGAAATCTTTTGGGACATTGATTCTGTGTTATGGATATCAGTATTCACCACGAGCATTCCCATCCACAGGGAGGAAACTCGTGGAGTTACCGTGACTTCCGTCCAAGTAAAGGCTTAGTACTAGTACCCGATAAATCTTTGGCATGTTATGTTGTCCCGTGACACCGAGTTGAAGCTTTACTTCATATGAACCGTAATGGGTGGGTGGGCCGGATGTGTGGAGCTAAAATCAATTCTGATGGTTGAATGGGCAAACGACCAAAATGTTAAGGGTAAAATGGATGAATAATTGCTGCTGCGAGCAGAGTCAAATTGTAAATTAACCGTAAACAAAGCAAACTGTCCTTAGGTCAGAAACCGGACTCCTAGCGCAGGACCAGGAGGTTTACGCACGTGACTTCTGCCTATTGGAACAGTATTCAGGTGAGATGCAACCTCACCTTTATTAGGCTCCACAGGTAAAAGTGTGCGTGATCAGTAGATGCAGGCAAATTGTCCTCATTCACTAGTGAATACTGACCGTTTAGCTTCCAGGAAATCTAGCTTTTTGTTGCATACTTCCACGTCGATGGTGGGCAGCAGATGTTGACGAGTCATCATCTATCCGACAAGAGTGGATTCTGATTGAATGCTTTTAGACTGCTCATGTATGCCACATTTGGGTTGGACCACATCACATTTCAGGACAGCTTGTTCGAATCAAAAGTTAGCAGAGACTCATGAATGCGGTATTCCCGCACGTTGCTCACAGAGTGTTGAAGTCGAAACACTTCATCGACATTTCTAGTAGCCCAATAATTATAATCATAGAGGTAGACAAATGAGTTTCGAGATCAACTGGCTCAGGTCTTCCCCGGATTCTTGAACCACTTTGGAAAACCTACTTCATCATACACTTTTTCGTGATTCAGTGTTTGTTCAAAATCTGCATGATTTCTTTCAACGTTTTCGATTTGGATGGATTTAAAGCTTCGATTAATTAAGTGTCTTCACGACTTAGACAAGAACATAAAGGTTTGAAATAAACTTCCCCAGTCAGTTTCGAGTAAAGCTGTTTGAATGTAGTTGTTAAATGACATCTTCCATCTTGCAGTCTTCCTCTGTTAATTTCCTCAGAGGGAGGTTTCAAAACTGATACAGTCCACTACATCACGGTTTACCCCAAGTTTAATCCGTGAACAGATATTCTGTTCTTGAAATAAAGAACGCATTTATAGTGAAACGGCGTATAACAATTGCAATACCTCACATAATCCAGGGGCACAACCAAACTAAGCATTGGACGTGTGGCAGCTTAAAGCCGATTGGCCAGCTATCTGAGCATGACGCATCATCCAAAAGTCACGCAGTCACTAGGTCACGAGCACGATAGTTTACACACGTACACTGCCAAAGGAAGGCACACACAGACCTGTCATGTGCCTGAGTTTGACCATGCCGTCGTTTTACGTCATCTCCTTGACACTCACAAGTTTCCCAATACCTGTAATCTCAATCTAAATGATTAGACCTATTGTACTTAACAAGCGCAGCTCGCCTCTAAATTGTGTTGGTCAGGTGCTACTGACGGGCTAAAGTGCCCTGCTAAGCTCGCTATTTTTTGCGTTTCGAATGATTAACTATCTTCTGGATGCATATAGTCCTTCACAAAGTGGGCCACTTTTAATCCACTGCAGTGGTGCCCCATTTCATAACCTAAAGGACCAGGTTATCTTGCAACCATGTCAATCTTTTAATGTAACGTTGTTCTGCAAAGCAACATTGGGGTCTGATTTGCTGAATGCAACTTTTTTACCAGTCGGCTGTTTTAGCCTCCAATTCGTCCGCGTATTTCGTTTCCAGATGTACAGAAAGTTGCTTCGCCCCAGGCGCAAATCTTGTCTGCACAGTGAGGTTGCGGTGATAATCCGCTAGAGCAGCATGCCTATCTGATAAAACAGGTAGCATTTCCAAATGCTAACTGGAGGTGTGTGTGTGGTAACGGAAGTTTGCTTCGAGCGTATCGTCATTGTATGTCGTTGCACGTATTACTCACTTGAAAAGTTTGCTGGTACATACTACCGGTGTAAGGAGGAAAGCCTTTCGCCACGGTGTTGTTTATTAGCGAACACCAAATAAACAGTTACAGACTATTGGACAGGAAAATAAACATCTCATGCACCTTGTTTTTAAAAACTGAACATCCTCACGCGTCTCCTTGAACTTTCGTGGATATTCATTGACTATCACGCAATTGTAAACAAACGCTGCAAAGCAGTTCCACCAGTCTCGTAATAAACCTCACCTTCCATTAGACGCGAGGCCGAGTTACGAGAAAACCACATACTACTCACATGTCTCATCGGTAGTATCCGCCGTAACACCGGTATCTTACTCACGAGCACAAATTTCGCGTTAGGTTTCAACTCCTTCCGTGTAAACACAGTCTTACTTGATTCCCTCATCTAGTTTTTTCCGGCGTTCTCTTCAGGAACTTTCACTATTTAGTGACAGTGCGATGAACTAAACTTTTTTTTCATAGCAGATATGACTACGAATGTGTCTACTACTGTAATTCTAGCCATAATATTTAGAATAGGAGGAGATGATTATGTCAAGAGATTCCTGTGCGTAAGAAACAAAAAAGTCGTGTGGAATTTACCCAAAATCACTCTACTAAAAACGACTTTGCATAAACGGCCAAAAGATATCTGTCTGATGGGAGACCCTGGCAACAGTCTTCATCAGCCTTTCCGAGGATAGACTGACCGCACAAGGGAGGTGGGACATACTTTTTTCGCATAATGTTTACTATTGATGGGAGTAGTTCAAAGTGGTACAGATGAACATTGGCAACTGGACATCGTTCCGTCTAGTATGGCATCTTGCATCGCACATTTGTGCAAAGCAACTGTTGCAAACTGACCAAGACGGAAAAAGTCAGCCGGGGATGTTACCGAGCAAAAAAATAAACTTACTAGTTCTTGGAGGCGTGCAACAGCGATGAGAATGAACATTCATGTCGTAATCACATTGTTTGAAAACGCACAACCGAGTCGATATTTCAGAAAGGTCAGATTCCTGAAAATAATCCCAGAACGCCCGCTACTTACTGGGAACCATCGAATCCGTCAAAATTACTTCAGGAGGCCACTGAGTCCACGAGCTAGAAAGGTCGGCTATCGACTGACGATGCTCGAGTGCTCAGGTGTGAACCAGGCGCGATGTAAATTAATCACTCAGCATCGGCCGGACAATCTTGATTCAAGGTCAAAAGTACTCCTTAAATACTGTGATGCCACATGTAAGTTCGCAATAAGACTGTTGCATTCTCGTTGGGTGAGTCTTTTCCATCACTAAGGTTCTGGAACCGGGGTTCACAGCCAGTTACAATAGCATGATAAACCGGATGGACTGAATAAAAAAACAGTATATAGAAAGGACGTCAGACCAGATATTTCCACTGTTATTCGAAACTGGCGAGACACAAAATGTCAACACTAAAACTGGATCTTTTCCACATCTCACAGAGCTAAAAAGTGAAGATGAAGTCAAACTTGCATAGGTGCCTCTCCCAACTTATCAGCTGTACCAGTCAGGAAAAAATTAGAAGAATCGTCAAATTTTATTGCACACTTACAACTGAAGGGTGAGTTTAATGGGGTGAACTTTTTGGCGGCGATATAGCGACATATTCAAATTTGCTCTGAGGTAAACAACGTCAACGTTTTTCTGTTGTTTTTATCACAGAAAAGTCTACGCTGTATTCGAATTTAAATTTGGCGCAAACTCCGTCAGGGCATATGTGGCCCATACCTAGATCACTTGTTCCCACCATCAGTTTACAGTTGAAGTCTGACCATAAAAGAAACGAAGTCCAGAAAAAACGAAAGTATCATAAACGGTCGGCGTTGAAACATCAATCCACAATGCGTTCTTCTCTGATTCGGACTCATCACGTGGACGTAGCAGGGTTTGGTTGCTAAAAACAAACGAAAAACAAGATGGAATTGGTTGAGTATACTGGTGAAAGTTAATCCCATTCCTAAAGTGTTTGAAGTCGTTGGCGCACTTCACTGAGACGATTGGCACACCAGTTTAACTCATTGACATAACCAAACTAGTTTTTGGCCCATCTGTTTCTCAGGAAAACGTAAATCTTTTCACTTCTTTGACCGTAAACAAGAGCGACAAAGTCGGTTACAGCCAGTCGTTTGGTGCTTGACAGGGCATATCACGCAACGGATTAGATTGGAAACCTGATAAATAGTTTGCCGCTAGTTCTAAGGAAGCGCAAAACTTGAAAATACGCTTACAGAGCGCGATGGATAAATGTCCACAAACCACGTAATCTAGAAGTGAACGAGTTGTTTAATCCGTAGTAGGACAAATTTACGTAAATATCTGCGAAGTTGTGCTCGAGATCCTCGGGATTTGAAAGAAGCAGTAAGCGTTTTGAAAGTCTATAACTTATCATTGCTTTTTAAGGAATTTGCAATCGAGAGTGAAACTTTTTGTTCTTAAGCTTGGACGATTCACCTACGTATTTCGTGAAGACCGTGAGTCAGTTCTACAAACCTCACATCGTGTAAACGGTTGGTGCCCGGATATGTACTTTAAAGAACCGCCTTATTTGAAGCCTGCAGTTACCTCGGTACGCCAGACGACCCGCACTTTCACCGCCGGAACTCCGGGAGAACAAGTAATTGTAATATCCGATCGGTTTGGTCGAACTGAGCACCGGGCTATCAGAACAAACGATGTTTTTCAGAAAAGACATGAACAACTCAAACCTACTGTGTACACGTTCGTCAAACAACTGGGCTTGAACACAATCGTTTGAATAGAAATGAGTTTTTTTCATGCGTAGCTTTTGGGAAGCTGAGAGAAAACCGTCATTAACATATATTATAATGGTGCTGTTATTTGTCCTTTTGTGACCTAAAAACCGATTCCTATTTAGAGAAAGGGTCGTAAGTGAACACGTTCCCAACTCGGCTATATTCTACTTGGTGTTTCTGATTTAACGAAGCATATCGCGACGGGAACTTGGGTAAACTGAACCAGGACTGGCAAGTTTCGAGGAAGTCCCAAATAAACCTGATGGCGTCAGTGTACCATTTTCATCAACCTTACCATTTGTGCGTGGTTCACACTAGCACAGTACGAATTAAATTGAATAGAAAGCACCCAACTGCCGTAAGCAGAGGCTTGAATTCGGGTTTAAAAACATGTCTTAGTTGGATGTTTTACAGATGTTTTTGAAGCGTGTTCAAAGCCTTGTTTAGGCTAAAGAAGTAACAAAATTTCCATGGTGTACGGGGTTGAAGTAAGGAGTGAAAAGTATTCAGACTGTCGGCAGTACACTGCAGTCCGGTGTTTACAGTAGGGATCCACACAGAAGCAGAGATAAACAGCCATCCGGAAAATTAGTTAACATTGGCGGAGGAGTCCGATGAATCCGAACCACATCTCCCTTTTGCGATATTGTTTAAATGAATGTGCTGTACATGGAACGTTTAGTATTTGTCGGGACAATGTCTAAAAAATTTTGAAGTATTTTGCTTATCCCCACACCTTGGTGATAAATCCCGAGAAATACACAACCGGTAGTGGGCTGTCGAGTTTTGATCAAACTTATTAGTACAGTTGCGACACAGAAGCCAACTAACTTGTGTGCGTGAGGATGCGTGTGAGGATGTATGAAACGCATCCACACAAAACAAATCGAGTGGAAAGCGTTCGAATTGATACTGTTCCATAAATTTTGATCATCCTAAAGGGAAAAGTCTCTCCTAGCGCGTACCCCAAAAGTTTTCCCAAGGTATTTTAAAATTCATCTTCCGCACTCACTAAAATGTCCTTTGGTATTTTTCTCTTCTGGTTATCGTGTGCTGCGTTCCTAAGATATCAAGGTCACATAAACGTTCACCACTACAGAAGCCACTTTTATTTAGATGTGTGCACTAGCACAAATAATCGATAAGGTGTGATCCAAATTTTATTGAAGTATTCACAAAATAATTCGGTTGTCAAGCAGAACAAAGTACGCTGGTTATCTCCTCATCATCGCCATAAAGCAGCTCAGCTAACTACACACAGACGCACAATACAAGAACAAAATTTTAGCGACAGAGTTTTTCACAGCAGTGCACTTTCAGAGAAATACCACATGGCTAGCACCCGTTGGTTATCCAAATCCCAATCTCGCCTTCCAAACCGAAGGGAATCTCTCTCGTCATTGATTCAGATTTGAGTCAGCGGTCACGTGTAACTGAACTCGCCACGACCACCACTACTTCACTATCCTGGTACACCAGTGGACCTTTCTTAGTTTGGTTTTATCGATCACTTAACCTAGGTTGCATGCAAGGAAGCATCAATCGTAGCGGAAATGCAATACAGACTGAAGATGATTATAATTCATGACGGGATAAGACAGTACACCAAACCGTCATAACAGTTTATAGACAGAATACACTACTCATAAGGTTGCTGAAAATTCTTTGACAGCCCACGACCGGTTTCGCCCTTCTTGGGGCTCAGTCCCCGAGATTTCGTCAACCTTATGTCTTACTTGAACCCACATTGCACGAACTTGGAGAAGTACACTCATTTGCAAACGCATAACAGTTGTTTTCGAACTCCTCCTTGTGTCTTGTCGTTTCCATCAGAAAATACCTTACCCGTATGATTATCCTTTCTGCAGTTCATTTACTGCTTAATGTGAAGGTCGTAAAAATAATTTTTACTGAGCAAACGGCTCACATGAGTTAAGGGGCGTTAGACAAACCCGACATGCTAATGGAGTGATCACTGTTTTACATTCATTTGCCCAGGTTTACGGTGTTTTTGGTTTATTTACATGAATCAGCCTTTTTGAAGGTTATCGTAACAGCTACATACCCGTTGTTAGTTAAGTCAGTGGTAGGAACGCCGTCAAGTGAACGAGCCGTCGCAAAGCGGGTAAGTGGATGTCGTTTGTTTCAGACAAATAAACCCATCTGGAAGGAAGTAGCACTTCTGAAGGTGTCCATAGAGAGACTGTTTCGAATGTTCCGCCTCCGACACTGTATCGTGACACTGTCACGTACTGCATATCAGCAGATGGGAACGTTGGGAGCATACCCCACAGTCCCATGTTCTTCGGATTAGCAGAACCCGGAGAAGAATGAAACATTTGGAATAGGGGACCTAACGAACAGAAATGATGCACCATGAACGCGTAAATATTGATTGCTACAATGCTGGGAAATTCGCCTGTCAAAGTGTCCTTCTCTCTTTTAACTAGTCACCAAAACTGCCTGACCTAGCAATCAGTCGTTTCGTACAAACTGTACAAGACAGCTTCAATGAGTAAGAAACATCTGCACTGAAGACAGTTTGCTAACCCCAAAGCTGCTTCCTAGTTTAACACGTTACTACAATGGATGGGTTGGCTCTCTACTTCCATCGTATTTGGTAATCTGATGTTATGATTTCAACTTGGCCCATTGTCTTGCGGAACCCCAGAAGATTCCGGATCGGCTAGCCTTTCTATTTGTCACAATAAGTAAAAGACCTCATGGCCTTGCAACCTCCTTGAACGAAGTGATTTAAGTGGACTGGTAGATTCTTAATTTATAGTTCCGGATAGTGTTTCTGTAGTTTTCGTTATACCTGAAAAGTTGGATCACTTGATATGTGTTCAGATAATTCTGACAAGGATCATGGATTATCACAAGACTGTTCCTACCAGTTGCTGGAGTGACCGCATTCACATCCTTGAGTGAGTGCAAAGTTTGTTTCCAGCATAAAGTCACGTCTGGTTAGCCCATAGATTATAGCGATAACAGACGTTAAAGAACTCACGTCAGTTGGCATTTACCGTCCCTTTGAAGATGGAACACAGTAAAATACTGAGAGTGAACTGACCTTGACTCAGGTTGTTCGAGATAACCTTTCATGATGATCTGACAGGAAGTGGTTGCAGGGCAAGCTATTTCTCTATAACTCGAATTTCGAGGATGAGTGTAAACAACAGAGAAAAACTTTGGGAATATTTTGTCGTGTTTTAAACGACTGTAATATCAGAAATGTCCTAAATGTAGTGCGAAATACACAGAAGCTTGCATCCGTTTGTTCCAATCAAACGATATTACTGTGCTGTGCATCACGTGAAGCGGAATACGCCATTTCGTGTATCATAAGTGAAGGGCTTAAAGTCGCACCAGTTCGAATCGTTAGCTTCATTAAATAACTTTCGAAACCCAAATGTCAGTTGTGGACTATAGGTAGCTCGGGTGCGCTGCTTGGTTTTTGGTCTGTTCGCCGAGCTTAGCAGTTGGATTGCAAACGTTTCATCACCAATCGAGATGACATCGTCACTCAACCCCGCACTGACGATGTCACCTCGATTGGTGATGAAACGTTTGCAATCCAACTGCCATGCTCGGCGAACAGACCTACAACCAAGAAGCCCAGTTGTTTAAGATTCGTTGGTGAAACTGCTCTAAGTACACAAAAACTTCCAGGGAGACTATACCCGTTCATTTTTCATCCGTAAGTTTCAACCAGTATCCCGAAAATATCTTCCAAATTAGGTTGCAAACCTGGTTTTTGACCAGGACCTTGGATGTGCTTCTCGACAAGGCGCAGTTGAGTAAAATTTGTGGTTTTTAAAGGACAGCCAATCTTTACTTACTTCGAGTTGTTGATTATAAACACAATGATAATGGTGGAATTGTGGTGGCAATTGTGCAACTGCATAGATTGTTCTTTTGCTATTCTTCAGTGCAAAGCCAAGTGTGTGGGGGCCGTGTCCGACAAGCCGACCACGCATTTAATGTGATTAACGATTAGGGAGATGTGTTCGATTTTTTTTTAAACAGTCTTCCTGTCGGATGAAAGCTATTAAACCATCCTTGTTATTTTATCTTTCACGCATACAAGTATGGCCATTATCGAGTGCAGTGGTTCGAAAGAGCACAACCTGAATAATGTTCAGTGGAATAACAAAGCAGTGAGAGCAAGGATCCAATGATCGGATTACAAAACAGAAGAAGGAATGATGCTGTGTTTTCGGATTTGACTGATCGATTAGATCTCTAACGATCCACCAAAGTCGGTCGATCAGTAAACTGCTGTAATAAAATAAGAGTGTGTATAACTAACTGACAGAGCACACTACTCATCAGGTTACCAGAAGCTCACTAGTCTTTTGGGCTCATTACGTAGGTGCAATCCTCGAGTTGCCACCAAACCTAGTTTCTACTTAAACACTGAATTTTACTTAACTGGTTGAAACGTATTCTCGGTTGAAATTAGCCTCAAGAGTTGTTTTTAGCTAAACCTTTATGTGCGTCTGATAGAGCTCTCGAAAATTGTACTTGTAAGCATCCCATCAGCTGAGATTCCACTAATAAACCAGCATTTGATGGTATTTGCCATGAATGGTGTTGCTACCCCGGAATTTCTCCTTTCTCAAAGAGGGGAATCTGACCAGGATTAAAAAAATGAATATATGGTTGTACTCTTGTTTCTCAAAAAGTATTCTCAACGATTAGATGCAGTTTACTCCTAGAATTATATATTTATCTACGGATTTGTCGAGTGGAAAAACATGGCTTTGACAAATTCTCCTGAAATCGAACGGTAACTCTGTGGTATATAGTAGAAGATAGACGTTCAAGAACAGACAATCGATTGAGTACTTTCATTCGTTGATAGGGTGTCCGGGATAGGTGAGTTCATGCCCCTGGGACTATGCAGAAAGTACAATAGGATCTAGTAATTTGTGTACATTTGTCTATTTGTATTGTAGACAGAACTTGCTGTCATCTGGAAATGTACAAATGCCAAAGTCGCGGGGCTTTGCGTGGTCTACCACATCCGGTTCGTCTGTTTGTTTTGTTTCAGCTAGCCGTTCGCACCAGACATCTTATGTAGCGTAGACGGCGTTTTTTAGGTGGATAACATCGCAGCTTCTCCTAGAACTTGTCATTTCCGGGACAGTGTCAGTGATTTAGGTTAGGTCGGAGTGGCTCGGACCCATAAGTAGGTGCCCCCCTCTTTAGTGTACGGGTCAAATAACCCTGCTACCCGGCTATTCCCAGTATAAGCTGTTGACTCGGTATGTTTCATGAGAACAGGACAAGTCCTACTGGAAGACCTTAACCATGTTAAATCCCTTGCGCTGCATCACAGAAGCTGATAATATCTGCCATTAGGTTGCTAATAAATGGTACTTCAGAAATCTGATGGTAAATGGCCTTTGGCAAACATCCGACTGCTACCATGCTGCATTCTATGAACGGATACTACCCGAATCGGATAAGAGTAGAGTGACGAGTAATGTCGCTTCACTTCGGGTATACAGATAAATCACAAATCCAGAACACATATAAACATGAACTCAATACCTGAAATTCCAAGACATCGAGCATAGGGAGGTGACCACCGATGTACAGACCAAGCCGCTTATTGATAAACGAAAATCTATGATTAGCCCAGAAGAAGAATGATTTCACAGGATAAGTGAAACTCCCCTCTAAGTAGTTTTCATTCGAGCAGCCAGTCAACAGGTGACCACGTGATGTCGATTCCTTGATTGGAGGGTGTTTGGCGCTATATCCTGTCTGTCTAATTGCTGTTTAGCCGCTCTTGGCTGAACGACTAAGTGCCTGAACTACCAGCATAAAGGTCACGGGGTCGAAACTCCCTACTGGAGTTCCATTAGCTGCGCACTGCGGATGATTCCCAGTAAGATTGAAACAGCAGTACAGTGTTTATCGGTTTCACCTGTGGGAAAATTGAAAAATGAAAATTCCAAAACCTCATCCCACTACTGACAATTATGCTAGACATCCCTGTGCGTATGTTTGCCTCGGGTGCTCACAGTGAGTGATGTTACCTACCTTCCTTGCACAAGGTGGGGCTGAACTGTTCAGCTGCTCCCGCGTATGACAAATAAATTCACCAGCTGGGAGTGTTCTCGGTTTAAGAGCCCTCACTTCTCGTAAATCTTCGATATTTTTCTCCAGGTTTAAACAGGACTGGTTGCATTAGTGGTTCCAAATCATAAAACGAGTGTCTTCGACGATCCAGTGCGTAATTCGACTTAGGAATGTATTCAGTATCGTACGTTATGCAAGACCGGTCCTCGTGTGTCGAGCAGAGAACTGTTACCATTGCTTGGAACAGCACACTAGAAACCTACTTTTTGTCTGGAAATATGAAGAAGACTTCCAAATTGTCTTTCACATACCCTTCACTAAAGACCTGAGATATACGCCGGTAAACAGGCGCCGACGGCCATGTGCTGCTGGTTTTCTACTCAAGTTTTGGACGTGTGTAAGCAATTTGGGTGGTAGCATGCAACTCGCCATGGGCAGCTTTTCTTGCCCATTGTACTTTCACAGTTAGTTTTTTTTCTCTGATAAGGTCAGACGGTAAAGAATTGGCATGATGTCCGTGATGTTGAGAAGGCAGATGATTTACATGATGGTAGTTCGGTATTGTTGAATGAATGAAGTTGTTCTTTCCTTGGGGGTAACTTTTTGCTTGATTACTCCAAGAAAACTAGGACACTACTGGTAGGTAGGTCTTTTCAAGCGAGATTTGGCTTTGCCTATTTCGTTTCAGTTTCGTCCAGCTGTTCAGCAATGATCCAAGTAGTTATGAGGTTTAGATAGGTATGTTTCAGGGAGCAAACCCGTGCGGTTTCGCGGAATTACTGTACTCTAAACACTCTGCTTCTTGTGGATAAAACTGCAACGCTAAATGGCATAACACATTACGAGTACCACGGTGCGTAAAAAATGTTTGGTGAACTCGTACGAATGGTAATCATACGGTAATGGTAATCATCTACCCTAGACTTCACTACACACTTGGTTTGTACCTGTGGCTCGTCTAATAAACTTGTCCAGACTGTCAACTACAGGCATCAAACGTTGTGATATCAAATTTTGGCACCTGGTGTGAGCAGTAATTTTGCTATGATATGGAAGCTGGCAATAAAATTCGCCGCCATACTCTTCGTGTTTACATCATCGTTCGTCGAAAACCGAGCGAATCGCCTAAACATAAAGGCAACAGGGTATGCATTGTAACTTATGTAATGCGGTGGCTACCAAACGTACTGTTAGATGGCCAGCTATGCACCAAGATAATTACCACGAAATTAATTGATACTCATAGATAAATTTGATAGGTAAACTGTTCCATAAATTGATTAAGTTTTACAGACCCTGTTGCAGTTTCTGAATAAACTTCGAACTGACGAATTATGCCGCTCCAACAGTGGTGTCCAGTAAGTCTACTGTTTTTTTTGCAGTGTTTTTGGCAATCTTAGAGGTCTCACATCGCTTAGCTGGTTGAGGCAGTCAGTCGCTTGTTTTAGTTGAAAGGTATGTTGGATGATCAACCTTCATTCATTCCAGTTCTCAGAATAATCAGTAATGTACACTGTTTGAAAGTACTGATGATGGAACGTAAGCAAAATGACAGACAGTACTCTAGCTCACCTTTTGGCATAGCCAAGTAAAATTATCAGGTAGAAAATCTCCTGACGAAGGTATACGCTGAACTGCACCAGTTGCTTGTGAGTACTAACGTCGCAACATGATAGCAATTTATGTAAGATATGTCGAACAGCAGGTTATTGCATTTAATACGGACAAGTATGCTAACTTTGCTCTTTGTAAGTTAGATTGAAGTGATTCAAATCCATCTCTTAACTACGACCTGAAATCGAATGACTTCTGTCACTCCGCGAGGTACATTGACAAACACAGAGTGCTAGTTCCAGAATGAAATTTCAAAAGATAGGTTTACAGGGAAACCCTGCAATTTGGCGCGAGTCAGGTCTAAATGAGGACTACCGCATAACCACTTCAGAATTTATTGAAGTTAACTTGAGTTAAACAAGAAGGACTTTTGTGGTGAATATCTGTTTAAACTGAAACTTTACCCTGCACGCGAGATCACCTGATGCTCTAAAGCCGAAAAGTATCGCAGAGCTGTTTTCTTTTCGGTAGTGTGTAGCACACGACTTTGTGGGGTTTCGAATCCGCAACCGTCAGGTTAAAAACTCAGTAGTGTACTATTCGGCGACGAGAAGCTGATCAACGGTGGTTAATCCACACTTAGGCGGGACATAACATTCTAGTTCTTACCCACAGTTTACTTCACTGGGTCCGATATTGGATGGCCTTCAGGTAACCGGCATAGGTCTTCTTTCTGGGATATCGTCACTTGAGAAGCCAGGTCAAAGGAAATCGCGTCATGCGAGTTAATCACTTTGGTCAAACCACTTATGGTCAAATGCTAGATGGCTCAGCTACTGATTCCGATTCAAAGCGCACAACGGACGCGCAAACAACAGACTGCTGGTGGTTCTCAAAAAGGGTGAAAACCTGTAGAATGATTTTCAGCTGCATCTCAATTTTCCGCAAAATGTCTCGACTGGGACTTAAAACTCTTATACAGTCCATTTCATAGGTAGATATTTACAACAAAGATATAAACTATCCGTTGTCTGGATAGCTGTCTTTGACAGCTGTTGCTTACCGCAGTTTGCCAACTGACCTACCAAGGACACTGTCAAACGCTACATACATAACCCTGATTTCCACATTTATTCGTCATATTATTTCTAGCCGGCTTAACAGGTAACGTCACTGGGGTCTACCCTCGCGTGGCTTCCACAGTTGACCAAGCATTAATGCCGATCAGTCGATGTAGAAGGGACGGAGAGGTGTACAACCATGATTAAAAACCCAAGTAAATGTGACAAAATTGAAAGCCGACGCAGTGGACAAGGTTTGGACTTGCTACCTACCGCCTACAAAGTCACCAGTTGAAACGCTTTTGATTACGTTCTTGGTTATTTTTGTCACGACAACGGCAGGTTACTCTCGCCTCATATGCCGTACATATCACCGACGATAACAAACATGTAAAAGTGCACCAGTTTCCTTTCATTCAGACTATTTTATGGTTTAGTTAAATCAAAACACATTAGGGCATTTGGGTATACAATGTACTGTTGTACATGATTTGCTTGGATAATGACCATTTGCCTGGTTACGAACTTCTGCGATATTACTTCTAATGGGTTCATGAAATTTGGCCCATCTGTCCCGGTCGGGTAACGCAGAACGAAAAAAAAACATTGTAATTTGGGTCCGCTTTTATGATAGCGCATCAGCGGTACATAACCTAGTTACACCTGGCAATGACATCCAAGCCAATCGCGTTATCAGTACTTCAGTACTCTGCATCCATCTGAACTATCACTTCTAAACATGTGAACACTTTTACGTCTGTCCATGGTTTTCCTGGACGCCGGACGATTGTTTCGACCCTGACCACAAGTTCCTATTCTGACCCGTGACTCTCAAAGGCCACCGTCCGCCAAAATGACCTGGACGAAGATTACGCATGCGAATCGAGCTTCTTCAAAACAATTCGAAACCACGCTCACCTGCCTATCTTCTTTACCTCTGTATTCTGAGAAACAGTGTGAAAATTAACTTGATGGAGAGTCTGAACAAACTTAAACCTACATATTTTTCTCACAATATGTCCCGACAAATCATGGTACAACACCATCTATGTGGTGGATTAAAACAGTTCCCCAACGGTTTTTCCATTTTTGGGCCTCCCATGCAGGCATAGTCCCTGACCTTCCGGTATTCGTGTTCCGGCCATATCATGAAATATCTTCCCAACATGAGACAGCCGTTGTACAACACATTCGTCCAAAGAATATCATAAAAAGGAGATACAGTTCAAACGTTCTAATAACCTTCTCGGTTTTTGAAAAATTGCCCCCGTAAAGTTCCCAAAATGACTTGCTAGGAATTCCATAAATCTTGTGGAAATATGACGGTGACCAGAATGAAAGCTGGACTGTGTATTCACTTCCTCATCTATATGAGAAATACTTCCTCCTCCCTTCGGAATATCCTAACCTGACACCAATCAGCTTCGGGTTGCCACAGACATACGAACATTCTCGTCATGTCACCCTCAGAACCTAATAAATATTGCCGTCTCAACAGAGTTCCGGCCGTAATCGTGCAATCACTCGACAAAAAGTATCGTTCCTGGGAAATGGTGCTCAACCATGAACTCAGCTGTCTCTCATAACACAGGGATATCGACACCCAAATGCATCGTTGTGTGCAGTCAATTCCGATTGCGGACAAATCATGCGGGACAAACTGCACCGCTCGAATAAGCTTAACTTTTTCATTTGAACGAAACATAATGTGAAAATGTCGACTATGAGTTGTACATGACATTAGGGCGACGCATAAACTTTGAAATTTAGAGACTTTGGCCGCATGTTGGGATGAATGATTCACGGAAATTTCCAAGGTTTTGCAGTTCTGACAGCATTCAACGAAGCGCGCACATCATGGCTTGTTTGGCAAAAAGCCGGACGAGAACCACCGACGTTCTGTCTAACTGTGCACCCTAATTGCTTAGACATCTGTGCTTGGAAAACAGACTGTAAACCAGACTATAGACGAATTTCCAGTTAGGTGAGGGCTTTGCAGACAAGTTATGACCGGTGCACGCCTGTTCGTGTTTTCGTGAAACATGGACCAGCTGCGTACTTTCTTATTCAGCATTTTCGCACCAACCCTAAAAATTTTAAAGGTGGGAAAAGAAAAAGAGAAAATAAGACTGCTGCTTGACGAATAGTCCAGTAATATTCACTACGCAAAAGTTAAATATCAGTAAGCCAGTGTCAAGCATTACCTATTCGAGGGTCCGTTCCAGTTTGCAATTTTTGCCGACAAGTTGGGTTTCCTCGTCCGTTCTAATTGTGCTGGCGCACAAAGGTCAGACTTGTCCTGCCGGATGGATATGGCCTAGGTAAAATCAAGTATTCGAAATCGCGTAAACTTTCGTACATTGCATAAAAAGCTTTGGTAGGAAGAACGGTACACAGAAAGTGAACTGATATTGGGTTTTCGAATTCCTCGGATTAACCAAATTAGGCACCATTCACCGATTCTATCAGACAATCGCCTTGTTGTACGGCTGATATATGATGCTTTGCATGAGTATTCGAATGAGTACACACAAAAGCTGGTGCCAAATTGTCCTTTAGTTTCATGCTTGGTTTCGATCTGAAGACTACCCGTAAATTTGCAGACGCGGAAGACGTTTCGAGACCTGTACGGAGTGTCCGCGATAGCTTTTCGGCCGTAGGGTAACATTTGAGCGGCGAAAGTATGTAGATTAGTTTCTGCTCAGATTCTCGTTCTGGTTTTACCGACTGTATGGTATTTTGGATGAACGTATCCCTTGGTCTAAACGCAGTGCAATAGTCATGAGGTTGCTGGGAAATCTTCAACAGCCCACGACCAGTTTTTACTTCTTGGAGGTCATCAGATAGGCGCAGTCCCCGAGTGTCTCTCAAACTTATGCTCTATGTGAACCCAAATTGGACAGAATTCGACAACTACTCTCATTTGCACAGGAATTTGCTTTCGACAGGACAGTCAGCGGAATCCAGCTAAATCTCTGGTTTATGACGGTTCGCTTTACATTCAGCTGAAGCGGACCATCATAAACGAGAGATTCAGCTGGATTCCGTTTGGTCCCCTGTCAAAAACAGATTCCTGTACAAATGGGAGTGTTTGTTGATATGATTTTGTCGCCTTAACTCGGGTTTCAGCTTGCCACTCGGGAAAATCCCCATTACATAACATTATTGTAAAAGTGACAATAAGATATCGTATAATGCCCCTCCAATGTTTTCCGGAATGTCATCGTTTCTTCTAGTTATTTGAGGATAAAGAAAGTTAAGATCGTTCTGGATTTTTGACTCTAGAGTGAACTTGATGACTGGATGGGCTTGAATGAACTCGGTCCGAGTTTTATTGGGTCTGAGTTCATTTGGGGTGAGGACGATTATGGTATCGATCTAGTGCCTATAAATGGCGAACCCTCCTAGGTTGGAATTAAGTTGACGTTCTTCAAGCTTACTCATAAATAGATCAGCCAGCAAATGTCCAAGTGACCCTATGGTAACGCCATATTTCTGTCTAAAGATCTGATCGTTGAATCCAAACCTGATATTGTGCGGACACAAGGTCGTAAGCTCCTCCAGATCGTCCGTTGGTATGTTAGTGACTAGTCCTTTAGTCCTGCCCCATTAGTTTCCTTCAGTAGCACTGGGAGCATAACTCCTCGAATGGTGGAGCAAAGTGAACATAAGACGACTGTATACGTCAGTTACGCTGAGCAGTATTCCGGGTAGTAACACTTAATGGTCGGCCGAGTAAACATATGCGACAGGCCGGTCGAAATGATTTCACTCCTGATCGACACAACCTTACCAGGCAAAAAGGGTGGAGACAACGCTGTGTAATAGACCGACGACGATCTGGTCACATAAAGCCACGCGACGCGCCTGTGCCCGCCTTCGCTTCGCACTGCATGTGTGAACCACTGCTCGCGACTATGCGAACGGAAGACGGTGTACAACACGCTTGGATATTCAGCCAATCCACACAAGGCAGGCACGCTCCCGATTGCTATTCTTAGCTTGCTGACTAGGTCTCCACCTGACTCGTCTCAGCATTGCATCACAGTACCTTGCATCCATCTCACTGCAACAACAGAAGGCAAACGCTTATATCATTAACCGGCTTAAAGACCTGTCTCCAAGGCGTATTACAGAGCAAATGAAAGCAATAGATAGATAAACACCTGTTCCACTTTAAGATAAGAAGTACATATCAAGGGAGGAAATTCCCGATTCTAAATTAATAAAGTTTGTGAGAATATTACGTAAATGACAACAGTTGGGAAAAACATTACACTGCCTGTGCACAGTTTATACCTGAGGGTGATGTTCCCGACCGAGATTACGTTGCCATATGCTGTCGGCAGCAGCTACCAATGTCTCTAACTCCGAGGTCGATGACAACGTCAACAGGATTTACTCTCTGCTGGACGTAATCCACTAGCAATAGTTTGCTCAAAAAATGTAGCAGAGATCAAATGGGACCTCAATTTTATCCAGGAAAGCAGTTGCCACAGCAACATGAGAGGATGGATCAGGGACAAATTAAATAAAGCAGGCTTGTGTTGAAGGTGCAGTGGGGTGGACGAATTGCAAAATCGACGAGAAATTATGATGGAGAGACTTAAGGTAAATTATGGAGTGTACCAAACAATATGGGAGGAGCAAACCTTGTTACACGAGAGGCCGAGCAAGCGAGTTACCGGACGGTACATTTTCATCCGGTTTCAGCTCAGGCCGGAATATGTGATACTATGTGACGTTTGCCCTCACCAGGTACTCACACTCTCTTCATTCTCTCTCAACTTTTACTTACGGTGTCGGTAATGGCTTAGGGTAGGAGCGTTACAATGAACAGGAAGCTATCACACTTTGCTCTAAAGCTACTTTGCCTGGTACCACCCCGTGTAGAACCCTGAGAAGAGTGTAAGGAGAACATAGCTGAGAGTACTATTAAATGCACACACAAAAACCGGTTATTTTCACCACGTCCGTTGTACCCCAACTGAAATGAAACGCACCATGTAGAGCCAGTACTCATGTCCCGACTGCAAATCTGCCATCCATGACACAATCAGTGAACAAACCAAAAATAAACTTGATTTTAGAAAGGGTGAGTGCAAAGTGATATGCAGACAATATACCGTAATGTCTAACGGAAACAGTCAGAGAGACGTACATCGCATAAATCAACTTTATTTGTCGTCATACTATTGATCCATACGTTGTATCGATCAGTTCAATTGGATTTTGTTTGAATGATGGCTGTTCACCAATCGGAATGCTTTGCTCGTGTAACCAGTAGGACTCAGTCGCACATAAACGGTCCTCTCCACTCCCCACAAATCAGTTAAAAAATCATCGGAAGAGTCGCATCGACAAATGGCCAGACAAAAAACAATGCCTTCAAACCTGGATCCCGAACTGTTGAAGCTCCCCACCAAGAGAATTATCCGGTTGAGAATTACTGGTGAAATTTGTACGTTCGGTTAGTCGGTTCAGTACAAAATTCCAGTAAAACATCCGCTTATTCAGAAAAGGACCCAATTAAGGCGACGTAATACCTGTCGTTACAATCAGCATTGATCTTAGACGAGTCCCACGTTCAGCACTGTCAACGACTACCTATTGAAACAATTAATCTTAAAGGCTGCGTTATTTCATGTGATGCCTCAAAATGCTGGCAAGACTTGGCGAACAACGCGTCGGCAATCTAACGTTCACTGTTTCCTCGAGCCTAACACCACATTACTTGGTGTGTGTAGACGAGTGACCATGCTTGAGCATAAGAAAGTACCTAAGACTGGCCGTACGGTAATGAACAGCCCTGGTGCGTGTCGCCATGGAAGGTTCGGCAATTGAAGGAACAACGAATTCCACAATCACCCGTGCTCCCTCATTAGAATCTAGCAAACTTTCAGCACAAGTTGTTTTCTGGCTTCGGGTTCATGCCGTGTGAGGATTAGCCATGCAGAATGAATCGGCAGGGCGACAACATTCTATCGACTGATGAATATTCAAAAAGGGTAATAGTCAGCCAACCTGACCGGACGCATATCGAACAGAACCGTCAACGTAGATCACCAAAACTAGGGCTAATGACGGTTCGAAACGGGCCCACCGTTAGCTGTCCGTTGAAAATACGTAAAGTTAATATGCGCAAATTCCTGGACATATGGGGTAGACTGACGCTCCCTAGCCCACAAAGAAAAACGCTTCCAGTATAGCATCCAGGTACGGAAATTCTTCAGTTTTCACTAACCTTTAGAAAAAACACGACCAAGCGAGACAGTCTCCGGCTCCCGAATCGACCAGTTTTCCCGCACCCTAAATGGAAACATCGAAATTGCCATTGACCGGAGAAGACCAGTATTAGTCACATCTCTCAGGATGAAGCGTCTCCGTCGATCAGACATCTTGACAATTCTCGACAGTATTTATCGTGGAATCAGCTAAGCTTTCTAACGGAACTGCATCGGCTGTCTGGAACAAGAGATCATATTCCACTTGTATGCTGAATTTTCAAGTATTCTTATCTCTCATTCAAGTTTAAATGTAAATCACACAAGTATCGGACATATCATCAGCATCAAACCGACAGTGAGTCACCCTCAGTTAAATATCAATCAAGTACAAAGAGGATAATCGAGAGTTTCACCTGTCAAACAATCTGAAAAACAAACATGCACCATTAAGATAGGATCCATAGCGGATGCGATCGTTCTTTTGACAAATGAGCCAACAATTATGGTGAAAACACTTAGCAAATAGGGACAGGTCTGTATCGATTAGAATCGAGACCGCCCACCGAGGCGGACAGCCAGCTACTGCAACACTAGGCACAGCTGACAATTCTGGCAATGTCGTACCAGAAAGTTGACGCGCTGGGACGCTCGTAGTTCAACCAGACAAGACAGCATGTCACCCAAATGGAAGTAGACCAGCTACAAAGTAGAGATTAATATCACTTTAATTAGTTCGAATTACAATAAACAAGGAAGCCGGTAATGGAAAGAAATTCACTTTCGAAGACCTTGTAAAATAGGTTGTAGCACCACGTAGTACACCGGTTGGTTGGCAAATAACTTGCATACGGTATTACAAAGGCCCAAAGTTGATAAGAAGCCTGTCAAATGGAACACAACACTAGAAAGTAACAGTGGGTTAAGCCTAGGTGGAGCGAGAGGATTAGGCAACCAAACATTTCAACGAGTTAGTAGTAATGACAGTAGTCGCTGAAATTACGGAAAACATGTGGTTGGAAAGCAGCAGCGCATGTGTCTCCGTGAGTAAGTGTGTGTGTGTGTGTGTGTGAGGACCAGACTCAAGGCACATGTTTCCGAACCCTGATAGAGAAAAAGCCAATGAGATATTGGAACTCGATAAAGTAAAATCAAGTGGAGTATAAATGCGTAATATGAAAGAAAAAAAAACAATTCGGCTGATAGATGTGTGCAAATGTGGGGGGGGGGGAGATTTAAATTAACTGCGCATGTCCCAAGTGGAAGAGGGAAGCGGAGGGACTTCTAGTTGATGACCACTAGCACAGAGTAGAGATAGAAAAAGAAAAGAAGTAAGCAACGTATGTGGGTTATTCATAAAATAACAGGAAACAGCAAGTGTATTGCGTCCAAAACGCCACGCGATTTTTAGCCGATTGCATACTGAGGTCACCAGAAGTTGGACGAATCAGTCAATGAAACCTGAAGTGAGAAAAAGCAATTTATCAGAGGGTATTGTAGACAGACGTGGACTAGCCACACAAACATCGCAAATGTATTTAAGTAGTCTACACAGAGGCAATAAATGAACCCGTGAGTGGGCCAACCTTGTGAGGACGATAACCAGTTTCTATAGGACCTTAGTGCCAAAAAGAACGGTACATCTTGGCAGACCCCTAGAAACCAGCTGACGGACAGAGTGAGATGAACATTTCTCATTTACGGTTTCTGGTTGACTCAATCACCCAAGAATACTTTTTCTCGGCTGGAATCACGTCACCTGTATTTTGACTTCCGAAAGAGGCGAAGAACGTCTTGAATAGTTATTCAGGCACATTGAGGTATCAGGACAGACAACCATTCAGAGGTACTCAGCCCCAACTAGCCTGAAGCACCTAAGAGATCAACACTGGTGGCTCACCAGACGGTAATACACAGAAAACAAACAAAGGTTAATACCTGCACCACGCAAAGGGTGACAGAGTTATCAGGGAGGACAACTGAGATCTTCAATCAGTATCGCTAAAGTCGACATTGGACAGTCTATATGGTTTTAATTTATTCTATCATGGTGAGCTACTGTGACGTGATGAGTCGGCTCCATGGTTGCAACGCAATGCAGTTCTTTATGCGCGACGATCGGAGCCTAAGTCTGCGCGTAGTTCGAAGCAGCTCTGTTTCCAACTGTCTTAACTTCCGAACAACTGATACGATATTCCATTCGGATGAGCCATTTTTGTGGCTCATCTCTAGACTAGTAGTCCTCAAACCTGCTTGCTCATCGCTGTTCCGTTGTGCACCCTATGCGCGGGTCCATCGCCCGTTCTTTTATGCAAACAACAAAAGTCATATACCTTAACAGAGATTCTACCAATGAAGGGTCACCTACGAGACAGTACACAACAGAATTTCTTCCTAGGCACGGCCTGATGTGTCAAGGTAGCACAACCAGGAACGACATAATAGCGGGAGATATAACTATCTAAATACAACAAACCGGCGGTCTGTCTGATATGCGCAAGTTTCCACTGGCTGTTTCGGGCAGACAGCACGTATGCTCAATGAGACGTGCTCGCTTCAAAAGAGAGCATAATTGTATAAAATATTTCAAACTGTTTCTTAGATGTTTTTCCGACCTGTTATAAGACGTAAGACTTGACTAGCTCTGACAACTACACAGCTGCTCAGTGTAGTTTCGAAGTGGTGGCATGGACCAGGGTGATGTGAATGCAACCGTCATTAACAATGAACGAACGGAAGCAAAAATTCTACTAAATTTACTAAATTGCTCTCTTGCATCAGGCTACTCGAGGATAGTCTTTCCTTGGAATAAACAGCAACTTTCGCAGCACACAGAATGGTCCAGTACGTATGTCTTAGTCGAAAAAGCACAGCCCGACTGAAGTCACCAATAGTCCCACCAGTTGGCTACTAACCGATAACCGTCAACATCAAAGAAGTAGGTGAGAGCAACCGACTTGGCACCAGACGGCTGGTTGTTTGTACTGCAGCATATGGCGACCAACTATGTGGACAGATGGATGAAGACACTACTTTGGAAAATGTGTCTATAGCTATGCGCTGCAGTCGGAGCGGGCTGATGTTGACTACAAGGACGTACCGCGTGTCATATATGGATTTTCCAGTATATGTATACGAGAGTGATTACCGGAAGTCTGTAACAAACACATGGAGATGACATTCATATGCCCCTCTGAGCGCTTGCGAAGACAGTAAAAGGCATATGTCGATGGATTTCTAGCCATTAGTTCCCATGCAGATCTTCCGACTGGCGGATGGAGATACGGGTACCTGAGGTTGTTCGCGATAGCTTAGCTCATTACGGTTCTCATTTTGTTTTCCATTGTAGAACAAGTTTGCTTTACTATATCCATACGACTATATGATTGTGAAGCATAGTGTTCAACACCGTAGCTGTTATTAGTACGGATGAAGACCATCTAGCAAGCAGCCCTCTGATTTGAGGCGAAAGGTAGTCTGCATACTCACAAAGACTGTTGTGTTTCCATGCTAATTCATTTCCCAGCTACATTTTCACCCGAGAGAATCTCGATTCCAGGATTACCGTGTGCGAGCTGCGGATGGATTTCTCCTTATATCAATGTTTAACACCAGAATCAAAGAGAGCCGAGACGGAACCAACCTGGGATAGCGTGAGAGATAGCGGGAGATTTTGCTCTGTCTACTTTTCCATACCGGAACATACATTCTTTCCATGTACACTTCAAAATACACGGGAATTCTTGTGCCTATCCTCATCTGCACAGTCTGACTACGGATAACGAAAGAGTTGTCACAACCTAAGCCTACAGAAGAGCTATGAATAAATCAGAATTATAAACTTCCTCTTTCGTTTGAATAATAAAATAACTGAAAGTATTAAATTAGACCACAAATAATGGGGTGCTTTATGGGGCACCATCACCGCAAATCAATTGCTCACATAAAAAGGATGAATGAATGTTCAACTAAGTTGTTACTTTAAACGACTCGGCCACCGTCCAAATTGACTACAGTCAGTGATCCTCATTTAAAAAGTGATAATTATCCAGTTGTGTGCGTAAAATGGTCAAGATAATACATACGATAGGTAAAAAAAATCGACCGATTCGAACAACTCTCGTTGAAGGTCCAGTTTAGCTGGATATATGGTTTAGCTACAGTCAGGTATTACTTGTGGCCAGTTATGGGATTCAAGGAGACTGTGTCCTAATGAATGCGCTTGTAGTGTGCATAAGCCCCAGTATTTATCCGCGAAAAATGCAGTATCGCAAGCAGTAACAGTAGTCGTCATCGAACAAACTGCAAAGTTTCAGGTTTCTAGATGAGGAAGCTGTGAAAAGCGTATCAGCGTATGATACCGGGAGAGCACGCACTTCCAGGATGAATTCCTCGAAAAAAGATCACCCAAGTGCAACACCCCTTCGGTGTCTATCTGGCATGTCACCCGAAGGAAGCACGGGGGCTGAGATACTAACAGGTTGCCCAAGCCCAAACAGGAGCTGTCGAGACGCCGGAGTTCAGTTCGAAACACTGAGGTATCTCGACAGCCGCAGTGTCAATCGCCAACCCAAAAATCTGACAGGCTACCCACGACAAAAATACACTGACAAATAGTCACAACATTTTGATCTGATAATCGATTAAGGTAATCCCCCAAACCCGTATTGTTTGGTATAGTCATCGTTTGTCATAATTCTGCGGTGGTGTAACATATCGCGCATCACAATCGGACAGAGTTGCTACTAGAAAACAAGGTAGCTGTGAACTGAATGAAAGCTGTGAACAATGGAGAACAGCGCACGAAAGATGTGAGGCCAAATGTCATCACCTCATCATGTCCTTAGGAAAATTGTTTTTTTTTACCACTGAGTGCAGTTGTGGAACGCGAATACGGAAGAATGGGTGTGGCAGATGGTGTTTTCTTTTGCGATAAACTACAAGTCCTATCCGTAGTGGACACAGCAGAGTGACCGATGAACGCACAAGCAACATCACTGGGATAAAGAAAATGGACATAACAGCAACATAAATTTATAAATAAATTCCATAAATTCACTTCAGTTCCTTCATCGGGAAACTGACAATCCAAAAAAATGGAAGTGTCAACAGCAGCTTAGTTGATGGAACACTTATCCGGTAAGTGCGAGGTCACGGGTTCGGGTCCCATCCAAGGTTTCTCAAGTCTGTGTCCTCAGGAATACGAAGGATACCAAAAGGCGTGTAAAGTAGAACTTGAGTGTCGAAATAGCTTCAGTGTACAGCCACATCTTGATAAAAGCTAGCAGCTCGATGATGGGGGTTCAAATGTCATTTATTCTAATAGTTTCTTTGAACGTTCCCTGTTAAGGACCGGGCATGTGCCACTTTAATTAACCTCCCACTGTCGCCCGTTTGTAAAACACATTCGACTCAGGTTTAACAACTCCGTTGCAAGCTAAACGACGGATGAGGTGGTGATTGGGTTATCAGGCCCCGTTGATGATTCAGATCGCTACGACACGAGCATGAAACCGGTATAGTCAGGTTTGCTTGTGTCTGCACGAATCAGAATCAAATCAAATAATCTTCCTGGTTTTCTCGCAAGGTGTGGAGTGCATTGTGCTGTGCCGTGGTCGAACACGAATCGAGACAACTACTCTCTCCTCAAGTAAACAGTTCCAAGGGGTAATTCCTCTTGGAAGAGAATGCATAATTGAATCACCCAAGGAGAATTCAGTAGTCTGCGCACCTTGCATATCGTCGGTATAGTTTTATGAGAAAACGATGATATTTTGGCGGAATCCGGGCATTTATGTCGCTTGCTTCTGATAACTCTCTTATCCGTCAATATTCACCATGGCTGGGCGAGACTAACACTAGTCAAACAGATCATGGTTTGCCACCTTCATTTTGTTGGACTGTCTTCATTTTCTCGCTCAGTGAAGCGAATAGCTGCATCAGCGCCATGTTTCGCACTGTGTGACAATCGTTACGCAAACTGAGCGTGCACTCCAGCGGAGTTCTACGCCTACGCCAACTGGTGGTAGCATCGGTGATAAGCACAACAGTATCCCTTCCGAGATTCTTCCAAAAAGCTGAACAGAAACGAAGCGGCTGTCAGTCAAACGTCTTCCATGGCGTATCAACCTACTAGGATTGTCTATCACATTGCATTGTTTCACACTGAGATCCGGCAGGCAGACCGGCCAGTCATTACCACAATGTTGTCGTGAAGGCAAATGAACCTGAACTGTCGATATAACACTATTGTTACAGAGCGATGAGAACCTAGATGTAGAGAGATTCGATTTTTCCAGTGAATCGGTGGCCCCAGATAACTGACAGCAACTGGATTAGCAAAGCACCACTGACCGTCCGCCAATTCGAAATCACTGTCACAATAATACTGCAACGTCGATTGTGGCTGTGTTTTTCTTCCATACCGTCAACCGACCACGCCGAAATGCCATTTCTCCTGTCTACCTCACTGATGTTCGCAGTTGACCATGATAAAGCTACATGTCCCAAAAGGCGTGCTCACAAGTTCCGTTTTTCAGCTCACAAACCGCGCAACGAAGAGCAATGGCCCCAGCTGCCACAGCTCGTTCACTGTGGATAGGGAGAATAAGGAAATGAAAGCCACATCTTGGAGGCGCTGGCCCAATCTGTGCATGCTGTTTGGGTCACAGTCACAAGTGAACCTGCCAACTCGATGATGAGTTAACAGATAATAAAAGGTGTACTTGTATCACATCCATCTAGGCCAGCATGGTGCATATCAGCAAGGTCAGATTCCCGACTGATTCCTCACTGAATGCCCGAGATTCTGCTGCAACAACAAAATCAGTGTGAAGCGGCGCAATTACGTTTGGTGCAAACATTGACGCAGCAACTTAAAATTCAACCACTAAATTCCGCTCCAGTCGACTCGATCGCCAACAGAATCATGGAGTTCCATTATGACCCTGATGCCGGTCTAGCCTTCGATTCGTGGTTCAGACGTTACGAAGATATTTTCAAAGTCGAACTGAAGCACAAAGATGATGCCTGGAGAGTACGCTTATTGCTTAGAAAGCTTGGCACAACGGAACACACACGGTATGCCAACTTCATCCTGCCAAAGAACACGCGAGATCTCAGTTTTGACAAAACCGTGCAGCAACTCAACAATTTTCGGTGAGCGTTCGTCTTTGTTTAATATTCACTATCAACGTATGAAACTGGCGAAAAAGGAATCCGAAGACTATATCACTTATGCCAGTAGAGTCAACCTTGAATGAGAGCAATTCAAGCTATCTACCATGACAGAAGAACAGTTCAAGTATCTTATTTTCATATGCAGCCTTCAGTCGCATTCAGACAGTGATATCAGAGCGAGACTATTGAACAAGATTGAAGAAACTCCCGAGATAACGCTGCAGTCCATTACCCACGAGTGCCAGCGCCTTTTAAATCTTAAACACGACACGGCCACGTTGGCATTTTATGCGATTGTGTCCCTATAAGAAGCACAAATGTTCAGTGTGCAATCGACGTGGACACAAGGAAAGCCAGTGCCGGACGCGCAAAGCTAGCCAAAGACGCAGCCAAACCCGGAGGTCACGAAGCAGACGGAGTCAGTCAGAACCCCGTTTTAACGCAATACTTGTAACATTCGATAACCAGATCGATGCTCGTCGTAAGTACGTTACAATCGGAGCAAACGGAAGCATGAATCGATTGCAGCTCGATAGGGCTTCTGATATTACGGTTGTTTCCTGGCGCACCTGGAGAAAGATCGGATCACCGAAACTCAGACCAACAATGAACACTGCCAGAAATGCTTCAGGTGGTATGCATCAACTACTTGGTGAATTCGATTGAGATGGAGATAGCAGGCCACCGTGATTGTGGTATTGTCTATCTTGCTGCTTGTGAGCTTAATATCCTGGGCATAGACTGGATCGATCGCTTGCATCTTTCAACACTGCCGATCGAAAACTTATGCTCATCAACACCAACAGGAGGGAAGCCAACATTCCAGTCTGGAACCTTGTGCTTGTGGGGGACTATCGCCCCGGGCACCAAAGATGGACTGTTGGGGTCGTCCTCAAAAGAATTGGTCAGGTGATCTACAGCGTCCGGGTGCGAAAATTGATATGGAAGCGGCATAACTACGGCCGTCTGAGTGTCCGATACCAAAAGCGGAAGAACAGTCACTAGGCCTCAACCTGCTGCTTGAAACCTTTGGTCTCCCAAGACCAGCACCTATAGCCACTGCTTCACATGTACCGCCTAAGACAGATCCATTGCTGCAATCGAGACGCCGTACCGGTCGCGCTAGAAAACGGGTAGAACCATTACGACTTGATCCGCGTCGACAATCTTACGTTGGACGGCCAAAAGGGGGAAGTATCAGGAAGGTCAGATTCCTTAAAGTAACCACTGAATGCCCGAAATCTAATGAGACCCTCAACTCCACTAGATGCTGACCAGACAGACAACGCCCCTTCAATATGCAGCGCATCACAGCCTTGTATCAAAGCCAGACAGCGTGAGTCAGCATTGGACCAAGGTAAGACAATGTCCCTCCAATAAAATAGCTCGAGGGCGTTGTATTTTCGCACTGGCACTCGATTGTTCGGAATAAAGCTGTTGTCTTCCCTTCGGTGAGTCTTCTTCCGGCACTATGCACTGGAGCGGGGTCAGCAGTCGATATAACAGTGCACCATAGTGCAACGGTCATAGCCCCCACCTCGACGGGAGTTTCATCAAAGGAGATGGTATCACAGAGGAGAACTTGACGCACACAACCAAAGCAGTAAGACGGATGATTCAGCATTAAATTAGCACGTTAAATACCAAGTGCATCCTCTTGTGCATCAGTCCTGGTAGATTACAGATAGTTAACTCTGGTGTAAATATAAACGAACGGACAGCCGCGCACATACCAGACTGACGACTTCCAGAACTATGGGTTATACAGACTAGACCACGTACTATGCATATCAAGGGAGCGTGTGCCGGCTGTGACAGCGATACAGGAACACCTTAACTAGCAAAATTGGTTGGGTGGACACATGTTGACTATCCGAATGGGATCCATGAATGGTTCGGAACAATAATGGACACAGCTCAGTTGTGCAGCGGTACGGTACTCACAATGCCATAATGAGCTATCTCAAACCTTGTCTTTCAGACTTTCGTTTGGAAACCATTCCGCTAGCCGTGTCTACAACGAACTGACGCAAACTGTCATCTATGGTGTCTGGCTAACTTCAGCTACTCCCTGGTCCCCGGCTGCACAAAGTGGAACTACGGTAAATTTTTGGGCACTTTACACCTGAGCGATTACATGATGAGTTGACTGGGCACAGACAGACTCCTCTGATTGCTACACTTCCCTGAGCACTGTATAGTAGATCATATCCACGTACAGACACTCCCTGCTTGTAATGACGTTTATCGAAAACCGCATGACAGCACTTTCCACTGTACGTCGAAGAAACACTAGCATTGCTGTTTCGATCCGATTGATCGAGTAACATTAACAATTTGGATGGAAAGCATCACTGAGAGAGTCGCTCGCAACAGGGGGCATAACTGAAAGCTTATATGGGAAGTTTAGGTCAAGTTAACAGGTGCAGCAGTAAAACTTACTAGTGACTGTTTCTTCTTTCGAAGAAATTGGCGTATTACCACTATTATTCGCCGTAGTCCTGGAGGACTGTTGTGAACTGACACCATAGTGCAGCGCCGTATTCGAAGCTGCACGAACAGGGACAGGTGAACCCATCGAAGGCGCTTCACGTTCAGTTGGGACCAAACTCTCTGGGGCACAACTTGCTTGACGCAGCATAGAGCGGTGTTGCTGAGGTAGTCGAGCATATTGTGAACTGGCTGCCAATCCCATTGGAGGTGCTTGGTTTGGCAATACCTTGACACCAAACATGAGTTGGTTGTTTTTAGACTGTGTCGGAGCAGGAACAGTGGCTAGTGGAGGAGGACTTAAGACAGGCATGTTGGAGCCTGGTCGACTGAACAATCCGTTGGTCACATAATGATTATTGGGGGAAGAAGACGCGGCAACCGAGACCGAACCATACTGAGAGAGGTGAGCTCCGACGGCTGGAGGGATTTGGACGAGATTGGGACGTGATGAGAACCGGTTCGAGTTGTTTCCCGACCAGTTCGTGGCATCTGGGGCGTTGCTATTATGATTGACTAGATGAGCATGCTGCTGACGTTGTTGTTGTTGGCCACCACTTGAATGAGTGAAGACAGAGCTTGAAACTCGTTGGATTCCGGGATCGATGAGTCCATCGCTGGACAGGGTGCTGGGATGTGATGCGTTGTAGTGGTATGAAGCAGCGTACGGATCCATTACTGCACCAGCCGGAGGATTACGTAAGTGCATTAGTTCTCGACTGACGCTACTTGAACGTCTGGGAGGATTGGCAGGTCTAGTTTGACTGCGTGAGCCACAATCAGAACCATCCACACACGCCTGTAAACGGGAAACCAGAGATGAACTCTAAGTACATAATCTGAATCAAACCAAGATCTCTTAATTTGTGACAGTGGTTTGAACTGAAAGCAGGTCGGTTGCGGTACAGAATACAAGCTACTTAAGGTTAAGAAGGCACGGATCCATAGGTCGAAAATGAACAGGGACCAGTTTGTAGCAGCGTGACTACCTCCAGAACAGTCAGTTGCAACCGACATTCTCTGTGTTGCACCAAACCGATCAAGTTACACTCATGAGACCGTCACACTACAGTTTTCCGATGAATAATGTAGTTGGCTGCGAACGAGGTGGAAGCAAGCGGTGAACACAGGACTGGGAGAAATACGACAGGAGCTCGTGGCAACGGGAAAGTCGACGAAGAGTTAGCAGGTGCATGTTAATAGAACGCCTCACATACAGACTTCTCAGTGTTGCTTATTAGTTTACTGTCTAGCTCGATGAAGTTCGGGTAGCTTGAATCAGATTACAGCATTTCATCCGTTATTAATAGTTATTATGAGTAGTTTCACTGTTACTAGCAATTGGCACCGGCTTTATTTGGCCAGTGCTCAAGCAACAAAAATGATTTCCTAATTTCATTGTCTTTTTTTTCAGCGTGATGATAGATCGAAACAAGCGTGTCTCCGGTCCGGATGCCGTTTTGATGTGCTCAGCAAAGAACCACCAGCAGTACAAAGATCCAATGCATAGGAATTGGAATTGAGCACAACCAGACTAGTCCAGACTCCTGCACAGGGGGCTTTGGTTCTCGACACCACGAAAACGGTCATTATGTGGGAATCATCATCATCATCATCATCAGCAGCAGCAGCAGCAGTAAGAACCACGTACTTGTCGTACAGTAATTGTCGCTGCCACAGTTTCGTTCACCGATGATTTGGGGAGGTGGGGTCAGTAGCTGCGCATTGGAGGCGGGAGCTGATAAATTGGTGCGTAAATACAGGACTATTAAGTGGGCGGATTGGGAAGGGAGCTGTGCATTGAAGGCAATAGCTTGGATGGTGGAGAGAAATGGTTAAGGACAGGAAAAATGAAATCTGAAAAGGCTTACTGGTTGAAGAGATCGGTATCTACCTAGTCATCAGGACCTCCAAGGGCAAAATTTCACTCCAATGAATGGAACAATAATCCCCGTCTATCTTTAGAGAGATGGATCGTGGTGGATGCCGGGACCCTTTGTAGCAAACGGTTCCGTGGATGATTACTCACAAGGAAAAAAACGGTGATCGCATTCCGCAGTTTACGCTAGGTTTACTCAGTGACTAGTCGCATCCCCTGAGGTGAGTCTGAGTTCGCAAGACAAACATACCGACTTGGTCTCACCTCAAAGATTTACATTTCGTCTGCTCGCCGAAACATCTGAGCCGAATACAGATTTATGTTGTATTCTATACTTACAGGTGGGCTTGTATGCCCACTATGCAGCAAGTGGGAGTCTCTAAAACCTTTTCAGGGTGTCAGTAGATCGGGGCTGGGCAGAGTATTCCAGATGGGGCCTGACGAAACTTTGATAAATTGGAAGGAATACATCGGGGTGTCTTGAGACCTTACAGTTGGTGGAGGGCCATTCTGGCGCACTTCCATAATGACCAGCTAGTTCAAATTTGCTCTGACTAACCAGACTCAGATGCGTTGCTTGTTTAACTTGGTTTTTGTTTGATATTAGTTTCCTGAGGTTTTGTTACGCATCCCGAACGATCACGTCACCGAAAATCTCAACGTCATTCGTAGAAATGTAGAATGGACGGCCAAATAGTCCAGTTGGATAAAAAAATATGAGTGTGTAAGGTATCCAGGTTACGTGCACCTCCGACAACACAGCATTACCAACGTCTATTCGAAGGTTAAGACAAAAAACAGGAGCCCATGTCTTTCTGGAGAATGGAACGGCAAATGGTGCGTAAATTCATTCATTCATACCTCATTGACATACACAACTTCGCCAAACCTAGCCAACATTTCAGATGTTCCCAAAAATGCAGGCACTTGTGTAAAACACTGACGTCACGACGATCCGGCATCACCTCACTGAAAAAATCTCTCCAGCTGGGATGACCCTAGAATCGAACACCAGGGCGATAGTTACCTAAGCTAAGTCGACTTGTACCACATTTGGTTCGTTCGTTGCACACAGAGTTGCCTATGAGTCAACACCAGATAAGTTCTGGTTATTTTCCAGGAAAGCTGTCCGACACAGTTTGGCACATGCGAGCAGGCGGTTTCAGCTATGGGAGTAGTTGAACTCAACGATAACGGGTAGCGCATCTCCACTAGCACCTGAAGGAAGCGATTTTCATTCACAAAGCCCAAATGGTGCGTTTGGACGCAAAGTGTTCAGCTAAACGAACGTAGCTCAACACTTAGTTGAAGTAATTCGGAACGACCTATTTCTAATTCCCTTACAGCTTTGTCCGGTTTCCTTATGTCACCTACAACGACATTGAGATGACCACTCAAGGCAATATTGTAACTGTTGTCAAGGTGAACTATGCAGCTTTCTAGCCTGGTATTGGTTACTGAGTTTCGCATTTGTCTCTTTGACAGACCCATGTTCTTCTTTGCGGCGAATTAAGAAGACTTGTTTCGAAATAAGCCAAGCAAGTGGTATTGACGGTTTTGGGGCTGGCTGATTGTATTTAACTGATTTTTCGTTTCATGTGAAGATTTCGTATCCTTTCCTGGGACGTAGTAGTAGAATTCCTTGAATGGTTAAGGCTACATCGAAGTTTTGAGCGACAGATTTCATACAAACCGTTTCTTTACCAGCAGACTTCCTTTTGCCAATATCAAAGGTAGTTTGAGCATCTGATTTTGGCCTAAAAGCAACCAATGCCTTCTCATTTGGTGTTCATGGCGTTCGATAGTCAATACACTGCCAGACACTCTCAAGTCGTTTGGAGCCCCGCTGACCAACCGCCTCTTAATACTCAAACCAGGCGGATTGGAATCACATTGTCTCTCTAAGATGACATCAAGCCTGAGCAGCTATCATGGAACAACCCACCGCAGATACCATAGCGAACACAATTTACCACCAACCTTGGACGCTTGATACAAACATCACCAGTAAGCTTATCAGGTGAGCTGGCGAACGACTTGTCACACACAGTAATTTTGTTTGAAAGTGGTAAAAACAAGACCAATAGAGAAAGACAAAATCCCATAAGAACAAGGGAGTATCGGATCCGATACCAAGAAAAACACTCAGACAAACACTCAAACAAACAGACACTGGTGCACCGAGACCATCCAGAATTTCCGGATGGAATGATCTGAAATGGCGCATGTCTTAAAGAGTAACAACAGCATGACATATAGACTCTGGTCGTACAAGGTGAAGTAATTCGAATTAGCGACACCTACCGTGTCGGTTATGGTCTCATTACAAATGTTTTTTTTCGATCAGAGGAAAAACGGATGGGTTTGGACTTTGGTGAACTGTGATGAGCGAATACTTTATTCTAGAGCTGTCCAAACCAAGCAGATTATAAACCCATCTTTCTTGTCAGAACAGTACACATGTTCCTTGGTGATTTCGCCTGTCCATCAGTAGTCTACGTTTCGCTTTACTTGTAGGAAAAAATGGTGTGCAAGATATGTTTGCACCTTTGCCCGCCGATCTATACATTCGCCGGGGGTATATGGGCGCGAAGGCTTCTATTCGGTTCACAGGGGGCTCCAAGGCTCTCCTACTGTGGCTTGACCAATGCTGGTCTGCAAATCCAATTCGAATGTCAGCCAATAATGGGGCAAATGCGTATCTGGGGCCTTGAAGTTCGCGGCACGCGTCGACGAACGCCACTTCTCCAACGCCGGACGATCACGAATTAGTGAATTCAAGCGAGTGACATTCGTAATTGTTCGAGTCAACAGTCCATCAGCCAACCCTGTCAAGGTAGAGCCACAGGTCGATTCGGTAGTTGCCATCACAGGGAACCACTCTGACGGCAATCATTCGCGTGTGTAACTTATTGGATGTCGCATATGGTCGCTCAGTGTAAGGTTGCTCCGATAACGCACTTAAAGCCGAACCCCTTAAAGCATGCTCGGTCTCTGCCAAAAAATGTGCACCAAGAGGGAATTGTGTTCAAACTCACCTGACTGCCACGACGCACCAATCCTGGAGTGACGGAATTGTAGGCAAGAGGACGATAGCCACTAGGATTACCAGTGCAGCCGTTGGTGGCAGTAATTGGTAGTCCGTTGGACAGCGGGGCGACCGGATTCCGTCTGCCGTACTCCGATTGTTGTCTTCGCTTGAATGTCGAAGTGCCTGAAATGATCGGAGTGCTGATGAATCCATCTACTTGTATCATGTCAGCCGCGGACGAAATGTGGCCGCTTTCTGATTGGACGGGCGGCTGTGTGTTGGCCGTGGATGATGGTTGGGGTGCTGGGCAATGGAGGACGAAGAAAAAAGAGAACACATGACGCGTGTACGCTGGCATTTAGTTCCAAGTCTAGAGACTCACGGGCAGCAGTCACTGAAAATGAGGACGGTTCAAGTCGAGCGGTACTGTCCACTAAATGAGAAAACTTCGACAGAAAGGTTTTCTGAATCACAGGGCAGGATTCAGAGACGATCTAAAACGGAGTTCAGGTACGGCAGTCCAGACAGTCTGTGGCCGCAGTGCCCTACCCAGCCAATGGTCAGCGACACGCACATGCGTGGTTGTCAAGTAGCCTGTGGTAGCGCTCAGTCCCAGCCAATCACCATAATATTTTTTTTTTTCTCATTCTCAACTGGCCTTCTGGTCCATGTTGAGTTAATGGCCGTTCCAACGTGAACAGCTGATACACGGACAGTATATCTTGGAAAGCACAATTACCTGACAGGTCATCTCCGAACTGAGTTAGAAGAGTTTCAGGGCTGCGGTTTATTGGGGATTCCGATGACTGTACATGTTGAAGTTCCCACCACCACGGGTGTGGTGGTGGTTATCTCAAATGATGTAGTTTGAAAGCCGAAATGTGGACAAGTTCTAACTTTGAACCATCATGGTTTCCCGGATAAGATAGCGTAAAGAGAGAAGTGGACGAAAATCTATCGATTAGCTGAAAACGGCTTGATCAAGCAGCCACTAGGAGAATATATTCTGACATCGGTGGGACAGGCGTCAACCGTTTATCCTTACAAAAAGTGAATAGAACATTGGAGAAGCTAGGCTGACCGTTCATACTGAGACCAGTTTAGTGCGTACAACAGTTTGACATGCATGAAACGAAGTTAATCAAAGTAGACCAGCAAGGAAGCAGTTCATCTTTGTTTCATCATTTCTATAAAAAAAACCAGCACGGTGCACCAAACGAGATTGTAGCGCGGGACGCGATTACTAACCATCCGCTTTCAGTGTATATCACCCGTATTCGTATTCATCCACCTCCTGCAATGCTAGCTGATTTTCACACCTTTGTTTGAAGAAGACAGGAACGACTGCAGCCGAATGGAACTACCTGCATGATCCACCGGGGGTGTTTGTCATCAGGCCCCGTCAGAACGAAGGGTCATTCAGACCCGGTGTGGCTTATCCGTGACAGAAGGGTACCAAAATACGCGTGCATACAACAGGCGCTGGTGAAAAATTCGTGCGAGGTACAGGTACAAGACACTAACGACGTTCAATAATAAGCCCACAGCCAAAAGTACTACCTTTCGTCCTTCACGCGAGCTTCACTAATTCGCCTCGTTGCGATCCAGTCTTACAGTTAATGGTTGGATGTTAACCATTTGGGAGAGGCGCCACAGAAGACGAAACCAACTGAATTAAAATAACGTAAACAAGGCTTACACTGCTAAAACTATCGTTTACAATAATTTACAACTGAGTTTGATGCACGAAATCCATACCATGTTTCATGTTCCTTCGATACTCAAAGTATTGAAGTACTTTTCTTGATACACCAAATCAATTTGCAAATGAATGTGTAACTCCAGCTAGGTACTCAGATGAGAAATGATGCTGACGGGAGCTCGAACCCCAAGAACCGTTAGTAGGCTGTCGAGGAGTTCTCATCAACCTTATAAATAGTTTTGTGTTCGTCATCCAGTCAAGTGCGACAAATGGTTGGCATTTACAGCAGGCGCAAAAACGCGGAGTCGTGTTTACTGAAGTCCAACTGCTGTTCGTTTTAGTTTCGTGATTAGATGAGTAAATGGTTACAAAGATGTGAACCAGATCGAGCCAACATGTGGGTTCGTGCACAGCTCCAGTTGCGTGATACCCACCGTCGGCAGCAGCAACAGGAACTGACTTTAGTGTGGCACTTGTTCCGGTCGACGGCACATCAAGTGTGTTTTTTCACACGGTTTTTAACAGCAGTGTATGCGACTGCTTCACAATGGTGCATCTGGAAGCGTAATAAGATAATATTCTATCCATATGAAGACCCTTCGCGTAAGGATCCTGATCCCTCTGTAGAACTACCACCTCTTCAATACGACCGAATCCGTTTGGTGTTTTCGAGGCCATATTGTGTTAACTTTTCAGATTCAACGGTGGACTTATCGGGACTGGTAAACCCCTAATTATTTTCCCCTACTGCGCCGTACGCCATAAACATAACCAAACAATCAGCAAACAGAGTCCCGGAAAAACAAAAATACCAACAAAGGGAAACTCGTATGGGAGACTGAGTACTACTGCAAATAGAGGAGCCAATCGAAGTGTTGCTCGTCAGCCGCGATCTGGATGCAATTCCCCAGTAGAGGGCAATTTCCACCTTCTCTCAGGATGATCTTTACCGGGTGGATTGTTGTACCGCACAACACTAACAATCTCCGTGATAAAACAAACCCACTGGACTGGACACGAAAGGTAAGCATCCTCAGGCTCCCGAAGCGGATGAGGTTCATTGTAAAATTCTCTAAACAGATACACCAGTGGATGGGCAAAAATACCACAAAACTGACTGAAAACGACCCGAAAAGTATCGATTTCAGTGGCTACAAGTATATTTTTAGTTTTTTTTTGGACACGGGTATTCCAATGACATTTCGCCAGTGCAAAAACTTTTCAGTTGATGACTGAGGCTAGAACAATGGGCGTACATCCTATCAAGCGTTGTTTCTGACCATCAGCGTAGAATGCGGACGTCTATCAGCGTCAGAATACCCATCTATCAACATAAATGAGTGAACCAGTCTGGTTACATCAGAATGGAAAATCAGTCCCCGGATCCAAAAAAGACATAAACGTTATCCGGTCAAGTGGCAATACAATTTATCGGATAGATCAGTATAAAGCACACAGTTTTACCTGTGATGGGGGTAGTAGGTCGGAAAGTACAGTGCCCGTTTTCCTCTTTTGTCACAGATGTAGCTATGCTTGTCGAAGGGGAATCCGTCTCCCCAAACCTGCGGGCAGCCGCGCGCTTCAGTTCACTCAGGTTAGTGTAGACAGGTGCCGGGATTGCTTGGTTCGGATAGAGTATGGGTCGAGCTTTCTCTGTGGAACAAAATCGGAGAAAGACAACACTAAGAAAATCGACAGGTAAAGCACGAGAAATGACCTATAAAGATGCGAAATTAGCCGTCAAGTACAAGTGATTTACTGGTTGGTTGGACAAAGTCAACTTTATGACAAGACTACCGGTGAAGTTGACAAGTTCAAGAGATTCTAATGATCGAGTTCGCGTAGCGAACTTCCGCATCACCTGTTTTAGATCGTGGGTCCGACGGTACTACGTGCGGTGCTAAATGAAGTTTCTCACGGAGTCAAACTGTCCAACTTATTCCCAAATGCAGTCCTGAGACAATATAGATTGATCGGTCACATGAATCATTGTTGATACAATATGACACAACACGAACACTACCCTTAAGTATAAGCTGACCACTCAAGAGCAATTACGGAAGCCTTACCAGTCCCGATGCACATGGATCCAATGGTAATTACTGTCCTGATCAAACGATACAGCCATTGGGTCAAGGAAAAACGGCACACATACTCGTGATACACAATGAGACTGTAATGACCCATGAATGCCATAAACAATGTAGAGTAGGCTAACAGTGTAGCATCTTTTAATTCACACGAGAATCAGTCGCAATTGCATCCTGAAGTGTATAGTTCCTGATCTGTGGCTGGGTTTAAGAAGTCCTTATCAACAGTGGTGACGTTCGATATCTAAAACCACATGGCAATAAATTGAACTAGGAAGGTTTGAAAAATTAGGCCCAGGCGCACACAACTACATCTTGCATGCCAATGATATCATCGGTTGCAGTCATCAACAGCTAACTTCAAGATGGAATTCAAAGTAGTCGGCCAATATGGACAGATTTTGTAATTTGTGAGGCAGATCATCGACATTTTCGGCTTTGTCTATACATGCCCAATTCACGAAGCAATCATTGTTACCATACTGCTCGGTAGCGATCAGAGTACCGGGATACCAATTACCTCAAAGGTTGCTAGGATTCCATGCTGGTGAAGTAGGTTAGAAGTGTTCTGCATGTAGCAGACTGTTCCAAGATGTTCCCCTTATCAAATGTCGAGTCGGAACATGAATGTGGGAGGTCCCTGTCATTTGCTACATCTTGGAATTCGGACCACTGCTGTTATAAGCTTTCGAAGTAGCCTTATTTATTCGGATCCAGAGAAGCAATAAACAACGGTTACTTGGGCAAAACGAACACCGGTGGCTCCCACTCGCAACCATTATTTTCCGAAACAATGCGCATAACCTGTGGCTGGCACGTTCGCACGGAGAGCTGAAGCGACGTCTGACTAGATGACCTACACTATCTCTGTAATAAAGCACGGTCCCAGAAATCGTTGCAAATTTTGTTCGCACAAGTAACCAACCTTGGTGCGAATGGTTGAGCGGATTACGATATCGATGATAGTTAGCGAATGACGTGGAATAATGTAGATGAGATAGATTTCGTAGTATATCGTGTTATTATTCGAAGTCAAGAACGCGAAGTCCGGGAATCCAAAGTTACCGGGTTCATAGTTAGCTTACGCGTTATTCCTCAAGAGCGTGCAAAAACAGGACTGATCGGTGTATCTAGGCCATATGGCCTTCCAAAGTCCACAACTTAGATTTACACAGGTAGTGAGCAAATAAGAATCACTTTAAATCTTTACTTCTGAAACTACAGGACAAGGACAGTGTAGGCAATTTGGGGAAGCTCATGTGAGGTCCAAAGATGGGTCGTCGAAATGGTAGCCCCGGAAAGGTGACCACCCGGAAAAGGTCACTTGGTGTGGGAATTTTCAAGCCAGTACAATGATTCCACAAGCCCTGGGCCTTGTTGCCGTGGCACCACTGTTCCGAACCGTGATGACTTAGCCATATGCGGCCTGAGCCACTGGTGCTGTTGTGCAGCCCTCTGTGAGAACAGGATGAAAAGCATCCGGTCCTGAAAGGCTGTGTCGTGATCGGTTTAATCACCGCTCCCTTAAAAGTATGAAAAGGAGGGGGGAAATAGACAGCTAACTAGCCTCAGAAAGTTAGGTATAAATTTCGGTCCACCGATCCGTCAAATATTTCACCAGGGGTCAAACTTGACTAACGGTGAATTGCTAAGCCGTTTCAACTGAGCAGTAATCCATCTTCGTGGTAAGGGTATCGTTGGATCCCCAACGGCTCAACTATAAGAGGTATTGGGATTGACCAGATTGGTGTAGAGGTCACCTAACAGCAGAAAGACTGTTTGGATTGATTCGCCTACCTGTTTCACAGCCTTGAACTCAGTTAACACTTAGTTCAGATCTGTCAGCTGTGCCAACAAGTTGGAGGGAGCGTCAAGAGTCTGGGACTGATGGCCATAAGGTCACGTGTACGAACCGTCCCCGCCCAACTAATAAGACCGGATGAAGCTAAGTCTTTTAGGACTCGACCAAATTCTTACCATAAACCTCAAAAATCATTCGAAACTGGGAGGAAGTGAGAAACAGTTTATCTCAGAATTCATCTGTCAGAAAATTCTTTCTGATTATATCACAAGCTGCAGCTTAACACTGCCCTACAACCATCAGCAGTTTGACAGCTCGGCAGAAACCCTGATGGGCAAACTCTTCCGCTTTATGTTAAGGAAAGGTCACTAAACATCAGGTGGAACGAGGAAGGTACATACCATCAACATTTTAGTGTTAAACAACCTATTGATAAATGTAATTGATTAAAGCAGTCTGGTTAGAATACATGTGACACTAGCGATCCTGGATAGTGGAATAACGAAACAGCACGGAATAATGCACGAATACAAAGAGTGAGTAAGGCGAAATTTTGAAAACTCAGCAAAGAAACGAGCTTGGTAAACGTAGGCATGGGGTGCTCTCAGGGAAAATATATTCCTCGGATTTAGTAGCACCGCGGTCTCCCACGTGTATACTTTCCCAAGCCCCGAGATCGAACAAGAAACCTGCTCCATTTCTCACTGACGGGGAATTTTTCCGACAAACCGCTTTATAAATGATACGGAGAAGTATATATATATAT